>OY776278.1:6352427-6747427 GCA_963675445.1 Linnaemya vulpina | reverse complement strand
GATTTAGACATGCAACAAAGAACTCTATGGCGTTGGCAAATACATAAATGGAATAGGCAATGAAAAATTTTTAAGGATTACGAATAATAGTTTTAATGGAAAATGGAAAAAAGAAAAAACTATTATAAATTGGCATAAATTCAATAGATTTTCATTTACTTTTGCGTGCGTGTGGATGTGTGCGATTTGAACTTTCCGAGACAGAGGTCGTCAACGTATTTTAGTGAATGGAATTATAAAATATCAGTAGGCAAAAATAAAAAAAAAATCTGCCATCAACAAAACTACATGCAACATCTTTAAGGGTGTTTGGGATGCAAAAATAATGGCTTTTTTGTTTCGATTTTTATTTTCAATTCTTACAATTCTTCCTTCAATTTACAGCCGTATTCATATTCATATTCATACAAACAGACAAACACACACACACATTTGCATGTATTGTAAACGTGTTGTATCAAATAACGAAATTGTAATTATAATAATCATTATAATTGTTGCCATGGCGATTGAAATGCCGCACCGAAAAGTAAGAAAATGTAGGACATGAATTTCTGATAGAGAAACAAATTTGCATGGACACGTGTTGTTTAATTATTAAAAATGTTTTGAATCGAATATCGACAAGGATTCTGTAGAAAGTCATCCCTTAAATTGAACACACTTTTATATCGATTTCATCGCTTCCAGGGCCAAGAAGAATGCAGCGACATTTTCACATAAAAGAATATACAATAATTGAAGCTTAACAATCAATATTGGGGAGAAAGTGAGCCAAATTTTATCAAAATATGAAAGAAAATACTGTAACGCACATCATTTCCCTGGAAGGGTCCAGCAACCCCAACATATTAAAAGTTCATTGTTTTGTCACATTGTCATGGACAAGCAATTACACGTAAAACATTTCGAGATGTTCCACTACAGAATTAAAAAGGACAAGTTTTTTCATTTGGTCGTATCTTTTGCAACTTTCGTTTTAATAAACGTACTTCAAGTTTTGGTTTTGGGAAATTGTCTATTCGCTGTCACGTGCGACATTGTTATCAGAGCTTCGAAAGTAGCATGCAGGGAGAGATCTCATCATTTATATAATTGTACCGTCCTGTGATGTTGGTACTTTCGTATGTGAAATTGTTCGCGTGCGACATGTGAAGAACTTTATACTTCTAAAACATTCGAGATATTCGACAGTGAAGAGAAAAAAGTGCAACCTTTTTCATTTCGATAATTCTTTTGCAAACCTAAACGTTCTTAAAGAGAGACCAATATGTAGTCTCTGGAATCTCTCAAATCTCTCAGAGAGTGCAAGGAATGAATGAGACTCAAATCAATGTAATTTTTAGTCATGTTATGTTAGACGAGGCAATTTTTCTTTAAGCAATTCTCTTCAATTCTTTTTTAAAACTGCTTGTTTGCTTACACTCAGCAAGTCTGTGTTCAATTCGAATTGAGAATGAAATAACAATTAAGAATTTATGTAACTCTTTCGGTACAAACAAGTCTGTGCCCCTCTTCTTTCTTCTCTCTCACTATCACTCTCTTGTTGTTTACAAAATTCGTGTTATTAACCTGTTATAAAAGGGAAAAAAGTTTTATTACAACCTAATAAAAATAAATCCTTCCTTTTAACAAAATTCGTGCTATTAACCTGTTATAAAGGCGAAAAAAGTTTTATTTTATAAACCCTTCCTTTTAACACAAATTCGTGTTATTAACCTGTTATAAAGGAGAAAAAAGTTTTATTTTATATACAGTTCCTTTAAACAAATTCATGTTATTAACCTGTTATAAAGGATAAAACAGTTGTATTATATAAACCCTTCCTTTTAACACAAATTCGGGTTATTAACCTGTTATAAAGGAGAAGAAAGTTGTATTTTATAAACCCTTCCTTTTAACGAAAATTCGGGTTATTAACCTGTTATAAAGGAGAAGAAAGTTTTATTTTATATACAGTTCCTTTTAACCAAATTCATGTTATTAACCTGTTATAAAGGATAAAACAGTTGTATTTTATAAACCCTTCCTTTTAACGAAAATTCGGGTTATTAACCTGTTATAAAACAGAAAACAGTTTTATTACAACCTTATAAAAGAAATTGCATTCTTAAAGAGTAATAAGCCTTCCTTTTAACCAAAATTGTGTTATTAACCTGTTATAAAGCAGGTAGAAAATTTATAAATTTAGTCTCTAATTTAGGAAAATAAATATGACGCATTAACAAAATTTAAAACTTTTTTTTGGCTCAAGTGAACAATTTAAAAATTTTACAAAAACACAATCCCCGATTATCGTAACAGAAAATATTTTTATACTGCAGTTTTTATAACTGCAATAAAGTTCAAAATGGGCTCTCTATAGGAGCAACAGAGTTTGTTTTATTGACTACTAAAAATTACAGTTTTACATTAACGCAAGTTCCGATATTTTTAGATGCCACAAATTTTCTCTTTTGGAAGTGCTGTAAAGAAATAAGTGCCAAAAGAAATTGGCTTGAAGATATATACCTTTTCGTACATTTTTCGAAAGGTCTCAGAGTGTTCTTTTCAAATCTGGTAAATAACTAAAAATCGGTTGACATTTATCGATGTTATTGAGCAATAAGTACATCAAATCAAGAACCATGATTTAAAAGGTGTGATAATTTCAAAATCAAACACTTGATGTACCCACAAGAAATATGGTATCACTTGCTCTTGTTGTTTTTGTTGCAGAAGCTTTTAAAAACATTTCTTTTTTTAATATTTATTTCGCTCGACTTAGAAAAATTAATGCTTTTTAAGCTTAATTCCTTTGGAATGTCTTGAACAAATTTAATCATATTTAAATTTGCAATTCTTGAGTGCTTAATTGTTTGTTGCAACCATAATACAAAAATCCTACAAAAATGTTTATTGCGGCCTGAAATAATTTCTTAATTTAAACAATTCCATCAGGACTTACATATATTGAAGGACGCATTTGCCTCTAATTTTTTAAGGCTGCACTATGTCCTCAACTCTTGTCTTAATGCCACACAACATTGTTGAAGTAATTTTATGCAACTGATAAAAATATTTACAACATGCCACAAAAAAAACCACCACAATTAATCTCCAAAAACCTAACGCATTTCAAATGCAGTTGCTTTTAATTAACATTTCTTTACAAACAAACAACTCGTATAAATCGTCCTCATAGTTTCGAAACCCTTAATAAACACCCTCATGATTACTAAATTCAGTTTTTTATTTTTGTAACTTTAATTCTCTTCTTAGTTAGAATTAGAACGAAAAAAAAAATCACTTCCGCATTAAAAACGGTTTAATAGTTGTACTAAAAGTCCTCAAATTGAAACTGAAATGTATTAAAACAACCAGTCCCAGTCGGTAATCGCCTGGTAGGTCCTGCTGTGTTTCAGAATTAAATAACTACTCAAGATAAAATAATACAATAACAAACAAACAAAAAAAAAGAAAGCAAATTGTAAAAAAATGCATCTGCAAGTTTTTATATCATAAACAGAAATAGCGGAAAATAATACAAGAGAATGGAAAAAATATATATAATAAATAAAGCAGAAACTCCCCTATTAAAAATGTAAACTAAAAACAAACAATAAAAACTTGCAGGAAAATCAAACAACAATAACAACAACAACAATAGCAAAGGCAAAGGCAAATGTCCAAAACAGACAGACGACTGCCACTTGTACTCAAAACTAACACGGTCAAATGATTCTATTCTAATTTTTGTGTTTAGTTTATTGTATGTGTGTGTGTTATCTGTACAACACACAATTACGGCAGCAGGCGTCAGCTGACGCTGCTACCTCTGCTGGTTGTTTTTGTCAATAAATAAATTGAATGCACAATGGCATTCATGTGAACGTATGGCTACTTTTGGGATTAATAGAAATAGATTTTATACAAAAGGAAAATCTCTTTCTTTATATGAAAATATATAAAAAAATCAATATAAATTTTTTAGCATAAAATCAGTACTTTTTTTATTGAAAGCATGAGGGAGGAAAATGTTTCAATATCAAATGAAAATTATAATGGCCATTAAGAGTATTAAATAAATAAATAAAAAAAAAAATAAGTAGCTGATATGTAAAAATTTAGTCCTAATCAATTTGGGCAGAGAAAAAATTTGTTAGTAAAACGCATATTATTTGCAAAATAAGCCGGGCTGATCGTTGCCGATAATACAGAGGGATAAAAATGTGGCGGTTGTAGACCTAAAATCGGTTGTTTTGATTTTTATTCTTTTTATGAAAATGAAGTTAATGGATGCTCTAATCGGAATATGATGGTGGGGTTAGCCTTTCGCGTATTTGCTAATTGCAGAAGTATTTGTTTAGAATGAATGATGCAAATTTTAATTAAAAATATTTATTAATAAATTATTTGTTAAGAAATTTCAAATATATGGGCTATTTGAACAGCTGTTGCTTGCTTTTTTCTTTAGTCTGGTTTAGAGTTGGGTCAAACTCCATCAAACGCTCAAACCTATTAAAATAACCATCAAACCTATTTAAATTACATGGGTTTGACCAGAGGTTTTTGGCGAAACTGAGCATTTGATGAAGTTGGACCCAACTCTAGTCTGGTTTGCCCTTTTAATGCGAGTGTCCCACGAAATCGTTTGTGGAAGCAAACTAAAGTTGGGTCAAACTTCATCAAACGCTCGGTTTTGCCAAAAACCTTTGGTCAAACCCTTTTAAATTACTTAGGTTTGAGCAGAGGTTTTTGGTAAAACTGAGCGTTTGATTGGACCCAACTCTAAAGCAAACAAAAAACAGAAAAAAAATTCAAAATGTGAAGCAACACTAGCGCTGTGCCGAACTTCATCAAACACTCTCAAACGCTCCTTTTTGACAACAACCTCTAATCAAATCCATTTAAATTACATGGGTTTGATTAAAGGTTGTTGTCAAAAACGAGCGCTTGAGAGCGTTTGATGAAGTTTAATAAGACCATCGAACATTTTCAATGGCAGACGCACCAGGCGCGATATAATTAATCGCACGCATTGAATTTTAAATAATTGAGTTATAATCAATTTATTTCTTTAAATTATAACTAAAAACGCTGTTTTCGATTTTTCATTGCTTAAAATTTTTGTTTTCGTAATCCAACACGAATTGAACCCCCACCCTTAACTTCTTCCTCCAATTTTTTTTTTATTAAGTGTTTAAGAAATTTGAAAATTCCTTTTCCAATTTTATTCCATGTTGACAAATTAACTGTAAAACAAATTAAATTTCAATGGGTTTAAGAATCGCCCCGGCGCTTGCAACAACATGTATGAAGTCAATAACATTTCAAAATATTACAAACAGCAAGATAAATAAATTGAAAGAGTATCTAATTAAAATGTCATTTATGACAATCAAAACGAAAAGAAACCCTAAAAATCACAGCACGAGATCGAAATTATACAGCAACAACAATAACAGTTGTAATCGTGTTGTAAACGAGAGCAATTGAATGGCAATTTGAAAGAGCACAAAAGCAGGAGTTTTTTTTTCTTATTCTTGTTTTTAAATTAACCAGCATTTTTTAATAGAAAATGAAAATAAAATTAGCCTTTAAATAAAACACACCCGTATTTAATTTAAGTAAAAGTAATTTTCTTGTGAGTTAGAAATTTCAAAAAAGAACACAAAATTCTTTTGACACTCTCGCGGTCTATTTAAAATAGTGTGCAACATGTTAAAATTTAGAATGACAGAAACTGATGACATATAAAATTAAAATGCTGTTTCTTTTGCAAAAATGCAACTTCGTTTTAATAAGAAACTAAAATTTTTTAAAGAAAATAAAAAGTACATATTTGTTTTAAACAATTTTTGGGGGTAAATAATTTTATTTGTTTTTGGTTTTTTTTTTAATATAAATAGGAAATAAAATATAAAATAAAATGATATATACACAAATACAATGGAAATATATTAAATCATGAATTAAATTAAAGTATATTAAATAAAAATTTGTACATAAGAATTATACATATAAAAAGTTAAATAAAAATTTAATTTCTTAAGTGATAATTTCAGCAAAGGCTATTAAGGCACGCAGCTTTTGAAAAAAAGTTTTGCAATTTTTTTCAAATCGATGATTAATTTTTTGTTGAAATAGCGATTGCTAAATTATTAAAGTAAATTATTAATAATTTAAAAAAGAGGGGGAAATAAATTTAAAATTAGGAATCTCTTAAATTATGTTTGTTTTTAAATAAAATTTAGTAATTTCGCTCGAATTTGCTTTTTGAGTCCAGGGATCGGAAAAATAATATGGGTGATTCACAATTAATGGCGTTTTATTTGCTCAAACAAACGTCTAACATCTTTTCACTTCATTTTTAAAAGGTGGCAATTCGGAGGAGTTTTAAAACAGAACTAATTTTTCGTGGGGGAGGTTGGGTTAATTTCTAGGAAATTCTTTATATTCAAATGATAGAAATTTAGCATTCTTTTCTATGAAAAGAAGTCCACAATAAATAAAATTATTTAATTAAATTATTTAATTGAATATAAAAAAGAAAATATATTTTAAAGAATATTGAAAAACTGTAATTAAATTCAAATTATAATGACGTAACTGTTTTATCTAAATTGTTAGATTTAATAAACAATTACCAAACTTCAGCAATCACTTTTCATAAATTCTATGAACTACGGCATTAATCCGATGAAATATTTAATTAAAATTAAACCAACGTCATGCTGCCTTGGATTTTTGAAACAGTGCCGTCTTGAACTGATGTCATTGATATGAAGACCCATGGCGTTTTGGAAAACGGGCAACATTTTTTCACTTCTTTTCTAGAGAGCAACAGTTTAGAAGAGTTCTTAATTAGAAATAGTTTATCGTAAAACATGTTGGATTAATTTCTAATAAATTTGCTTTCTAATAAATTTGCTTGCTGCCTTTTTCTATTAAAAAGTGTAAGAAATGTTGCATTATTTTTTAGAAAAGAAAACAGCATCTGTTTCAATTATACATGCAAGTATTTCATCAATAGAAAAAGAAAAAATTTCGTTTATTCAATATAATTTAATTAATACAATAAAGTTAATGCATTGATGAAAGTAGCAATTTAATTTTGATTGACAACCGCTTAAATAAATCATAATATGTTTAGCCAATAAGTTCAGGAGACTTTTGTAACTTCCACGAAATCTTCATTGAAACAACGAATACGTTTCATAGATACTATGACACTAGTTTTTCAATTGTTACGTTAATTCAACGCAAAACTTAATTGTGTTAAACAGCAAGCTGGCATTCAATAAAGTTGGGTTAAACTCAATCAAACGGTCAGTTTTTCCAAAAACTAGAGTTGGGTCAAACTTCATCAAACGCTCAGTTTTGCCGAAAACCTTTAGTCAAACCCATGTAATTTAAATGGGTTTGACCAGAGGTTTTTGGAAAAAATGAGCGTTTGATGAAGTTGGACCCAATTCTAATTCAATATATTTTTACCCGTGTGAAGTTAAATTTTGAAATTTATAACCCTAGACACAAACCAGGCATGTTAACAGACCTGTTAACAAAGCACTGCTAAGCATGAACAATTTGAGTGTATATTTTCCAAATGGAATAATGGCGACATTTTTGGATTAACCTTGGAAAAACTTAACAGATCATTCAACAAGATCTTTAGCTTTCATAATAAGATTTTTAAATCTCTCCCTCTCTCTCTCTGTAAATTTTTTCCAAGCTTGGGCCAAAAATGTGGCTATTATTCCGTTTGGAATATATGAAATATACGAGTAAATATTTGGAATATATTATTCATGATTAACAGTGCTCTGTTAAGAGGTTAACAGAGGTCTGTTAACATGCCTGGTTTGTGTCTAAGGTTGTAAATTTCGAAATTAAACTTCACACACCGTATTTTTTTATACGTGAAGTGGTTTCTGAAGGAGATGCAAAATGTTTTTGTCATTGATCCAATTAAATAGTTTTACGATATTTTGAAAATTGTGGAAAACAGAATAAAATTGTTTTATTGGATTTATAAAGGAAAACTCTTTTTTTTTTCTTTAGGGCAGGCCAAGATAGTTACAATATTGACTACAAAGCCAAAAGGCATGAGCTTCATACGTCATGAATATGATATCAAATTGTTTTTATCTGCGTGGTTTTATCTATAGTGTTGCCGTAAACGCACCACTGAAAAGTGGTGAGATCGGTATCTTCTTCGGAATTGCAGCGAATTCCTGTTCTTTTTATATATCCGGCACAATTCGGAACACATTTTAAAGATATTTTAAATATTATAAATTATTTACTTAATATAATTTTTTTGCCAAGAAAACCAGTTACTTTTGAAGTGGAAAAAAAATTTAGCAGGCCTGAGATCATGCAAAGAATATGGCGCTAAATCAATAAAGAGCTTTTAATTTTCTGGGAAATAAATAAAAATCAAGGAACAAAATTTTATTAAACTCTTACGGAAATTTGCCTGGAAATCCTGTGCAAGGATCGCGGGGCAGCATGCATTTTGTATAGCATAAGAAAGTAGACGATGTTATTAAATAAGAGAATAGATTTTTACAAACACTTGAAATCAGAATCACCCATTTATGCCCTTTCCGATATCTGTAGATCCATCTGTGGACTTAATTAAAGCTTTTTAAAAATATATGTTTTTCTTATACGAACAACTCCTACTTTGTTTTGGTTAAATCAAAATATGCACGCTGAGCATGTTTCGATTTGCTTTAAATTCTTGGAAATTCATTTGACTAGATTTAGTTAAAAGTATTTAAAATTTCTTACGGTTTTTTAAATAAGCTTGACTAGAGTTTTAAATATTGGAATGGATAAGTTGCGAAAAGATATTTTAAATTAAAAATAAAATTGAAATAATTTTTATATCTAATTAAAGTTAAAGAAAATTTAATATATTCATTATATTTTATATAGAAAAAATTATTGTTTTAAAGTTTTTCTCTTTCTTTTTTTCTTTTTTGTTTTTTTTTTTGTCTTGAGGTAGCCTTAGTTATTTTGGTATTTTCTTTTTTAAATATTTCTTTAACAACTACATAAATTGTACTTTTGCCCTGAGAAAAGTTTTCAATATATTTTTTTCTTCTTTTGTTTCTTTAAGCCTTATAGAAATTCCTGATGTTATATTTTTATATAGTTTTCCTATTTAATTTATTAATTATTTCAAATTCTCTATTTACAAAGTGCTTTTCGAATTAATGTTTTTTTTAATAATAAAGAAACACTTTTGGCCTTTAAATTGTTTTCTTATTGGTATTTAACTGGGCTATAAATTCTTTTTTTATAATTTTTAATATTGAGCAAAGCAGTTGGGTAAATTTATTTTTAAATTCTGTTTAAAACCCTGCTATTTAAGTTTTTAGTATGTACTTTTTAACTACTGTTCTTGTCCACCTATTTTTAATGTGTATTTCTTGTTCTAAGTTTTACGTATTTTGTTTAGCGTTACTTTTTTCTAGTTGTTTTATTTTAATTTTTTAATATTATGTTTTGTGTTAAAAAATGAATTAATTAAATGTTTTGTTTTTAGTTTATAAGAACAACAAGTAGGAACTTTTCTAACCATCACGTTTTATTTTGGGGGGAAAATAAAATGTTTCTCCTTCATTAAAAAGGGTACTTCAGAGAGAGTATTTTACGCCAGCAGTTTTTATTACATAAATTATATTTTATTTGGTATAACATCAACACTCAGTCTTTAAAATTTTATGGGATTTTGTAAAATATGTTATTTGGATTAAAACAAGAAAAAATATTAAAAACTGTTAAGCTGGCAACTCTAACTATCTGTTCAAAGAGAGCAAAAGTAGCTCTCTCTCTCTCTCTGTTATATAAGTACTCCTTTAATTTTATTGCGAATTGATTTTACAAGGTGGCGCTGTTGGTGGCTACAAACACAATAATAATTCAAAAACAGCCAGCATTTTGTTGCACGCCCCCTGTCAAACTACTTATGATGTACCAAGAAATGATATATAAACTAAAACAGCCAGTGCACACTAAATTTTGAAAAATCAATTCGCTGTGGTTTATATGAAACAGTAACATTTTGCTTTTAGACAAAAATAAAACATTGTGTCTAATTACAACTGCAATCGCTGTCGGCCAACGACACTAACGGGGAGAGCTTTGAATTAAAAGTGAGAAACCTGGTTTCTCTTTGAATCTATAAAAATTGCCATATAAGATACGGACAATATGGCAACGCTATTTTTTGTAATTGTTTAAAAAGGATTTTCTTGTGCCGACGGACTGGCGTGTGTGGTTCAGTTGTAATTTGCCATTTAAACAGGCGTCAAATTAAATGATAATTTTGTTTTACCTGTTAGAGTTTCTGTGACCGGTAAATAGACAATGGCGGGCATAAATCGATTACTTACATCCGTCTCATCATTTCGGGTAACGGGCTCAATTAGAAATGCCTGCATTTGAGCTGCAGCAGCATCTTCATGACGCGGTACAGCAAACGAAGCCGGTTTACCAAACTGTTGTGATATTTCTTGCAACAGCTGCTGCTGTAGGCTACCAAATATCGGTGAGCAGGCCGTTGATCTAGAACCTTGGGGCGAGAGAGAAGAATGTCTGATTTCCTTGATGACATTTTGGGCGCGATCTTTGGTGAGCGGAGTTTTAGTTGAAGTGTGTTTTAGTGCCTCCTCGCGGTTGGTTGTGGAAGTGATTTCGTTGGGAGAGGAGAAACGGGTTGGAAGTTTGGTTGCTTCTTGGGGATACAGTTTGGACTTATCGCTTTCACTTAGCTTGGCTTCAGCTACATCTGCAAAGTCTTCCTCCCCCTCCCCCTGCTCCTCGTCCTGATCCAAAGTTACAATTTCTGTAGGTGTTCTTGCATCTCGTATGCGTCTCTTCTTTGCCGACTTATTTTCATCACCCAACCGTGTGTGTTCCTCTTTAACTGACTCCAATTTTTCCTGCTTAAAGGAGTGCTCATTATATTGATCCAGTTCGTGCTCCCGTTCATTGTTGTTGATAATGGAGTGTGTACGTTCATGTATGAATAAGAATGCGTAGTAGGGCGTGGTAAACGGGCACAGGGAGCATTGATACTCTTTAAGTTGTGGCGATTGTAGATTTTGTTCGCTGTTGAAGGAAGCCCCCATATTATTTTTTGGCATGTTTTGTAATAAATGTTGGGCATTGAGGTTTTGCAAAGCCTGAGCTAATTGAGCTGGTGAAGGTACTGCTGTGCTTGTGCCAGTGGCTCCAGTTGAACTCGAACCGTTGGGTATTTTCAGATTAGGGCTTGAGGGTTTGCTTAGGCTGCCACCATATTGTTGCTCCAATTCACGCACTTTTTCAGTGCCAGCTGGACCGTGCTCACTTAGCAGATGGTTTCGTAGCCACTTCGTATTACGAAAACGTCTCGTGCATATGCTGCATGCTTCTGTGTAGGATGAAGTTGAGTAGGAGTCATTCTTTCCCTCTGAGCCGCCACTGCCAAAGGGGCTCATATTTAAACTTCTGTTTAGGCCTTCTGTTTCCACAATTTGTTGCTGAAGAGTTTCCAAATTTAGGCCGTTCTGTCTGGGTGTGGGTAAAGGAGCTCCGTCCTCTATTATGCCATGGGTGTTGTGCTTGTGTACTCTGAGGAAATATTTGCTGCACAACTCTTTGTTGCAAATGTTGCACACCACTCCCCCTATCTGGGCGCCATTTTCGATTTCTATGCCATGCATACGCTGCATGTGCGTCTTCATAAAATATTTATTGCACAACTCCTTATTGCAAATCTCACAATAGCTGCTGGTGGGTGTTATGGTGTAGGGAGGTCGACTACTCTGAGCCATAGAAGAATTAGTGGGTCTTTCCGGTGTTATAAAGCCGTCGCGCAGAGGACTGTCAGAGCTGCTGGTTAGTAGATGTACTTCAGCGATATGTTTTTGAAATTCTGGCAAACTGGTAAATTCTTTTTCGCAGGCGGTACAACGTAACTCTCCCGGACCTGCCATGCCCATGAGAGGCAATAGAGAACTGGGTGAGGCGTTTGGAGACTGCTTGAGCGATGCCTGTTGTTGCATAAGGAATTGCGAGGGAAAATTAAATGCGGCGAATCCACCCTCCATGCCACCATTATGTTCAGCCATTAAGTGGGCCTGCAGGTCGTACTGATTCTCCGCTTCACGCCCACACAAGTGGCAGGGAATTGGCCTTTTGCCATTCAAATCATTTAGCTGTTGTATCATGGTTTGCAGTTTTTGCAAGTTTTGTAGGCCAACAGCAGCCTCAGGACTTTGCGCCATAACTTGACTGTCACTTACTAATTTGCTGGGCTCCGGCGTAGAGGCCACACTCAAGACCTGATTATTTTCACTACGATTTTCCCGGTTTTCATCATTATTTGGATCTTTCATTACCTCCTCCTCGTCGGGTTGCTCTAGTTTAATGCGTTTGCTGGGTTGCTGGGGTATCTCCTCCGTGTTTGCTTGTGCGCTTGTCATCATACGTTGCGCCATCATTAGGTTTACTGGCATGCCAGCCATATTCATAAATGGCCAAGTGGGCAGTTTTTGGGAATTTTCCGTTTCCTCTGGAGGCATGAGGACGCCATGACGTTTCCATTTGTGGGTACGCAAAAAATACTTGTTGCAATACTCTTTGCAGCAGATCTCGCAAAATGCCTCCGGATTCATTACACCCAATCGCTTGAGTTTATCGTGATTAAAGTTGGCCTCACGGGCCTGCTGCTGTAATTGGGGTGAGAGTTTGCGAGGTTGTGGCGTAAAGGAAACTTCCTCCTGTTCCAAGACAAAATCTTGGCGAAAGCCTTCAGGCATTTGAAACTGTTTGCCGGTTAGTAAATCTTGTGACTGGGTGGCTGTTAAAGCAGGATCCAGGGCGCTGTTGCTAACGTTTTCAGAAGGACTGTTGCGCTGTGAATTGTTGTTGGAGTTTTGTTCATGGACCTTGGCCCGATGGCGGCGCATGGCGAACACGTTAGTAAAACGTTTTGAGCAAATATCACAAAATACTGGCGCTGGTGCTGGAGGTGAAAGTGGTGCTTGTGAGCTGTTGTTGTTGTGGCTGGTGGAGCCGTGTGTGGCCTTTGCAGCAACACTGGAGGTGCAAGCAACAGCAGCCGAAGTACTTTCAGTTTCTTTCCGCTGTTGCTCGCTTAGCAGTTTCTGTTGGGCCAACTCCAATTGCATGTGATGTTGTTGCTGCTGCAAATGTTGTTGCTGCTGTTGCATTTGTAATTGAAATATTTGGTTCATGGCATTCATGCTACTCTGCTGTTGTTGCTGTGTAGAGCTGAGCCCATCACTGCTGGGATCGTAGATTCCATGCTTGTTGGCCTTGTGCGTTTTGAGGAAATATTTGTTGCAAAACTCCTTGTTGCAGAGTTCGCAAAAAGCTTCTGGATTGAAAATTCTTAAGGGAGGACGGTTGAGGCCATCAACACCAGCAAAGCCGGGCACTCCCAGTAGAGGTAAGTAGGCGCCAGCCTGCAAGGCTGCTGCAGCAGCTGCTTCTGGAGGAAAGGAAAATCCCATGGGCGCCATTGCAGCTGCTCCCATCCACTGTTGCTGTTGCTGCTGGTCTTTGCCGTTTGTCAGCATGCGCCCAGAGCAGTTATTATTTTGCTGCCGGCCTTGTTCATGTGTGCTGCTACTCTGTTCCAAATTCTGATTCGAAGAGGGCGACTCACAGTCCGGCCTCTCCAGTTTAACTTTGACCGAGGACAGTATATCCAACGGCGTTAAATCATTTCCTGTGGCCTGGTTATTCGTGAAACTCTCTTCGTTTTCATTGTGCTCTTGCAACATGTGCAAACTCAGTTTGAACTCATTTTCGAAATTCTCCCCACACTCTTTGCAAAAGGTATGATATGGATTGTTAAATGCCTGATGCTGATGATGTGGCTGTTGTTGCTCCTCCATATCGGAGTGTTTTGCCACTTTCTTGTTGTCATTTGATTCCTGAGTTTTTGATATGTTTTCAATGTTCTGCTGCTGCTGCTGCTGTTGCTGCTGCAGCAATTCAAATGTTTCTTTGAGCTGTTCCATCGATTTGGGTAAAAACATTTTCGACAATTTATCTTCAAAGTCGACCGTGGGATTTTTGGTGCCAACGTCCTCATCCATTCGACTGGGATTGTGCTGTTTACGCCGCTTTTTCGCAGCATCATTTATGGCTTCTAATAATTGAAGTTGCATGGCTGCATTAGCTGCCGCTGCTACGGCAGCCATTGCTGTTGCTGTCGTGTTCTCTTCTTCCTCTTGTTGTTCTTGATTATTATCCTCGTTATCATCATTGTCGTTATCATTAATACAATGGGCGACATTTGTAGAGCTTCCCATGTTGGGTAAACTGGAAGAACATTGCGTTGAGTTAGAAAGCGCGATGGTATCGTTCGTTTTGCTGGTTTCCTTAAGAGCATCAGTTATTGCGCGACTTAGTTGCTGGCTGTTGCTGTTGTTATTACTGTTACTTAATGATGATGCTGTTTTTGTTGCTGTCGATGAAGATGATGATGATGATGACGATGATGTAGTTGATTTGACTAAAGTTTCTTCACATGCGTTCTTTGTAGTGTTTGTATTAGTTGTTGCTGTTGTTAATTGTTTTAATGTTGTTGTTGATGTTGCTGCTGCTTTTGCATTGTTTGTTGTTGCTGAAGTATTGGATACATCGGATAGAGCGGTATCCTCGCTACTTAAGTCAGGCGGTGGGGTTGCATATATAGAAGCGGCCATTTTTGTTATTACTGAAAATTAAAATTACATCATGAATAGTTAATTCGTACAGTCACTGTGTGTAAGTTTATTTACATAATTTTTGTTATTCCATATAAGAATCAGTTTATTAAGCGAAGATTAAAAATGGTATCGATCTTGACATGTGTTGCCAGCAACTTAAGTTGTAACAAATAATAACAGGGAAAGGGAAAACTCATATATTAAAAGAGAATGTCATAAAAATTTGGTTGATTTTCAGTGTTTCAAAAGACCTGGAACATATAAGCTGATATCTTTCGAGTGATTTATAGTTGTTGTTGAAGAGATCAGTTTAGAATTTTTTAAAGGAAATCCTAATAAAAATCTATATTAAAAATTTGTATTTAACTATGAATGGAAGCCTACACGATCTTTAAAAATCCGTTGGAAACTTAATAACTTGACATACGTTCACACTTGTGAAATATTTGCCCATAAAAACGTGACCACTAAAAACTAATAAATAATATTATCATTCATTTACGTGCTCACTAAATAAAATAGGGTTATTCATAACTAATAGAAACTGTCGTAGGATGTAATATCGTTGAGAATTGTATGTCTTAATTAATACTTGTTTGAATATAGTGGTTACGCTTTTTTGGTCAAATGCTTGCCAGTTGTGACCGCCGTTATTTTACTTAATTGTGCTTAAACTAACGTTTAAATTAATTTAAAATTTTAGATTTAAAATTTACTTTGTTTAGTATTTTGTGGAAACTTTTTTCCTAACAAAATCCAACACAAAAATTTGTTCTTAATTTATTAAATTTGAGTCACAATAGATTTGGAAATAAACTGACCCTTAAAATATGACACAACAGTGAAATGCTTTCAACATGCAGCAAATATTCGTTTAATATATTTTTAATAGATTTCAATATATTTATATATGCATGAGTGTATGTATGTAACTATATAGAGATGTATGTCTGTATATGTGGGTGTACACAATAAGGGGGATGCCATAAGGAAAAGAGACATAATAAAGTGTGTATGTGTATGTGTATGTGTATAGTTTTTTTTAATAAAACTGTTTAATTAAAAATTACTTTTTTCCAATATTGGTAATTTTTGCGCATGACTAATTTATATTCAGCTTGTTTTTTTTTAATCATATATTATTAAACTTTTATAATAAGCTTTTGCAAACAAGAGCACATCACACACACACACACACATATGAGCACACATGCAAACGTACACTTGTGTGCACAATTATAGCCCCTGCTCCCTAAAAATAAAAATACAAAGAAAAAATTATACTCCAGCCTAGTAACACTTTATAACCTTAACTCACACACACTCAGCCAGATACACCGGGGGAAAAAATTTTTATAAAATAAAGTTAAAGTGAAAATAAATTTTTGCCAACATGAGCAAGAAATTCCTGTTAACAATAAGTATGTGTTACCATGCATTCACATACATCCAGCATAACAGCACACAAACACATTTTGTATGTACAAATATGTACATACAAGCGTAATAGTTTTCACACTCATACATATTTACACACACACACACACACACACACATACTTGTACATATTCTCAACATACCGCAAAATTTATTTTATTATACGTGTATGAAAATAATTTCTTTCAATATTTTTGCAAATTCTACGAAAAGAAATTTTCCATTATACAGAATATTTCTATTTTCTATTTGTTCATTTTCTTGTGTATATCCTGTCCTCGCCAATCACCCCCACCCACCCGTTTGCAGTCCTCAGCCGTAACTTAACTGAAACTACTGCTGCTTTTAGTTTTATTTGATTTCTTCTTATTTTTTTTTGAAGCTTAAAATAAATAAGAAAAACTAACGGAGGCAGAAAAGTTGTATGAAAATTAAAGGGAAAACATCAGCCTGCCAAACCAATATATTCACAATTCTCAATTCACGCCCCCACCAGGCCGTCATTTAAGTTTTTAGCAAAAGAAGGTTTTTGTCTTCTTCTCACCAGCCAAATAAGAAGCGAGTAAAAAAAAAAAAAAGTATAAAATAAAGAACAAAATTATTGTATAAAATAATGAAAAGAAAATGCTGAAAAAATATATATATAATTTTATACAAAGTCATCTGATTTAAGGAATACAAATTTTTTTCTCAAACACACACACACACACACACACCCACCCATACAGACTCACACACCGACTCGCACACAAGCAGTTTTTCTGCTATAAATTTCCTTTTACAATTTCAACTCCCACCCTCCCTGCTTTCTTACATTTTTATATTTTCCCTCTTCAGCTCATACTTTCTTAACAATTTACCAGCTTCAGCCCTCTTGCCGGTTAAACTAGAGTCCTGGCAGCCCATCCAGCCACCCACTCGTACATTTTTGGTTTATTTTCCTTAAGTTTTATTTGGGTAAGAGTTGATGTCTTTTATAAAACTTATAATTTTTTCCTTTATTTTATTTTCATTTCGTACAACATGACTTGGCTAAAATAAATTCCATTCTTAAGAAACTTTTGAGCCCATGCAAGAAAAAAAATTAAATAAAATTGGAAAAATTGTGGAAAAGTGGAAAAAAAATTAACCAAAAAAAGAAAACACATATATTAGGAGTAAAGAAGCTGGTTACAACAGAATATTAAAGGAGTGAACTCATTATAGAAAAGCCATTATCGCAGAATGCGATTTCATTTTAAGCGCTCTAATGGAATGTTATTCGGATGGTGAACACTTGAGGAACCACAAAAATTTAATGTATCGTTAGATGCATTGATTGCCTCTAATATTTCACGCGAGAGTTTCTAAACGTACCCCAAGACTATTAAATATTATTGAGCAGTTTATTGCTAATATAGAGTGTTTTTTATAGAGTGATATAAGTTTAAATCATAATAAAACACAGTAATATATATTTGATATCAATGAAACGGTCTTTATCGGATAGAAAATTTTATGACATTAATGTTTAAATAGGATTTCGGCCATGTGGCCGCCACGGCTGGCGCAATCTGGAGCACCAATTTTCAGAAACAGTAACATTCTGACCATCATCGTTTTTGAAGACATTTGGTGCCAATGACTCCGCCAGCCCATAAAGCGCACCCAACAGTAATTTTCTGTGGATGTGAAATGGTGTTTCGACAAAAGCTTGTGGACTCTCCTCACTCCAAATGCGACAATTCAGTTTATTTACGTACCCATTCAACCAAAAATGGGCTTCATCGGAAAATAAAATTTTGAACGGACGAAGTGCACGATAAGTTTGGCGAACAGAACCATTATTTTGATTAAAAATTTCCACAATTCGCACGCGTTGCTCTGGTATAAGTCGATCCATAATGAAATGTCAAAGCAAACTAAATAAAAAGCAACCATCAGCTGTTAAAGGGGTGGTCAAATAAAGCAGTGATGCCAACTCAAAGTTGCAGCACTCTATAAAAAAACACCCCATATTATTGCCGTTTTGCAACTTTGTTTGTGGCAACAGTGTTTTTGGCATGTCAGCTGTTTGAGGCAGCTCAATTGTTTGTGGCTGGCAGCTCAGCTGTTTTCGTGTAACATGTTACGCTTAAACAGATTCAGTTTGGCGATGCATTCTGCCAGAAATAGAAAGGAGGTAGTATTGTATTCTGCTCTTTAGTACAGGGCGGTGTTAATCGCTGTCGTTCAGCGACTAGTCCTGCGCCTTCGTCATTGAGACAGCAGGACAACAAATAGCACAGTCTTGTGCAAATGCACATCAGAAAGATTCGACACCCTGTCCATGACTGAATGAGAAGTCAAACTCGGTTTCTAACATGTCGCATTATTCTGTTAACTATTTCAGGCAGCAGCACCCTCCAACTTACAAACGGATAACGCTGGCAGATTATTGAATTTTATAATGGAAATTCATGGTCGTTTAGGAAAGTAAATCGTGTCCTTCTTTTTATATGATCAATTTGATCGAACTTCTGAGGGGATATTCAAAATCTTGGGCCTTAACATCGCAAAGAATTTCCATTATCACAATCAAAACACCAACAACGCATACGTCAAGTACTAATAGATAAATATATTGGCTATAATGACCTGTGTTCTGAATGACAGTGCATTATTAATTCGATTTCCTTCGCCTGATTTGGACATCTGTTACCCCACTGGTGCTGGTGCCAGAATTGAAGCTACACGACTTACCACAACGGCTAAAGAACAGCCAAATTGAAAGACGAGTTCCGTGAATAGTCCATTTTACTTTTGGGCAGCCTAAATCGAGAGGTTTAACGTTTTTAAACTATTTTTTGTAGGGCTTCGTTAAGGCCCATATTAATAGGGGCAAGTCCGCAACGGTTTATGAATTGAGAGTCAATATAAAAGAATTTAGTAGGGATATGCCGATCGATATACTGGAGAAAATATTTCAAATTCTAATCCAGCCTAATGAGGCGTAGCTGTGCTCATATATAAATTCAAGGCGTGAAATTAGAATATATTTAAGCTTAACTCCTTTAGCGAAGTTATATGGGCTGGTTCCAAGTGTAGCAACTAACAAACTCAGTTCTTACAAAACCAAATTTTAGATGGCAACTGCCTGATAACTCGCAAGTCTTAGCGAAAGCTACAATTAACGCAGTAGGTTAGTTTAGTTAAGATATGTCCGACATTCGAGGTAACCATGAATGCGGTACCAGCGCGATATTAAGCCTGCGCTGATCCTAAGTTGTGAGATTGCCATAGTGCGATGACTGGACAGCTACCGGAAACCTAAATAAAACGTTCGAAAGTATAATTGCGATGTAACCGGCATTCTATATTGAAATATGGATACGGTACACATGTCATTTACAGTGCAGCTAACCTGTGGTCCAATTGGAGTCCAAACATTTTTCTAGAGCCATGGAAGCTTGCTTGGGAAATATTCCTCGAACCGGTTAACTGTTCTCTCATTGTAGTGAGAGTAATTATTCTGTTCGCAGCTGTAAGCCAGAGATTAAAATAGTTCCTGATATTTTGTCAGAGAGTTGATCCATAAATGGTCGCTCCATACACTCGTCGAAAATAGATCTAGATTGATATATGAATATCGCTGATAGCCGAGGAAGCGTAGCGATAAAACTAAATTTATTCGTTTATAATTGTTGCATTTGCACTCCTTTTAGATCCTGGCCAACAGGTTTGTATTGAAAAATGGAAGCAAAACAAAATCACGAAATGTGAAAAAAAGAAAACGTAACGAAATGAAAAACAAACAATATATTCCTTTATGAAAATAACAACAACAACAACAACAACAACGACAACGGTAATAATAATAATAAAAACAAAATGAAAAGCCAAACCATAACCAACAACAACAGCAACAACAAAAGAACGAAAGGAAAAGAGAAATATTTTGTACAACAAGAAAAAAAAAGAGGAATTCTTAAACTGCTGGTTCAAGATCCAACAGTGGCTGTGGGTGGTGGAGGTATATTGAGGTGATGAATTGGGTGATTGTGGGGGGGGGTAACAACAAAAACATAAATTAAGTTTCCATGGTTGAAAATTTTCGTTAGTTGAATGGTTGGCTGGCTGGTTGGCGGACTAACTAACTCACTGACTAACTGACTGACTGAGCGGCATGTCATAGTCCTTGTTGCTGCTGTTTGTAGTTTCTGTTGTGTTTGTTGCTTTTCTTGCTTTCGCTGTATTTTTCACATCTTGTGTAATTTTTTTTCTCCGATTTTATTTAACGTTTCTTTTCTTTTTTTTTTGCATTTTTCCAATTTAGTTTTCGGTTACCAAAGTTAAAGGGATTTTTACTTGCTTTTGTAGTTGTATAAAAGTTAATATAGTTTGTATGGGTGTGCAAGTGTGTGCATGCATGTGTTTGTAAATTTATTTATGTATATTTAGTTGTAGAGTAAAAAGAAGGTGGGGTTATTGTTATTGTTGTACAAAAACCTTTAGGCATAAACGGCTTTTTTTTGCCTTCGAAAATTTTGTTTTCTACCAACAACTGAAAAACAAATAATTCAAATTGTAATTTTATGGTTGCAAGCCAACTCAGTATGAAATAAAATTTTTATCTTATAAATATAAATATTTTACAACTGTAAGTGTGTATGTGTATGTATGTGTGCCCTTATCTGCATGGATATTATTAGGGCTGGCAACGTTTTACTATCGGTCTGTATGCTAATCATATATATTTTGCTCGTGATCACACATGATTGTGAGAGTGGAGTTGCTCAAGATCACATCTCTGGTTAAAATTTAATTGTCAAACTAATTAATTATAAAATTTTAGAAAATAGAAATCTAAGGCATGTATTTTTATTTTTTATTGCAGGTTGTCTAAATATCTGGCGAAATTTGACGATCAGGGTGATATTGTGCGATATAGAGGTAATTGTTAAATTTTTATGAGAGTTCAGTTTTATTAATAAAAGTTCGATTAGAAATATACATGTTGTTTAAACTCAATTAAAGTAATTATTTATAAGTCCGTTTTTGAATAAAAAATTTCTTCCATAATAAATTGCGTCCTACTTCGGTACTCTCTTGAGACACATTTTGATGATCAGCGTTGTTATCTCCTATTGGAACTCCTTTAAACGTTAAAAAGTTTCTAAAATTTATTTTTGAGCAATTTGATTTCAATTAAGACTTTCGTGATTGCAATAAAAAATTTATTTAATTTAGCATCAATCAAGTTTTTATACCAAAAAGAATTTCAGTAATTTTCAATTTTACAGCAGGAGTAACAATTAAAATTTAAATGAAAGTATTTTTCATATCAAGGTTTTTATTATTATCACAATATTATTTGAGGAAGTTTTTTTGAAATATTGTCCCAATTAATATTTTCAAAAAAACTTGTCCTTTATTGAGGGGGGAATGAGCCTGTTTTTGTACCTCAATTACAGCGGTTGTTACGCCGAACCGTAACGACAGTAAATTTCAATTAAATATACGAGGGCTGTTTGATATATATATATATATATATATATATATATATATATATATAACTTTTGGGATATAGCTCGCCATATCTGTAAATGCAACACTGCTGCCATCATCTAATAGTGGACTACTTTGATATATTGACAGGGCTGCGTCATGCAACTTGTGTTTGTTAGCCAATAAAAGCAGGTAACTGCTTCAATTTCAAGACACTACACGAGAAATCTATATCCACAAACTTTTTCAAATTGGACGAATAGTACATGGAAAAATGGCTGGACTCAATAAGTTGTTCTAACATGAGATTATATTGAAAAAAAACGCGTTAGTTTTCCAAAAGAAACAGAAGAAAAATTAAAAAATATTGAAAAAAATTTTCGTACCACCCTCGCAAAAAAATAATTCTATATTATATTATAGCAATAGCTTTATTTATTGCCCCCATATAATATTTAAAAAAATAAATAAACTGCCGACGATATATCACATATCAGACACAGTGATGCCACTGAAATTTTTTTTTATCCGACTAAACTGGTTTATTAAACCTCACAAAATCTATTAAAAACGACAAGTATTTTTAAATGAAGAAATACACTTATATATTGAAAAAAAAAATAAATTTTTCATAAACTGCCGTCGATATATCACAAATACATATCAGACACAGTGATGCCACCTGACATTTTTTTAATGCCGCTAAACTTGTCTACAAAACCTCGCAAAATCTATTAAAAACGACAAATATTTTTAAATATATTGAAAAAAAAAATTTTTTTTCATAAACTGCCGTCGATATATCAAAAATAAAAATCAGATGCAATGTTGCCACCTGAAAATTTTTTTATCCTGCTAAACTGGTTTTTTAAATCTCACAAAATCTATTGAAAACGACAATCTTTTTAAACCGGACAAATCCAAGGCTATAGTTATTACTTTAACCTATAATTATAGTCATATATTAAATAAAGTTTAAGACTACAAACCCAGTATTTTGTATGGAAACACTGGTTTTAAACTGGTATTCTACTTTTAACTATGACTATGAGTCTTTTTCACACACATCAACTTGAGCAATTGTGGCGGAGAAAGAAAAATAAAGTTGATTTTGCTGTTGTCGCAGTTAAGTGGTTTTTGTGGGAGTACGAGCGTCCTAATAATGGGCTGACCTATATTTATAGCTTTTTATAAAAAAGATTTGACTATATTCGATCGTCTAAAAAGTAAATGTATAGAACTGCCGAGAACTAAAATATTTTATAGCGACCGGTATTGTAAATTTTATTAAGTGAATCTTAAAAAATGTTTTGTTTTCAATGTTTGATACTCGAGCGCTGGCAACACTGGCGTACCGATTGATAAACTATTTTTATGAATTATGCCTTAAAAGCTTAAGACCATTTCCATAAAAAATACCGATTTCAAACTTTTAAAGTGTACTTTTTTGTAACAATCGTTATAGTCCGATATCTTTTAACTGGAAATTATTAACGCTAATCAATTTTTAATAGCACAAGAGTTAATTGACACCAAAATTTGTTTTGCAAATCAAATAGAAATCTCATGCTCATAGTCATAAACAAAGAATACGATAAGAAGAGTTCCAACCAGTATTTCCATACAAAATACTGGTTTAACACTCCTGATAAAGTGTTTTATATTTTAACTCTCGATATGAATAAATTTTTTAAAGGTGTTGTATTAATAAATTTTTCTTAACTCAAAGTTATTATTAAAATCAATTTTAAAACAATAAAAACAAACGGTGGTTAAATTTAAAACAATTTTTTTTAAGTACTCGAATTAGTTTTGCAAATCGGCCGTAAGGCTTAAATGTATAAGCCATAGGATTTAAGAGAATGGATCCTTGTCATATCCTAATTAGATTTAAAAAAAACTTGTCTCTTTGATCGCATGATTTATATATAAATAAATGTTTTGAAACGGAAACTCAATTTATACACTATTTCTTCACTTTTGTGACGCACGTAACCAAGTCATGAGATGTTCAATTAATTTATTTTATTTGTCTCCACATCTGCAAGTACCTACTCATACGTTATTTGGCTTAATCCGGTATTATTTATTCTATTATTAAAAACAATTTCATTTAACTTTTAAACATTTTGTCTTGAAAGCTCCGTGTAAAAAAATATATCGATATTTTTCTAAAAAAAATTTCACTTAAAAAAAAAGCTTTCAAATGTTTTTCGTTTCAATTTTTATACGCCTTTTTTGAACAAACAATTTTACACTGTTACACATGCGCACGTTTGATTATTCTCGAAATGTGTGTTGTATCCTTTGAAACGTGCACTTAAACACTGGACGATGATGCAGCAGAAAAAAAATCAACACACTATTAAAACTCACATAATTTTTTGCCTCAAAATGCATTAAATTTTTTCTTTAGATTTTGTTGTAACTTTTCAATGATAAAACACCAACCGCACAAATCAACAAAATCAAAAATCGAACACTCCAACAACAACAAACACTAGGCGACAGTACTGATCAGAAACAAATAAAAGAACAACCCCTCCCTACTTTTACACAGACTTTGGAAATTTTACAAATAAATACAACAACAATAACAGCAACAACGACGATCTATTGCACTTTTATTGTGACAATTTCTTTAGAAATTTTTTCATACTTTCCTGGCTTTTTCAAACGAACAGCATACAAAATATATATATGTGTGTGTGTGTGCATTTTCTATTATTTTTACGATTTTTATTACATTTTTCCAATTTTTCTATTATAATTTTTGGTGGAAAAACCTCGTTAAAAACACCCCAAAAAAATATGTAGAGAAAAGAAATCTATCAAAAATTATATCAATTTTTCCCTTAGAAATACCAACAACAACAGCAACAACCAGCACATGAACATGAGCAACGGCAATACCAACAACAGCAACTACAACAACAACAAGAACTGTAAAAGCCAGTAAAATATTAGAAAAATCATAGTAATAGTAACAACAAAATAGAGGAAAAAGTTCGAATATTATGAGAAATGTTTATTAAGTAAATATGAATATGTTTTGAGGGTGTATGTGTGTGCGAGTGTGAGTAAGTCATATGTATGTGTGTGCATTTATATTAGTGAGTAAGTTTTAAGTGCTTATAAGTGTGCATGAAAGTGTATAGGGAAAAACCTATCAGGCTCCGCCTCTTTTTTTTTTGTAATAATTTTTATTTTCCAATTTCTACACTTTTTTCTGTCAAATAATTTTCATGCACAGTCTTTAGACTTTAGACATGAATGATATTATCATTATAATATTTACACAGATACAGGGACACATACACACACATATTTTCCAGCTCACACTCTCTTTCACATAAACTTTGGCTTTAGTCTGCATGTATGTATGTTCATGCATAAACATGCATGGATGTGTAAACGTATCGATATTTATGTTGCCTGATGACAATATTTTATTATTAGCAGTGATGGTCAGAAGTTCTGCAATCAAAGACTTTTTGTTCCGTATTTGAAAGCTGTTTTGAAAAGCATGTTTACACCACGAAATGGGGAACTCGCTGGGATTTTTCATTTACAGTTGTGAATGGTACCAATCATACTGAGTATTCTTGCTTCGTCTTGACAATTCCTGTTGATATCATTTTCTAAATAACACCATTTTAGTTCAATATAATTAATAATTTGATTGAATGAAAAGGATAGAAAAATCTTTCTGTAACATTTTACTTATTCATAATCGCTTTCTATATATTTATTTATTGTATTTTCAAATCACTTTTCATTGCGTCTTATGAATTAATTATTCTTTTTGTAGAGAAGTTGAACTTTTTCATCTGCTTCAAAGTGTTTTAAGTTAAAATTTTACTTTTGATAAGAATATAAAAATAGTTGTTATATGATGTTTTCCATAGAAATGGATTATAAAAGTGTTTTACGTTTTTTTTTTGCACACGTCCCTAAAAAGATTAATTAGAAATAAGGCTGTTAAGCAGAAAATATAATAAAACACTATAATAAAAAAAAAATATAATATAATAAAAAAAAACCGAAATCTTTTTGTAGGAATTGATAAGGAAACTTATTTTAGTTATACTCTCAAGCAGAAACTTTTAAGTATAAAAAGCCCGCCTCAGAGTGGCTAAAGTTCAGTAAAAATTTTACTTTCGTTTCCAGTCGTCTACCAACTCAATTACTTGAAACTTAAAAATGAATTATTTAAATATTTTCTTCGTTATCGCCGTCGTAATGACAGCATTTTTGCAAATTTCTACAGTCGAGGTAAATATTCAACTTAATATTTTATTTTATTTGCACTTGACAAAATATTTATCAAACTGATTTTCAATTATTAAGGCAAGAGGTGGAATAAAGAGATGCAAGGAGCTTAGAGAACTCTGTAGCGCGAACAATGAGTGTTGTTCCAAGAGATGTCACCCCTCCAACCATTACTGCTTCTAGGGTTAATGAAATGCTTTTTTAATTGCTGATTCTTATACATATAAAATGTAAAAAATTAAAGGAATTGCATTAAAGGAATTTGTTAAAAATCAAATTATTATCTACCGGAGCAGTTTGAGAATGACGCCTGATCACTTGAAATTAAATTTTTTTCATTTTCTTTGTGTACCAGATAAATCTAAAAGATTTATGAAACGGCTTTCTACAGTGGCTTTTGAAAGACAAATTTGTAACAAGCGAATTAAATTCATTCGTCGACGTCAAGTCAAGACAATACAAAAGGGAGACACTTCTGTACTCCTGTTCCTCAGCGATTGACTATTTCTAACACGCTTCTGGTAAGTTTCAGGCTTCAGGCTTCAGGGCGAAGTCACAGGATGTCACAAGTATTTAAATGTTCTTTTTTTATATTATCTTGACGTGACGTTGACAAATAGTTACAGAATAGAAGGGACTATATCCTTCCAACGAAATGAAATGGTCTTTATTGGAAATATAACTCCAAACAAATACAATTGGCCAAAAACTCGAATATTGATCCTATTGTAGTTGCAAGCATTGAGAAGATCTCTGGTCACACTATGCCGTTGCTAATATATTTCTCTAGAATACTGAATAATCAGTAGCATGATGTGCAAATTAATAAGAAATTATTAAGAATGTTTTATAAATTGTAGGTAAAATATGGGGCTAAAATATATTAAAAACTCCAGTTTTCGCAACAGTTAAGTGGCGCAAATTTGTGTGAAAAACTGCACATATTTTAGAAAAATATTTTAGAAAATGGTTAATCCAAAATTGGGAACTTAAAGCAAATAAGTGCTAAATTTACTAGTAAATTGGTAAAAAATATCTTCTATAATAATAAAAAGCGAAAAAATATTGTTTCAACTCTAGAGCAGGAAAGTCCACCAGTAAACCAAATTTTTTTATCAGGTCAAATCACATTATTTCGAAGCGATAAATTTGGAGTCTCATAACTCCGCCATAGTTGAATATATAAAAGCGGAACAATAAATTTAAGCTCAGCCTGAACACCCCTTAGGACTATGTAATTTTTATAGTGAAACATTCCCCATTGTGCATCATTGGAATTATTTGCAAGTTGCTGGAGGTACGAATGACTATTTTTTTGGTGACGACAAGGCCACACGACTACCGACCACCGTTGTAGCTGTAGGCAAACTTAGGCGCTAAACACAATGACGACAACAGGCTACAGACTACAACTTGTCAAAAATAGAATACATGAGCGTATATATGAATGATTATTTTTACTACTACAGCCAACACGGCTACTGGTTGTCCTCCATGCCGTTTTTGTGGTTGTGGTGATGTTAAACTAATTTCTATTTTGGTGAGCGACAATGAGTAGATGCAATGTTGCCAGTATAATATAATAAATATAAATAAATTCAATTATTGTAAACTTTAAAATAAATTATTTTATTATACAAAAAGAAACAACAAACTATATTTCCAAGCTGATGAAATGATTTCTTGTCATATACTGTGGACTTTAAATATATCTTATTAGAATAACACTATTTCAGAGTATTATATATATGAAAGTTGCTACACTGTTGAAAGAAGAGAATTCTACTAAAAACAACAACTCATGGTTATTGATTTGGTGGAGTCGTTTTAAAAATAATTAAGTAGCTGACTACGAGGTGACGATTGTAGCTAACGGCTTTTGTAATCGGTATTCGTGTAGCCTGCTGTCCTTATTGTGTTTAATGATTTATACTACAAACAACAACACATGATTATTTATAATTAAGTAGCTGACTACGAGGCAACGGTTATATCCAACGGATTTTGTAGTCCGTGTTCGTGTAGCCTGCTGTCATTATTGTATTTAATGCAAACACTTTTTAGAGTAGCAACACTTTTTATTAATATTTAGTGGTTACGCATATTTAGGCAAATATTTGACAAGTAGGAACGTACTTTTATTCCAAGATTTCAAAATATTGTTTTGGAAAATATCAAAAAAATATCTTATTTTTGCCTTCCAACTTGAATTAGGAAAAATTTATGTTGGAAAGTGTAGTGCTCTATATTATTTTGTTTTGAAAAACGAAGCTTTGCAAGAATTACTCACGAAACTGTTTGTCTTATAATTAACAAAGTTCTTAATGTGACCGCTACTGTAGTCTGCTACTTTTGTCAAAATGCAAAAACTTATTTTTAAAAATTATTTTAATAGTCTCATTCAATATTTGATATAATGAAAAATCATGTAGCAGTCGTAAATATTTAATAATTTTTATTTGTAGGCATAGTTAATGGTCTATATTGTTGATATATTTTGACAATTGAATAGATATTTTGATTAATAGTGTTACCTCAAACAACTGAATGCATGACATCAGTATTTCGTGCAGTGCCTTTAAACAGACTTAATGATTTAACTTTATTAAAAATGGCAGCTTGTGTGTGCCCAAAAATGAAAGAAAAAACAAGTAACGGGTGTTTTCTTATATAGAGTGATACAAGTTTAAATTGTAATAATGCAGGGAAATATATTTTTAATATCAATGAAACCGGATTTATTTGAAAGAACATTTTTTGAAGTGAATTTTTAAACATGACTTCTGCTGAGGTGTGGAAAGCGCCATATGGAATACCAATTTTCAACAACTTTTCACAGGAGTTGCGGCCGTATTCCCTTCATAACTCGATTGTTTGTGGTTTATCGACGTAGACTAGTGACTTAACATAACCTCAAAGAAAATAGTTCAGTAGGGTTAAATCACACGATCTTGGTGGTCAATTAAGTAGGCCACTACATGAAATATAATTTCATCAATAGTAAATCTTTCAGTATATCAATTGTAGCGCCCACTGTGTGGTGTGTAGCACCGTTCTTTTGGAACTACATATCAGCCAGATTAATGCCGCGTAATTGAGTTATGAAAAAATATCGAATCATGTTCCTACACCGTTCAACACTGACAGTCTTCTGACCATCATCGTTTTTGAAGACATTTGGCGCCAATGACTCCCCCCGACCATAAAGCACACCAAACAGTAATTTTCTGTGAATATAGTGGTATTTCCATAAAAGTTTTTTAATTCCACTCATTTCAAATGCCACAATTCTGCTTATTTACGCACCGAAATGGGCTTTAAAGGAAAATTATATTTTAAAAGGATGAATTGGACGAATAGAACAATTATTTTGATAAAAATTTCAACAATTTGCACGCGTTACTTTGTTATAAATCGATTCATAATGAAATTTCAAATCAAACTAAACAAAAAGCAACTATCAGCTGTTAAATGAGTGCTCAAATAAACAAGTGATGCCAACTTAAAGTTGGGACACTTTAAAAAAAGCACGCTATACATACATGAATGCACTACAGTGAACTCGCGAAAACGTGAACTAATTTTTACCAAGGTTGTTCACGTTTTCAAATTTGTTCACGTTTTCGATTGTAAACATTTAATAACAAAAATAGCACAGTTTACCTTCAAATAATAACTTCAACCAAAAAATTTAATATCAGATATTAAAATTGGATGGAAAATTTAAAATTTATTCACTTAAGAGAGATAAAATAAAATGTTTACACTTTTCACTTCTAGAAAACTGATTTTGATAAATAATCAAAAAATAACTAAACTAATTTTGTAACAAGAAATCACTTATCTTCGTTTGGTATGTATTTTGTTTTACCATTTTTAGTACAGCCTTTTCTTTAAGATTTCTTAAAACTCTTATTTCATTTTGGTCAACCGTTTAATTTTCAGCCCATTTTAAGGCTATATTTAACGCGTCTACTGCTTCCTTGTGTTTTATTATTATTTCTGGCTGTTCTACAATAGAGCCACAATCTTCGTCATCTTCAGATTCATTATCAATTTCAAAAATTTCACACTCTGTATGATATTCGTCCAAATTGTTGTTCCATTCTTTTACCAGAGAAATCGTAACGTTTGCCTGTAAAAACCATGTTAAAATTTGCAAGAAAAATTAAAAGCTTGTTATAAAACAAACCTGAGGACTTAAAGTATGCAGAAGACCAACTGCTCTTTCTTCCAACTGTCTTATTTCTGCTTGCCAAATTTCCCTCAATTCACCTAAAGCTACGTTTTCATCAGGGTCCTTCTGATCCGAAGTCAAATCTAAAATATTTTTCCAACATTTTAACAATATTTCTTGTGTAATTCGATTCCATGCAGAGTCTAGGAGAGTTATTGCATCTTTTAGTGAAACCCTTTTGATTGACTCCAACAAATTTAATTCATTTTCTGCAATTAAAGCCAAAAGACTGTTTCTGTAATGCAGTTTTGTAATTTTAAAAACATTTTGATCCATTGGCTGGATTAATGAGGTTACATTTGGAGGCAAAAACATTATAGAAATGGAACCATCCTGAGATATCAACTCTCTTTCAGGAGGATGCGACGGCGCATTGTCTAATAATAAAAGTGCCTTTACTGGCAGACCATTTTGTTTTAGAAAATCCGTAACCTAAATAAAATATTGAAAATTTATTATTTTTCAAACATTTATAATTGACTTGCCTCAGGTACGAATGAATGGTGAAACCAATCCTTGAATAATGAAGACGTCATCCAAGCAGACTTGGAGCTTTTATAGTTAACAGGGCATACATAATTTTTAAAGCATCTGGGGTTTTTTGCCTTTCCAATAACAAAGAGCTTGAGCTTATGTAATCCTGTCGCATTTGAGCAACACATAAAAGTTAGTCGCTGTTTCTCCATTTTAGCGCCAGGTGCAGTTTTCTCCAATGATGAAACAAACGTTTTTTCCGGCAATTGCTTCCAATATAAACCGGATTCATCAGCGTTATACAACTGATCTTGACATAAGCCGAGTTCATTCATTTTTGCTCTTAATTTTATTTTGAACGGATCTACCAGATGCGGCTGAGCGGAAAGCTTTTCTCCGCTAATTTTAAGTAGTCGAACACCATATCTTTTTTTGAAATTTTGTAGCCATCCGTCGCTTGCATTAAATCCTCGATTGTTTTCATTGATTTGCTCATGAAGTTGTTTGGCTTTCGCTTTAAGCATTAGTCCGCTTACTGGCAGTTTCTTATTTCTCATGATCACAAACCATTTATAAAGATTCTTCTCCATTATCGGAAGCTCTGATGCGCGTAATGTTTTGCGAACACCTGTTCCACAAATTGTGTTATTAACACACTTTTTGATTGCTTTATCCTTATTTTTAATCGAACAAATCGTGGATTTTGCCACTTGATATTTTTTGGCTAACCCAGTTACACTATCACCTTTTTGTAATAGGTCAACAATATCAGCCTTGTCTTTCAGACTTAAACATTTTGGCGTTTTAGATGGCATTTTTATTAATTATTAACACTCAAAATTTGGGTTTGTACTTTAACAGGTTGTGTGTTTAGAGATCAAATGTCATGGCACAACTAAATCTGTATAGCCAAGCCTACATACGTATGCATATACAACATACATACCTATATGCATATATTTGTTGAAAATAAAAATGTTCTGGGATTCCCAAAATTAAACGTAAATTCAAAAATAAAACAAAAAACACGAAGAAAACTTTGTTCATGTTTTGGAGCTTTCACGTTTTAGAGTAGTCAATGAAAAAATAAAAATGTTCACGTTTTCGAGTCGTTCATGTATTCGAGTATTCACGTTTTCGCGAGTTCACTGTATATCATTCATTTCAACAAGTTTTTGGTTCTTAAATGCTGCTTTTCGAAGCATATATTTTAAATTCATTCATATAAAACAATTTCCTAGATTATGCTCTTTAATATCCAAACAAGTTTAGCTTGGTTTTCAATGCAAACAAACGAAATATATACAAATTCAACAGGTTATGCCAACAAATATTTCATACGCATGCAATCGGCTTATGTATTCATACAGGCATGCAAGTATGTATGTATTGCCTTATGTAACTCGGCTCGTCAGTGTACATATGTTATATTAAAGGACAATGCAAGGCTGAAGTAAAATGAATACTTTGATAACATGAAACTCGAATGGAAACCCATTAACACACAGAACAACCAGAGTCATAGAGGAGCATCGACCTGAATTTCAACAAAATCCAAAACATATTCAAGCATGTGTAACGTACGTACATTCTTACATTTACGTAAATGAATGCAAGTGTGTGTGTGTGTGTGTATGAGTGTGTTATACGAAGAAATCATATAAATATGCTAATAAACCTACATTTTAATATGTATGCTAAGTTTGAATAGAAATGTGTGAGAGTGTGTGTGTGTGTGTGTGTGTGTGTGTTAGCATTGGTATTAGATAAGAAACGGTACAATAACATTTGCAATCAAAATAATAATAATTAGAAATGTACTAAACGAAACATCAGAATTAGAGAACAAAAACCCCACAGCATACTCGCAGTTAACGGTGAATGTACTAGCAACACTTGCACTTACACCATGCCGTACACATACACACACAATATGCACGAGTACATCCATCCGTTCTTATGGGCAAGAGAGAACATCAAATTCTAACCCACCAAAGCGAACAAAAGAAAACTACAACAGAAAATAAATACTCAATTGCGGTCGCAATATACGTAGAGAACTAAACACACATCCATTTATACATGCATACATCAGTGTGTGCACATTAAGTTTATGTCATAAACACACTTGCATGTATCCATAAGAGTAACAACAACATCACAACCCACTCAATTCTAAACACACACGATATCAAAAAGCAAAGCACAACTAAACTTTCGTTTTTGCAAGGATTCGGCGCAAATCGTTAGAACGAGCAGATTTTTATTGGGGAGAATTTAATTTGTATTTGATTTGGGTGTGGGGAAGAAAATACTTGAAATTAATGGAGAGCAAAGAGAACACTGAAATTGGAATGCGTGTGTATGTATACAAATGCCGGTAAATTCTCAAATACATGTCGTAAAATATTTGTAAGATATCGTGGAGAGCGTATTTTTGTTAGTGTTGGCATTTTATTAAAAAAACATTAAATTTTAGAATCACTAGCAAATATTTAACTGCGTCACATGAAATTTTTTAGAAATGATTTCAATATGTTTATATCTTATATTGATTTAAGTAAATTAGTGATGTACCGATATATCAACGATATTTAGGTTGTACTCATATATCGATATCGATAAATTTTTTTTTTGCAGAAATAACTCAGTTTACAATGAAAATTTTTTCCATAACGATTAAGATAAATAACACATCAAAAACCAGGGTACAAAATATATAACTTTTGCTGTTATTTTGAAATTCAATTTCTCATTTTCAGTGTTGCCATGGTTTTAAATTTCATACATTGTTTTCAAATATTATTGACATCAATATTTTATACTAATAAGATCTTACACCATAAATTATATTAATAAAGAAAATATTTTAACTTGAAATTAGCCAATTTTAAATTGCTTTCAAATTCAATATGCGTATCGTTATCGATATCGCTGATATATTTTGGGTATCGGTATCGTATCGGCAAAATGGCGTATCGTTACATTTCTAGTATAAAGTAGGAGTAATAGTCGTATTCACGAATCATAGTATCGTTATATATAAATATACGAGGTGTGTTCAAGCGAAATGTTATTATTTATTATTAATGCAAATTTTAATAAAATTAAATGTCAAACAATATACTGAATATTAAAAAAAATAGTTTTCTTTTGTTGTGATTTCATATATATATATATATATATATATATATATAAATAATATGACAAACGTTTGTCATTTTGGTAAATTTGTCGCGTTCATCAGTTCAATTTATGTAAATTTTTTTGGCCATGTTGTGAGCCAAATTATCATCACTGAAATTTTTAAATACACTAGGAACACACACACTCAAAACAGCCAGACCGACAAGCAAGACAAACATACAACTACATGTACACATAAATGGGCACGCATAAAGGATACACATTCATAAACAGAAATAAAATAAAATTTCTTGCAGAGTGCACTCGTGCGTTAGTTTGACCAATTGAATAGTACAAACGTACCTGGAAACATTTAAAAATCAGGAAAAGCAAACTGTTTCTCATATATTTCAATATATATATATATATATATATATATAAATATATATATATATATATATATATATATATATATATGTATGTATATATATATATATATATATATATATATATATATATATTTATATATATATATATATATATATATATATATATATATAAATTTCATTTATGGGTCAAAGGAATATATACTTTTCTACGCAAAAACTCAAATACGCTATATTCGAAAATTCGAACTTAATTTCGAATTCTTTAAAATACTTCTATATATGTGTAACGCAGGACAAAAACTTTAGAAATTCGCTTCTGAATAAAATTCAAACCTTGAAGAATAAGTCAAAGGAATATATACTTTTCTATGCAAAAAAAAGTCAAAATATATTATGTTCGAAAATTCGAACTTTATTGCGAATTCTTTTTTTAACACTTTCATACATGTGTAACGCAGGATAAAAGCTATTTAAAATATATTCTGATTTGGAAGTTTAGTATCATGAGCGTGCATATCGATAGTGTGAAATCAAAAGGCCCCAACTCGTAATTTCCACGAAATCCTGGTTTTCAGTGATTCCGATACGTTTCACACAAATACACTTTGTCACAGAAATTATTTAATTGATTTAAGATAACAATTTTGCTTTCAATTCACCATAAAAGTTTCTATTGTGATAAATATAGTTTCCCTCTGCTATAAAGTTAATATTGTATTTGATATAGGCCCTTCTTACGGGAGACCAACGATATGTAAGATTATTTTGCATGACATATTTTTGCTTGTTTTCAAGTAATTTTAAATATTATTTAAACGAAAATATTAATTTCATAGAATATTTATTTATTTATTTATTTATACGTAATAAAACAAAAATTAAAAACTATTTTTAAGGATTTAGATTCGTTCTCGTGGCAGCTTAACACTAACATAAGCTTTAACGTCCTTATTCATAAGAAATTGTTAAAGCTAATTTGCAAAATTCATACTCTCAAGCAACTCTAAAATTTATAATTCTTTGTTAATAACTCCGTAAATCTTTGAATAAAATTCTTATAAAAAATATTTGTATGATCTTCCAAAAGTTTTCACAAAACTCTTGGAAAAAAGAGTTATTAATATTACAATAGGTGTGTTCCCGTACAGCTCGCTGAAATGAGAGTAGTCACAAAAAACTCTTAGACAAAAATGCCCAAAATTGTTGACATTGAATTTTGGGCTCAAGGCAAACAGAGCACCAAAACTAATTTTGAAAACATCGGCCACCAGTTTCAGAATTTTACGATTCGGCTCTGAAATCTCTTGGGATATTCTTGTTAAATTCTGTTTTTTTTTTTAATCACGAAGTTGTGGAACAACAACAACAAATAAAAATGGACATAAAAACCGAATTCATCGTATGAACTTATAGAATTTTTGGAAGCGATTTCAAAAGAGATTTAAGAAAATCATGTCATGACTTGAGTGTTACTTCTTTGATCTCAAAAAAAAAATTAATATCAATTTTAGTTATGTGCTGATTCTTTTTTCCCCAAAATCTTATAAAAAAATTCAAACTGATCAATTTAGGGGTTTTAGCCAGTTCCCATGCGCATATCACTGGTGCTAATGCAGATCATCAGGGAACCTCTACTCAACATTTCTTAGAATAACTAAAGATATTTATTTTAATAAATTTTAATTTTGGTTTTGTTAACTAAATAAAATTCAATTGACGATGTCGCAATGATGATCGAATAAATAAAATTGTAAACAAAAATGTATTTAAAAAATTTTATTCATTCGATTTCGCAAAATCTTTTTAATTCGAAAATATATGATATATAATCCAAAGGGAAAACCAACATCAGCTTAAGTATTAAAATTTGCAAAGCAGAGCAAAACAGCAGTTTTCGAAAGCCGCTGCACTATCATGTATACAACAATACGAAATAACTGTCATTTAGTTATTTTCATGATCTTAAATACAATTACTTGCAATTTTAATTGAACTACCTGACGTAAAAGATGACAAATGATTGATTTATAAATAAAATGGAGTTTCCTTTAAGCTGGCGGCACCACACGAAATAACAAGTTAATTGTCCAAAAAGGCCCAAAACAAGTACAATTTCACTTAAACGTCCTGCCAATACAAAAACAAATCACAGTGAGTGTATGTGTGTAATTATATAGTAAATACAGGAGATGCCACTCAGCCACACACACCCACACACCCATGTGCTTACATTTACATACCCATGCATTTGTATACAGAAGTTTAACCTCATATGAAGGTTTAGTTCATCCTAAAAACCTGGTCAGTTGGGGGGAGGAGGGGGTTAGAAAATAATCATTGGCCAGCAAATGGTCAAGGTTTTCAATTGACTTTCACTTTCAAAATAGTAACCACTCACACTCACACTCTTGTACTCAGATTTACAACATGTCCATACATTTACTCGTACATATTTCAATGTGTGTGTGTGTGTGTTTGTGTTAAGTTTATTTGAGTTTGCCTGTGTGTGGCGGTAGACACGTTTTGTATGTGCACTAGTTTTAAAATAAAAGCTCATTCTACACAATTTTCACTTTCATTTTCAATGTTTTGTTTCTAATATTTGTATTCCACACACATTGAAACGAATGTGTATACTTTTCCTGCACACGCATACAGAAATATATTTGTATGAAGCAGATTTGTACGAGTCGTATGTACACACGTTTGTTAGCAGCACACACGTACCTACTTGCGAACTCATACACATATTTTGTACATTGAACTTGACTAAAATGTATTGTGAGGATTGAGTTTTTGTAAAAACGCAACAAAAAAAAAAAAGGAGCACAAAATTGACATGTAAACAATACTTCGTGTTAGCAGATAATTCAAGTTGTTTGCCTAGGATGTGTATGTGTGTGTGAGTACAAGTTTGTTTTATTTCTACATTAAACATTTAAATTTAAATCTAGAAGACGTAAACAGTTACATGTACACACACATGCTCGTATGTATGTGTGTAAGTGTGTTCGTGGTAGTCTAACTTGTTCGAAAGTAAAACATGGATACGCCATGTGACTCCTTATAATTGATTAGCTTGGCGTGCTTTTAGCCAATCGGTTCTGCTGAATATTTAAAACTATTCGGTTGCAAATAGAAAATGATATTAAAGTTTTCACCGATTTTTCAGTTTCAGTTTCAGTTTACTAAAATATGTGTGTGTTCTAATAGGAAAGCCAAATTTAAATTATTTAAAAATTAATAAATCCAGTAAAAAAAAATGTGGAAAACGGTTGACCCCATAGGCCATCCCTGTAACTTCCCGCTATTCTATTAAATAAATTTACACTTCAACCGATTCCCACAGTGCGTGATGTAGTTTCCGATTACCATAAAAGAATCGAGAACACTAACTGATCAGCTATATAATAACAAAGTTTTTCAAACAAATCACTTTTTTCGAATTTTTTCGTTCACGATATCCTGCAAACAGATTTACCGATTTCAACCCGGTTGACTGGGGTCAACATGATTTGTAAATTAAAAGAACTGAAGACGTTTAAAAGTTATTCTGTAAAACCCCATTTTGAAAAGTGCTTTTTCTCTAAGTTTTCCTGAAATCTACCGGTTTGAATCGGTTCAAATTAAACGCTGCTACTCTGACTACAATTAAATAACCTAGAACACCAGCTAATCAAATTTATAATCTGGGAGTTTTTCAAAAAACCACTTTAAGATTTTTTAAATCACGATGTCTCGCCAACATATTGACCAATTTTGACCCGATTTGCGGTGGTGGACATGTTTTATAAATTTTAAGAACTGAAACCATTTGAAAGTTATTCTGAAAAAATGTTTTTTGCTGAATTTATTTTTAGGATATCTTGAAATATACCGGTTCATAGAAAACTAAATTCAATATTATAATTAATAAAAGAATCGAGAACACTAAATTATCAGACATAAAATCTCGGAGTGATAAAAAATCACATGTTTCGAAATCTTTCGTTAACGATTTCTTATGAACGGACTGGCCGATTTTGACCCGCTTTGCGATGTTCGACGTGGTTTAATATTATTATTTTTTTTTAACGTGAAATCATTTTGAAAAGCGTTATTCTTAAAAGTTTTTTTTTAATCGGTTGTAAATTAAAAAATAACTGGTAAATTTTGGGATGTGAAGTTGAGTCTGAATAATAGACTTTGAAATAAAAACTTCTTTTAATAGATGAAATCATAATGCAAAATAAAATAGAAAAAGATGAATGGCATATTCAGCTGAATTTTTTTATTAAAAGGAAACTCGGAACATTTTTAAAATCCAAGTAATAATTAATTTTCCCGTCAAATGCATAACACAGAGTTTAATACGCACAACCTACACTTTCCTACTTGTTTCGATAACTTTAAATAGAAAAAACCGCATGTTAACAGAAAACACCTTCGATAAACCACAATTAAAGTAATTGTGGGTCCTGAGTTTCATATAAAATAATAATAAAGAACAGAAATTTTTAAACCATTCACTGCCAGCAAAAATGAAACATCATCCCCTTTTTTACACCAAATAAAACTGTAGGGCTCACTCACACGCACACATACTACGTACACATACATGCTGTAACATTCACCCGCAACAGTGACTGACCGACAATATGACAGTTGTTATTTGATGTACAATCCCATTATGAATAGGCATCGTAACACCCCTTTAATAAACTAAATTTTTAATTTAAATTTTCAATAGCCGACCGAATTCATTCATTAATTTAGTTCTAATTATGGTTTTGAAAAATTGTGCGCTCTGGTATGATTGATTTCCAAAGTCCTTTTGTTCTAGGGTTTGATGAATTTTAAAATGTCATGTACATACACGCACACGCACGCACACACACGCACACACATATGTGCACACACTTTCCTTTTAGGTACGCACATACAAAGCCTTTTACAAAAAGATTGTTTTCAAAAACCTTTTTCTAAACAAAAAACAAACAAACAAACATGTCCACAATTGCAAACAATTAAATTAAACACCTTTTCTAACTGTTCCTGTAACGCTTTATGAAATTGTACTCGAAAACGTTTTCTTTTCCTACTTTTAGATTTCTAATTTCTTCAACGTTGGTCTTGAAACAACGACATACGGAATTCGGTGCAGTGTTATGCTTCGAAAATCGCTCTCTTTAACCAAAACCAGCTGATTGTTTGAAGAGTTTGTCAAAGAATTAAAGGCCGCGTCAAGCACCGTTATGGAAAAGAAGTTTCAGCTGAAAGTAATTTTTCCAAAGACTTCATTTCGAGTTAGGCCCAGTATAATTAATAAAACAGCTCTCCTGTAAAATTTACTTTTTGTCGTTTAAGCTTTTTTTTTTTGGTATTATGGGACGATGTATAAAAATAATACAAATTGAAATTATCGGCCTGTTCCATGATGTCACAGTTACGTTGGAAAGAAAAATAAATTTATACATTTTATTTTTTCTTAAATAAAATTATTTCACACAAAGATATCGAGCGTGGGACACGCAGTTAATCGCCCATATTATGAATGACAACGTCGATGTCACATCAACAGGACAGCAAAAAATCGTCCCTTGTCTAGCCTTTATCGACAGAAATTGACTTCGGGTAACATGTTCTATTAATATTATGCGCCTTAGAGAATACCAAAAGGCTGCTGATAATAATTAAATATTGTGGACAATTAAATGACAAGTGATAAGTTTTTGCTGTCGTGTTGATATGACGTCAACGTCGTCATTTAGAATATGGCGTTTTATACTAGAGCTTTTTTTAAAAAATTGGTCAGTTATTGAATTTGACCCGTTTTGAAAAAGTTGAGTACTCATCTCATGTACATGTTTTGAGATCCTTGAAAGCTTTCCTGACTAATTTTTGAAGGGCTAAGACGAAATTGAACCAAACCTATAGCATTCTTAAGAGTGTTTCTGAATTTAGATATCCTGTAAAATTGAACCGATTCAAACCGGTAGATTTCAAGATATTATAAAAATGACATAGTAAAATAAGAAACATTTCAAAGTGGATTTTTTTTGTTGGAATAATTCTTAAACGGCTTCGTGGATCAATTTCACATACTGGTAATTGTAAACCTAGTCGATCAGTTAGTGGTCTCGATTTCTTTATAGCTATCGAATCGGGTTTGTTTTGAAATTGGGAATCAGTTAATTTAAAATGATAGTGTTTAAGCTGAATGAACTCAAACGCTTAGAACCAGGATACAAAAGCTTTGGGCTTAAAATTAGGTGGAAGTTACAGGGATGATCTTTGGGGTCATATTTTTTGTCTTGAACTAGCACTCAGGGGATGACCACTACATATGCCGGGACTTTTGTCACTAGAACTAGAAAGGGAGGGATATTGTTAAAAGACAGAAAATTCGTTGTGGCCATTTCTAACTTCTTATTTCGCTACAGTTACCGACGTAGGAGGGTGCAGTATTCTGCTCTCCTTGTACATAACAGTGTTAATCACAGTCGGTAGTGCTGATCGGCCAGCGCTATGACTCCGTCATTGCGATAGGCTGACATCAACTAACTCAATTTTGTATTAATGCAAATCAGAAAAATTCGTCGACATGTTCATGACTAAGTGCGATGTCTAACTCGGGATCTCCGGCATTGTAGTCTTCTTTTCACTACTTCTTCCGACAGCACCTTCAAAACCTGAGATCTGCGTGATAATAATTAAATTAATTGAAGAATTTGAATAGTTTATACACATTTTTGTTTAATTATAAACTGTTTTAAAATATGATTCATTCGACCCATTTCTTATGCAGTCATAAATGCGCTGTAATTTCCAAAATTCTTAATTAGAACTTAATAATGAATTCGCTTTAATAACAAACCACCCCTATTTAATTCATAATATCCACAAAATATTATTTTCTTCAAAAAAAAAAAAAAAAAGAACCGAAAGAAATAAATAAATTTGTAAAACACTATGGCTGGCAAGAAGAATATGATGTCCAAATATTTTTTAATTAAAATACACACACAAGTGTAAATGACTGATATGAGAAATGCCTTGAAGAGGAAAAAATAAAGAAACAGATCTTATAAAACTAATACTGTTGCAAAAACACCATCGCATACATATAAAAACACGCGCGCATACACAATCATATTAACAACAATATGTTTACCTCCAACCATACTCTAAGAATTTTTCAGTAATTATCAGCACTTTGCAGAATTTTTATCTCACTGGCTGCGCCACTTTGCCAATATTTTTTCTTTTTTTTTGTAATTCAAAACTTTTCCCCTCCCTCCAAAAAACAAATAAAATAAAACAAAGTAAATAAAGTTTCCTTCTACAAAAAGCGCCAACACTAACGAATAAAGTGCTTGTCTAGATGTGTGCATATGTATGTATTTGTTGTGTATGTGTATGTGTGTGTGTGAGTGTGTGTGCAGAAATATCATTACAACCCCTTGCAAACTTTTTTTTCTTCATTCCTTTACATTTCGCTTTAACCACCCACATTAAATGAAGAAACGAAAATTATTATAAATATCCTAGAATTTGAAAGCAACTAAATCTTTTGCAAAAAATAAAAAAAATAGGCAGAAGAGAAGTTAGAAAACAAAAGATACATATTTACAAAAATTGCCCAAGTATTCCTGAAATCTCTCTCTGCTTCAATACAAGAATTAACAGCCTCTACCAAATTTGAGATAAAAATTTTTTACGTTTGTAAAGTTAAGCGCTGGGCACAACACTACCTTCAATTTAACGGAATAAGTAAACTGTAAAGCCAACTACCTCCTGACACCCCCCATCAAACATTTCATAAAAATTCATATTCACGCACACACACACACACACAAACATGCTAAAGCATAGTTATTCATGTTTGTGCACGCAGACTGTGGCGCAAATTGCGACTTTGTAAACCATCAAATGGTTTTCTTTTCATAAATATTTGACACTCAAAAATATATATATGAGCAGCTGTTTTTGTTGTTATTTTATATATTGAAATATAGCGGGTGTACTTTTTATAGACAGAAATTGCTAAAATGAAATTATAATTATATACGAATATAGAACAGTACTGTTTCTGGGTCATGGAATATGGTACTCTACAATAATCAACATGTTATTGAGATTTTGAAAAAAAGATGTATATATTATGTGTATCACAATCCGCCAACGGTTCCACTTCTCTGTGCAAAATACCCCTTTTCTTTGCCAGGAATGGAAACCCTAACAATTGGACTATTGGATAGTTTCTTGATTACATGAATATGGAATAAATGATTCTGGTTGTCTAGGAAGCTTTTCGGTACTTTTTTCATTAACAAAAGGTACTTTTTTATTAAGTGGTACTTCTTCATTAAAGGTACTTTTTCTTTGAAGTGTTTGTTTTATAAAACGTAATTATTTGTGGTTTCGACGGGCCCTCCAAGTATTTTTCATTACTAATACCGTGTTCAGACATGCATTTTTAATTGAGTCAATTTAATTTTAATTGCGCAATTACATCTAGAATTCACACATACTCATTTCAGCTGACTCAATTAACATTTACAGCTAAAAAAACATTATTTTTATTTGTTTCGTGAATATTCGTGTTTTTAAGTTTTAAAAATGAATGCAAATTTCGGTTCAAAAGAAATTTTATTTGCATATAATAGAAATATGGAGCTCTTGGAGTTATTGTGATCGATTTTTGATTCAAAATTATCAGTCCTTAAAAAGAAAAAGAAAAACTGGACAACTTTACAAAGTTTGGGAAAGCAGCAGCTATTGTTCCTTTCATTATTCCATCAAAATGCAACTCAAGGCTCACCTTCTCCACCAGCCATTTCGTTTCGTTTATGTATTCATTTACTAAGTCTGTTTGAAAATTCAGTTTGTTTTGTTTAAATGTGTGCATATTCTTTGACGTTTGGCTCGCCATTATAGGCATTTTTTCTGCTCACTGAACAGAGTGTTTAATAAACACACTTATGACTCAGGGTTGCAATTCGAGTTTTACGCATTTAGTGAGACAATTAACTACTAATTGCTCAATTTACTTATTGAAATATTGTATGATAAATTGAGGTCAATTATGACCTTAATTGAGAAAAATGCCTTAATTGCGCAATTAAGGGTATAAGCCAAGTGCTAAATTAAATTTTTGCTTTAAAATATATTCAAAGAATTGTGCCATTTTAAAATGTTTCGGTGTGCCCTCTGCATAGTTTTTTGAATATATAAAAGCAAAATATGTATGCAGGACTAAAACGAACGCGGAGGGCCAAACTTAACCGAAACTAATTACGTTTTAGTTAACAGTCACTCGTAAGAAAAAGTACCTTAAATGGTAAAGTACTATTCTTGTATAAAAACGAAAAACTATCAGACAACCAGAGTTGATTGTTCTTGATTTCGGCCAGAAATGGAAACCACAACAAATAGACTATTATTTAATTTCCATGCTTGGAGTTGGCAAAACATGTACACAAAAGGTACCGTTTCATCAAAAGTACTTTTTGCCAGAAGTGTTTGTTTCCTAAAAGATGGCTATTTTCGGTTCCAAGGGCCCTCCAAGATTTTTATTTTTTTCGCTATGTCTTGCTTTAAGATATATTTAAAGAACTGTGCCATTTAAATTGCCTGCTTCGGCGGGCCCTCTGTATAGTTCTTTAAATATACAAAAGCAAAATATAAAGCAGCTCTTTATTTAATATTGAAAAAATATAGCACAAATACCAAAAGATCGGAGGGTCCGCCGACACCGATAACAATTACGTTTTAGTTATCTAAACACTTGTAACAAAAAGTACCTTTAATGAAAAAGTACTAACTTTCGATAAAAACGAAAAAGTTTCTAGACAACCAAAAAAATTTGAGTGAGCATTTCCTGGTATAAGTGATGACGCTTGATAGACGTTCAAATTAACTTCAAGCACACGTCAACGAGTTGAATAACAAGCATTTCGCTTCTGTCTAACGCCCTTCGACAGTCTTAAAGAAAGCAAAAGCACAACCATTTCAAAGATACAATAATTAATGCCCCGTTTTCTGTCTGATCATTTTCGAATCAGAACGTCAATATGTAAAGAATTAAAATTCAACTAAAGCGGCGTATGAATAAAGCAAATATGTAGCAACGCATAAAATTTATCGATTTTTATATAAAAATAAAAATATTTTTAGCCCCAAAAAATTTATTTCCTTTTGAACACTTAAACACACACTCTGCTCTGTTGAAGCAGGGAATATAAATTTATATATTGACGTAGGAATATGCATGTGTGTAAGTGTGTGTGTGTGTGTGTGTGGTGAGGAAGCAAGTGAGTAATATTCATGCTTGGGGAGGGGCGAAAGCAACATTTTATATTTTCATTACTGAACATTATTAAAAGTTGTTTTAATCTTTAGCAAATAACTCATAACAACAATAGCAAAATAGCAACAGCAACGGCAACAACACCAGCGACATAGAATTTATAGCATGAAGTCGCATTATTTCCCATCTCCAACATACCAAACAACCCACCAAGCAACCAGTTAGACACTCAAGTACCCACCCCCAATTTATAACTTTTTCATATAGACTTTTTTTCGCTTTTAACTTTTCTGTTGTTGCTGTTGCCGTTTTTTGAAAGCGTGTGCAACACATTATACGAATTATTATTATCGGGGCCAGAGGAAAGATATGAACGAACAAACACATATTGGAAAACAAGTAACTTGTAATTTTTTTATAAATATTTCCATACTATTAATTTTTTTTTCTTTTTTTCGTTTGATAATCAAAAATATCGCTTGTGTTTGTCTGAGCTTTTGCCATCAGGCAGGCATATTGAACGGAACAGAGATATTGTAAAAATTTATTAAAAATGTTAATACAAACAAAATAATGAGCAGCAGAGAGAATCGAATGGGGAGTGCGAGCAACTAAATTCAAGCAATCAATTGTTATCCTTTAGCTATGCCACTATTGGGTACAGTTATTCGATTTGATAGATTTGTAATAGATAAATAAAACTATAAATCAATAAAGAAGAAGCAAAAGCAAAAATGTTAATAATTAAACTGATTATAAAACGGAATAAAGTTCCAATAATTAGCGATACGAGAGATGTTTCTATGCAAAATAAAAAATGAAATCAATTAATTGAAATTTATTGCCTGACAAGGCAGCTGTGAAAAGAAGTTGCATTTTTTGATCAGACTTCAATTCAGTGATTCGGAAATCTGTTTGTTTGAAATGCATTCACACACACAAAAATGCTTGACGTGATAATGATCGAGCAATAAATCATTTTTTGTCGAAATCTGATTCATCGTCAGGTTGAATTTATAAAGTAAAATAAAACAAATACATTTGAAGGTGAATCTACGATTTTAATTATGGGGTAAAAGAAAAATGCATGGCATTTACGTATGAAAATGATATCATTACGTCGATGCTTTTGCTTGATAATTCTCGAATAGTTATTGAAAGATTATGTACAAACTGAGAGGTTCTTTTATTTTGCTATTCAATTAGAGTTTAATGATGGAACAATATGGACGTACCACCCATTAACTAAAGAAATTGACTGAGAAAAATCGCTAATAAATTTCGTTTTAGTGTGCTAAATGAATGACATTATTTCCTTCTGTCAGAAAATTAGCTTCACTATATCAATGAAGTTATTATATGCGTGTCGTTGCATCAAGGAAATTATTTCATTTATTTGACGAAGTTTCCATTAAGCTAATTTTAAAGAAACTTTTTTCATTAATCAATGACATTCTTTTCTTCTGTCAATAAATTTGCTTCACTATATCAATTAAGTTATTGCATTAAATAAATTCAATTATTTGTTTTTATTGAGTACATTCTTGCATCATTGAAATCGTGTCGTTGCATCAAGGAAATAAGTTTATAACATCAACGAAATTATTTCATTTATTTGACGAAGTTTTTATCAAACTAATTTTAAAGAAAATTTTTTCATAAATCCAACGAAGTTTTGCTGAAGATCAATGACATTATTTGCTTCACTATATCAATTAAGTTATTGCATGAAATAAATGGAATTCTTTCCTTCTATTGATGAAATTACACTCTTCGTTGCATCAAGAAAATAAGTTCATAACGAAATTGTTTAATTTATTTGACCAAGTTTTCATCAAACTAATTTTAAAGAAACTTTTTCATTAATGCAACGAAGTTTTGTTGAAGATCAATGACATTATTTCCTTCTTTCAATAAATTGGCTTCACTATATACATTAATTTATCACATTAAATAAATGAAATTATTTAACTCTATTGACGAAATTATTTTATCATTGAAATCGTGTCGTTGCATCAAAGAAATTAGTTTATAACATCAACGAAAATATTTCATTTAATTAGCGACGCTTTTATCAAACTAATTTTGAAGAAACTTTTTCATTAATCCTACCAAAATTTGTTGAAGATCAATGACATCATTTCAATAAATTGGCTTCACTATATCTATTAATTTATCAAATTAAAGAAATGAAATTATATCATTCTATTGACGAAATTATTTTGTCATTGAAATCGTGTTGTTTCATCAAGGAAATAAGTTCATAATATCAATGAAATTATTTCAGTTATCTGACGAAGTTTTCATTAAACTAATTTTAACGAGACTTGTGCCATTAATACAAAGAAGCTTTGTTCAGTTTTAATAAAATTTTTCATTGAACTTATGTCGAAGTTCATAGACTCTATGAAAAATATTCATTGACTGTTGGTATTCTTCAGGTTACCCATCAGTCAAATCAGGCAATTTTATTTTTTAAGGTATCCATTGAGCCAGAAATGTGTTCCTCCACTGAAAAAAATTTTACGATAAAACATAAAAAAACTTTTCTCACAGAATGTTGATTTTCGTAATACAATTCAACAGTTCAGAGACACTGTTGTGGTGTGAGTTTTTCTTTGATGCCATGCCGAATGATACTGAGCAAAGATAACCTCCCAATTTGGTATGAGTCATGTCTGTTCTGTGAAGAAGAGATGGATGCGGCATTACACAACCGGATAGAAAAATATAACTGATAACCATTTTATGAATACCAGAATCACCTGCTGATCAAAATTCGAACACTTATACCACTTACAGCCGACCGAACATGGAATACAATTCTCATGTATGGGTGGGATATTCAGAATTTATTTTGAAGGGTTTTGGCCGAGTGCAACAGAGCGTTAAGAACCTCATAGGGGTCAGTAGGTTAGCCAGCCCTGTTGACTCGCTCGATAATTGCGCAAAGTGTGGTATTTTACACTCATCAGAGGTCTCTTCACACCGAGATGCCAGAGACAACTCCTTCTTTGGCCGGATAGCCAGTATGTGGAACCGCCTGCGAAGATCTTTCCTAACAGACATGGTATGAAGAACTTTTATCTTCTTTTCCACAACCATTTTTTCTAGTTCGAGCCAAATGCACTCATGAGTTGGGATCATTTCCTGAGAGGTGAAGAAACAAGTTTTGGCAAAAGTTTCATTACAACACGTGATCGTCACAACGCGAATATAACCAGATATTGGATATGGGAGTTCCTTGATACAGAGCTGGGCCCCGAAATTTCATATCGAGACCAGGATCTTTCAAACTGTGAACTGTGCAGCTTGAATATGATTTGCAAAAGACTTTGTCAGATTTCTTTGTTGTATTTAAAACTTAACGAGGATATCATTTTGTGTTAATAGTGAATGATTGATTTTAAGAACGTCTAAATGACTGCATTTTAATGGATCCTAAAACAAATCAATAATAGATTTCAATCAAATCCTCAAATCACAGGATTTTTCACCTTTTCTTTTTGTCGTGGACCAGCGCTCAAGGGGTGAAGGTTAAATGAATAATTAAATATGCTAGGGATTGTGTCAGAACTAAAAAGGAGGGGATGTTGTTAAGAGAGGACAGATGAAGATAGATTAAAAGGCAGACCACTTTTTGTGGCTTTTTATTTCGCCTGTAAATATTTTTGCTACAGGTACCGGCGAAAGAGGGTACCTTCTTCGGCTCATGGTGGTGTCAATCGCTGTCGGTAAAGCCTTCGTCACTGAGCCAGGCCGACGACAACTGACACTACCCTGCATTAATACAAATAAAATCAATTCAACTAATGACTGAGTGCATATTCGAAGTATTTTGTTTCTCTTTTCTCTCCAATTTTTACCAATTTTTCATGGTAACGTTTTATTTTGACAGCATAAAAAGGATATAACATGTTGGCAACACGGATCATTAACGTAGAAAGAAATAATAATATAAAAAACAGCAACTATAAAGATCTTTATAAAAATCTTCTTTCCCACCAAAAAATTAGCATGTCTAGGGTTCATGTTACCGCATTCGATATCGACGGAATTACAATACAAATTTCGATCAATATGGAGCGCCCTAACTCGACCCCTGTTTATGCACCATCTAGTGAATCGGATGTTATATCGTGTTCAGACATATCTCTTAATTGAGCAATTAAGGCATTTTTTTAAATCAATTAATGTCTTAATTTACCTCAATTTATCATACAACAAGTCAATTAGTAAATTGAGCAATTGGTAGTTAATTGTCTCACTAATTGCGTAAAACTCGAATTTCAACCCTGGTCATAAGTGTGTTTATTAAGCACTCTGTTCAGTGAGCAGAAAAATTTCCTATAATGGCGAGCCAAACGTCAAAAAATATGCACACATTTAAACAAAACAAACTGAATTTTCAAACAGACTTATTAAATGAATAAATAAACACAAACGAAATGGCTGGTGAAGAAGGTGAGCCTTGAGTTGCATTTTGATGGAATAATGAAAGGAACAATAGCTGCTGCTTTCTCAAACTTTGTAAAGTTTTCAGTTTTCCTTTTTCTTTTTAAGGACCGATAATTTTTAATCAAAAATCGATCACAATGACTCCAAGAGCTCCATATTTCTATTATATGCAAGTAAAATTTCTTTTGAACCAAAATTTGTATCTATTTTTAAGATTTACAAACACGAATATCTACGAAACAAATAAAAATAATGTTTTTTATCTGTAAATGTTAATTCAGTCAGCTGAATTGAGTATGTGTGAACACTAGATTTAAATGCGCAATTGAAATTAAATTGACTCAATTAGAACTGCATGTCTGAACACGGTATTAAAGTATACTTTATTGACGACTATGATTATAGTTGCATTTATGGGAAACAACAATTTAATTAAAAATTTGGCGTGTTGCAGTTACAGAGTTTAAAATGTAAATATTATGTGTGTATGATTTGTGTGCTTATAATTTTAAATAAGTCTTAAAGGTTTATATATACAATCTATATAATTAATATAACAATATGCATAAATAATTATTGAAATATCAAAATATGCTTTTTATTTACAGTCTCTAAAATAACAGGCAAAGGAATTGTTTTTCATATTATAAAAGGGAATATTTTTAAAATGTCAAAACACTTTTAGCCAATTTAGTACGGATTTCCAATGTTTTTTTTTTTTTGTTTGTTTGTTTGTTTTAAAATCAGATATAAAATTTTGTTTAATGTTTTTTTTCTTTTGCAAAAAAGGAAAGGGGGGAAATAGCAAAGTGGAATGAATGGTGTTGTTACAATATTATATTAAATAATATTTTTATATTTCATACAAGTTAATTATTTAGATTCGGTATAGTTGTATGGGATGTGATAAAAAGTGGGACTCACAATGTCTTTAAGCAAATTAGTCCTTTTATAATTTAACTGTAAGTGTATATCAAAAGAGTTTCTTAACTGTTGTAGCAGTAGTTGGTGTAATAAGCAACTTGGCAACATTGTCAACAACGCCGTCATGACTCTTTTACACTTTGGACTTTGGTCGTGTTTATAAATAGACTTTCTTATTTAAAAAGTTTCTGCTTTTTATAAATTTGTTTGTTTGTTTGTTTGGTTTTTCAAAAATAATTTTTCTTAATTTCTTCTAATCCTTTGAAATGTTTTTGCGCGTTGGCTGAGATTTACTAATTGACTACTTGTACCAGCCTCTGTAGCACACTCAAGTAGTTGATATCCTGCATTCAAAGTAACACACAAAACAAAAACTCACTTTTCTTCCTCCCTTTCTGTTATACTTTTTTCAGATTTTCTCTTATTTTTTATCATTATTTTAAGTTTTTCTTTTTTAAATTTAAATTTGATTAATAAGTGTACGTGCATTAGCAGCGACATGAAAATGTCATTCACATTTGTGAATTCGGTTATGATTTATGTATATGTATTGGTTATATTTACATACATACAGCCATGTACATATTCTACTACTCTCTCTCTCTCTCTCCCTCTTTCTCTTTCTTACATATAATAACACACACACATAAGCCAACACATGTACAAATGTTATACTGGTATGTGTAAATTTTAATTTAATATCCTTAAATTTTAAATGGTCCATATGTTATTTTTGACAAAATTTTTTGGTGTTTTTTTTATTATTTTAAGTACAAAAAATTTTTATATAATATTCACTATTAATTTTCTTTAGAATTTTCTTTGATATATCCTCCTTTATTGTATATATCCTTTGACAGTTTTATTTTCCCTCAATTTCCTTATATTTGTTTTATTTAACTTTGATTTTTTTCTTCTTAGCTTTTATTCTTTATGTTTGTGGAAACTCAACTTACAGAACTTTTACAGGGTGTATCACTTGTTTATCATACCGACAAAATATTACACGCCGAAAGTGTAGCCACGACCGGCTACTTCTTGTTCACGTACGCGTTTTCTATGGACTGATTTGAATTTTCCGCCTTGAGTCGTTTTAAGCCATAAACAACAGTATGGCCAAAGGATGCGAGAACAGAAAATTACAACAACAAAAAAAAAACAAAAATATTTTCCAACTGCACAAACTCGTCTCTTTGCTTTCGTGTTACTTCTCCTCTTTATTCTTGTTATATTGGCCGTAGCACACCCACACAGTCACTGTAAAAGAAACTACACACAGAGTACTTTTTTTTTTCTTCTGTATATAAACACATATAATTTGTCCTTAATGTCTGAGTATTGTACCACAACAACAACAACAATAATATGTAAATTCAACTTACAGTAACATCAATTTCCACCACCTTGTTGAAACTACAGACCATAGAAACTCACCCACACTCCCCATACACTCACACAAGTGGTCTCTCATACAGACTCTCTTCTACGAAAAAAAAGACATTTTTTTCTAGCCCGTATTTACTTTCTTTTCTTTTGGGTAAATTAATAACATTTTGTTTTTGCTGTTGTATTTGTATTGAAATATTTTTGTTTACATTTCTGTTCTCATAACTGTTTGTGCATGTTTTATTGCCGGGATAATATAAGTTGTTTTGTGAGCGGAAGTCACCAAGAAGTGACATCAACACGATCGAATTGGGGGCGAATAATATATTTTTACCCAACAGCAAAAAGCATTCTTTGACCGCATCCGGTTAATTGTAAGGCCTCCTGACTGTCTGCCTTCACTTCCTGCTGAAAATGGACTTTCCATAAATCCCGTATAATCTAGTCTTCAGCATTTGTTTATTATAAAAAATAACTTTAAAAAATGACATTCGTTATGATTTTTACATCATTATAGGAGCTCCACTTTATGAAATTTTCGATTTTTGCAAATTTTCCATAAATCAAAAATTAAGCAGTTTTACTTTTTAAAATGTTATATTTTGGAAAATACTGGCAAAAAGAAGGTTGGTGGCAAAAATTTAGCTTTTTCTAGGAAAATTTTTAAAAAATCGATTTTTTTTTAATTTCTTTGAATTTTTATGAAATTTTAGATTTCTGAAAGTTTTCTATAAATTGAAAATTAAGCATTTTTACTTTTTGAAATGTGTTATTTTGGAAACTACTGGCAAATAAAAAAGGTTGCTGACAAAAATTTATTATTTTCTAAGAAAATTTTTCAAAAGTAGGTTTTTTATGAAATTTTAAATTTTTCACTTTTCTTCCATAAAAAACAAAATGAGCTCTTTTGCCCAGAAAGGAGAGTTCTCCCAAAAAATTGGCCAATTCTAAGAACATTTTTCAAAAGTCGATTTTTTTAGTAAAGTACCCCTTAAGAAATTTTCGATTTTTTCAATTTTTCTTTAAATTGAAAATTCAGCATTTTTATTTTTTGAGATGTTTTTTGTTCGATTTTTGCACATTTTCCATAAATCAAAAATTAAGCAGTTTTACTTTTTAAAATGTTATATTTTGGAAAATACTGGCAAAAAGAAGGTTGGTGGCAAAAATTTTGCCTTTTCTAGGAAAATTTCTTAAATATCGATTTTCTTAATTTTTTTTGAAATTTTAGATTTTTGAAAGTTTTTTATAAATTGAAAATTAAGCATTTTTACTTTTTGAAATGTTATATTTTGGAAAATACTGGCAAAAAGAAGGTTGGTGGCAAACATTTAGCCTTTTCTAGGAAAATTTCTTAAATATCGATTTTCTTAATTTTTTTGAAATTTTAGATTTCTGAAAGTTTTCTATAAATTGAAAATTAAGCATTTTTACTTTTTGAAATGTGTTATTTTGGAAACTACTGGCAAATAAAAAAGGTTGCTGACAAAATTTTATTATTTTCTAAGAAAATTTTTCAAAAGTAGGTTTTTTATGAAATTTTCAATTTTTCACTTTTCTTTCACAAAAAACAAAATGAGCTCTTTTGCCCCAGAAAGTTAATTGTTTTGGAATCTATTGGCCAAAAGGAGAGTTCTCCCGAAAAATTGGCAAATTCAAAAAAATTTTTCAAAAGTCGATTTTCTTAGCAGATAATTTTAAATTTTTATACAAATTAAAAATTAAGCATTTTTACTTTTTGAGATGTTTTATTGTAGAAAATACTGGCAAAAAGAAGGCTGCTGACAAAAATCTAGCCTTTTCTAAGAAAATTAAAAAAAAAATCGAAAATTTCTTAAATTTTCTATAAATTCAAAAATTAGCTTTTCTATTTTCATTATTATAATATTTGTTACAAAATTCAATAATCCAATTAGGTTTTTGCAAAACTATTTTACTAAATTGAAGAATCAAAAAGATTTTGAAGTGATAGAGATGTTTATTTGATCATTTACAATATTTTCTGTTAAGTGGAACAGATGATATACGCCAGAGTTGATACCCATTTCTGCCCGTTTCGTGGTATTTTTTAGGACGGCTACGAAATTGGCTTTAAAATATACGGTGTGCTAACAAAATCTACTGATTATTGGCTTGGAGTATAGCGCTTCATTGCTGCTTGTCTGTTTCGCACATGTCAAACATGATTGAGTTGAGACGCTTTAAAGAAAAGTGCCAAAACAAAATTTATGCTTTTTATAATAAAGTCTCTGAAAGTATGTAAATATGTTCATGTCATTCCAGGTACTCGTTTATGTGTATGTACATGAATGTGTATTTAAATGCTACTGAAATTAAAAGCAACTTATTAAAAAAACGTTTCAAAGAAAACGTTTCGGTAGTTCATGTTTAAAAGATATTAAAATGTGTGTTATAAAATATAGAGTTATTTCCGGTTAATACCTGATCATAAAAAAGGACTCCTGCACAATGGTACTTGTGCGGCTGTAAATGTGTTAAAACAAATTTTTTTTTATATATTTAAAAAATCATAAATATTTCGACAAATCGTCAGTTTGAGATGATTTTTTTGCAAGATTAATTTTTGCATTTTCCAAAAATATATTTCTTTTACAACCACAGATTAAATTGTTATGCTAACTTAGACATCGGCCCCAGGGTGCCTGGTTATAAAACACTAAAATATTATAATAAATTTTACCATAATAATAAAAAATAAAATATTAAAAAACTGCCACAGGAAGCCCAAAAATGCAGATTATTTTATAGAAATTTTATTATTTTATTTTATTATCGACTCGTGTTGGCTGCCTAAAAAAAATTTGGGTCATTTGGTTTTCAGTTAAAATTAAAAGCAGCAGCAGGGTTATAAAGTTTTATTACATATTTTATTTGAATAAAATTTATTAGGCCATCCTTCATTTTTAGATTCATAAAAATGCACCTACAAAATTATTTTAATTTAGAGTTACTGAATTATAGTTTTTAGAAATATGCATAAGCAAACACACACACACACACACGCACACATATATATGCACACATACATATATTACTGCCGTATCGTTGCTGATGTGTGTGTTCATTTAAATGTCATATTAAAAATTCTTGTTAATTTAAAAAAAAATATTTATGTGTGTACCAATATTTGAATTTGTGTATGTGTGTAAGCTGCTCTCACATACACACACACACACTTATAATACACTTATTAATTTGAGATTTTTGCTAATATTTCTCTCCCTGCTCCCACAACATGTGACAGTGTGTGTTGGCTGTCTGTCTAAGTTATCTATTAAATGAGAGTGTGCCGTAACGTTGTATTAATAATGATGTTGGATTTTATCAATCGCAATTATTAAGACGCACATCAGCTTTCATAATTTATTAAAACAAGTCTGCAGCATGTACGTTCATGCACAGACTTAAGGCGTGGTCAGACTAAACAAATTTTATGGAACTACTTAATTTTGTAAAATTTCTTTTATTTTAAGCAAGTTAATTTAGAAAGCAGAGTTAAGGATTAAATAAACTACGCAAACGGTTGGACAAACAAGTGATAATTTTACGTTTGTACAAAACCTTTTACGTTGTTTATGTGAGTGTTTGATTGTGTGAACAAATTTTTCAAGCATGAAAAAATCATATATAAAATGGCATATACATACATATATTGAGTGTTTGTCAAACTGTTTGTGTAGTCTAGTGATAAATCTTATCGTTTTATTGAGACCAAAAACAAAAAAAATTTACATGGAAAATTTCTTCAAATTAATTCAAATTTATGAAAGTTTTTGTCTCAACCTTTTTTTTTTTTGCATTTTAAAAGAGTGCACAGCAAAACTGTCGCAGCATTATCGCCTATATTATGAATGACGACATCGACGTCTCATAAACACGGCAGCAAAAATTGTCACTTGTCTTTTATTTGTCGACAATAATTAATTATTATTAACAGCGTTTTGGTATTCTCTAAGGCGTATTATATTAATAGAAAATATTACCTGTAGTCAATTTCCGTCGACAAAGACTAGATAAATGAAAATTTTTTGCTGTCGTGTTGATATGATGTCGACATTGTCATTCATAATACGGGCGATTGAAAAGTTCTGTTTGTATCACTCACGAGCAAACGAAAAGTGCGTGTTTTTTATAATCGTAGTTTATTTAGTCCTTTTTAGATATTGTGACAGCATTAACAAGGGGCAATATCTGCCATGTGTTTATTATAAAAGTCGTTTTATTTCGACTGTGACTTGAACAACGCCAATAAGTACCCGGATTGTATAAATAAATATTTCCGTTCTTATACAAAAAATTGTCAAGAGTTGTAGATATATTTTTTAAATAAAATATTTGCCTCGTCTAATCGCGATTTTGCAAACATGCACACACACACACAAACACTTGCATATAAGAGAGGCAGTGATGGGAGTATGACCGAATACAAACTGGTTGTTTGAAAAGTTATTTATGAACAGTATTTAATACAGATTCCCAAAATTTCAACAAATTTAAGGTATTATGATATATTGTCATTAAAAAATTTATATTGTACTATTTTCCCTATAACTTCCCACTATTTTTAACCTTTTTGCACTTCTATGCTTTTAAGCTCTTCGGAGTAAAACACTATTTTATTAATTTTTAAACTACGAAATATAGGGTGTTTTCTATAGAGTGATACAAGTTTAAATCATAATAAAACATAGTAATATATCCTTGATAACAATAAAACGGTCTTTATTGGATAGAAAATCTTATGACATTAATGTTTAAATATGATTTCGGCCATGTGGCCGCCACGGCTGGCTCGTACAAGGCGCAATCTGGAACAACAATTTTCACAAACATTAACATTCTGACCATCATCGCTTTTGAAGACATTTGGGGCCAATGACTCCGCCAGCCCATAAAACGCACCAAACAGTAATTTTCTGTGGATGTGAAATGGTGTTTCGACAAAAGCTTGTGGATTCCGCTCACTCCAAAGGCGACAATTCTGCTGATTTACGTACCCATTCAACCAAAAATGGGCTTCATCGGAAAATAATATTTTGAATGGACAAAGTACACGATAAGTTTGACGAACAGAACCATTATTTTGATTAAAAATTTCCTCAATTTGCACGCGTCGATCCATAATAACATGTCAAAGCAAACTAAACAAAAATCAACTATCAGCTGTTGAATGGGTTGTCAAATAAACCAGTGATGCCAACTCGAAGTTGTATCACTCTATAAGAAACACCCTATAGTTATCAAATTAGAGCAACAAAGATGAAAATGCTACGCATATAAAAATCAGACAAAAGGTCGAATATAACAATTTAGTGGGATTAAAAGTTTTATTATTAGTCAGGTTAATAAATGAACTATTTGACATACTGTCATTGTACTATTATAATAATACAATGACATTATTAACATTTAAATTGAGATTTTATCTTTCATTTGCCTTATAAATACTTTCATTGTTATCCAAAGGATTTCTAATTGTATAAAGGTGTAGAAAAATAAAATAGAGTCGTATCGAATAAAAGTTGTTTGTTGGGTTTGGTTTGTATAAGTTTCATAGCCTGCTACACTTATTATAATGAGATTTTTTGAAATTGTTTGTGAATTTTTATAGTTAATTTATTTAACATAATTCTCAGATGGTTTTTGGAAGTCTTAATAGGTTGAGAGGTTTGAAACTTTGCAAAACTGTGGTTGAAGTCTACTGACGATTTGGTAAGAAGCGCCAATGAAATGCATATAGACATTGCTTAACCACCCAACAAATAAATTTCATATTATTATTAGTCAGGCTTAAGTTCAAAACTTTGAATTCGCAAATTACTTTTCTTAAAATTTATCAATATTATTTAGAATCCTTTTACAATCATTTAATGGCAATTTTTTTCTACAAAAAATTCCAGGCCTTCCATTTCGCTGCTGCAAATAATCCAGAGGCGGTTTTTTCAATGACGTTTATCTGCATTTTATTTAATTTCAATAGTTATAAAAAAAGTTATAGAGACTTTATTTGTATTTGAGTGCTTTGAAGTGCCAACAAATTAAAAGATATTTTTGTTGCTTTTCCTGCAAATTTAAAACGTATTTACTAAGAACTTAGAAAAACTATTTATATTGTGTTTATATACATAGAAATTCCTTTTAAATAATTAACTTAATGTCATTATTAGTGCACTATGAAATACTCAAAAGTGTACCACAAATAAAATGTGCGGTACACGTTTACTCGTGTATGATATTGCAATGAGGTTTCGAGAATTATTAAAATAAAAGCGCAAAATTATGTCTATAATTATAAAGTAGATTACCCAAAAAAAATTTTATAATAAACTATATTTCTATAAAACGCTAATCACGGCGCTTTCTACATAATTTGAAAAGCGGCAAACTCTCTTTTTCTGAGAACAGCATCGCACTAGATATTTTTTCAAATATTAAAAACTTCTTTTGTTACATGAGTGAGCCTTATTACGCTTCTCGCATCGACTAGCGAGTTTGTAAAATATTAAAGATCTTCTACGAGCTCTCGAGTCGAATCGAGCACCGTAATAACGCACAATATCATCTGCAGCAAATCAAATAGTCTTGCGGGATTTGACAAGTTTTGAGGCTAAAATAAAGTTTTTAATTCAAAATATATTTTCAATTCCCACTTTTTGGTGTAACTCATGTTGATTTCTCTTCTAGCAAGAGTGCAAAATTTCTTACACTATTTAACAGATAATGCCAACCTGCGGATATATGAAATTAAGGAATTTATTAGAAATTAATCCAGCATCATTCACGAAAAGTAATTTTTGTTAAAACTCCTTCAAACTGTCTTTTTTTTTAGAAAAGAAGTGAGAAAATGTTACATGTTTTCCAGAAAAGAGAACGCCATCCCTTTAAGTTATTTGAAATAAGTGAGCCAATACAAACACTTACAGTCACGCTCCCCTCTCAACTGCAAACAAGCAAAAATTTTATCAAAAATATCACGCGCTTTTTTCTTAATTTTTTATTTTTTTCCTTAATTATTTGTATTTTCCAAACTGGCATTTAATAAAAAGGGAGCAAAGCAATTCTTCCTTTTTATTTTCTCTTCAAGCACATAAATTGAGCATTTTTATTATGAAATCTTTTTTCTTTTTATTTTTGTTTTTGATAACATTTTGCAGCGCATGTTTCATAGTCCCACTTCCCGTGCAGTACCACACACACACGCACACACACACACACAATGAAAAGAAAAGCCCTCCATCTGAGTGAGTGAAATTTGATATTTTTTTCTATTTTGTATTTCACGAAAATAAAGCAGACCAACAAAGACCAAGTGTGCCAGGCAGCCAGCCGCAGAGCAGCAAGAGAGCTGTGGGTGGGTGGATTTCATTCGATACCACTTTCGTCGCAGTCCTTGTTGTAGGGGGTTTTTTAAAAGGTATTTTTGTCGTTATCATCAAGTGTCCGTGTAAATAATACACAAAAATAAACAAAAGAATAGTTTAAGGCAAAAAGTATAATAACTTTTTTGCGAACACTCTTCTACAGCAGATTCGTTTTTCCTCAGCGATGAGAAAACATTTGAAAATCCATTTTCAATAGCCGAAATATCCCAAACTTTTGACATCCTTCAGCAGTTTCGGTTCATGAGTTAATATTTTATAAATAGTCCTTTTCAAATGTTCGTATTGAAAATGCGAAGCAAAAGGCATGTCTTCGAAGGCCAACATTTGCACGTGGCCATTGACATTTCCCACTGCCAGAGAGCGGCCGCACAGCGATTGTCTTTAAGTAAATAAAAAATATTTATTTTTATAAAATATAAAATTTGAACTGAAAATGTTGCACTTTTCTGGTAAACATGTAACATTTTTTCACTTCTTTTCTAAAAAGAGACAGTTTCAAGGAGTTTTGAAAAAAATAACTTTTCGTAAGTGTTGTTGGATTAATTTCCAATAACTTCCTTAATTTCATATATCGGAATGTTGCAATTTTCTTCTTAAATAGTGTAAAAAATGTTGCACTTTTTGCTAGAAAAGAAATCAACATGAGTTTCATTCACCTAAAAGTGGTAGAGCAGGGTTGCTTATCAACTCTAGTACTGGACGCAGGTTTCAATATACTGCGGCTCAAATCCCACAGATCTAAAGAGTCCCCGTGCAAGGCCATAATTATGGAAGAATGTGTTGTACTCCAACTGGCAGTGTGGACCGGACTCATGTGATGTTTTAAAGTTATCAAAGGCTTCTGAATGCCCAGCAGCCAAATGCGTATGCACCTGGAAAATAAAACACTTTAATATTTTCAGAATGTCTCCTCTGCAACAAAAACAAAATCTTTACTGGTGGAGCAGGCAATAAAATAGAAGATTTTTATTTCTTCAATTAATTGAAGAAATAATTGAATTGGTTGGTCGAGAGACCCCCGCCAGAAATTAGTTTTTTTGTGGAATTTTTTTCTTTTAAATTAAAACGAGTTTAAATATAAAGATATTTTTTTGATTTCAATGCTCTACAATCTTAATGGTCCCATATTTTGTCAAGTGGACTTATGACTCTTACAACTTTCAATGGTCAATTACGTTGGTTTCAGAGCGCAGTTCAAAATAGTGTGAGTGCTTTTCTGAAAGCTTTCGGATTCGATTTAAAAATAACTCTTAAAATTAAGGGAACTTTTGATAGAACTTTTTTATTTGAATCCATACAACGATCTATAAATTCAATATTTAATGATGATTTCCTCTAAAAGTTAAGCGCGGTTATGCCTCAAATGGGTCATACGATGGGTAACATTTTCGCGTGTCCTCTGCAACAAATTGACCAGTAGCTCAGGAATAAATTCCATATTCTTTTCCAGAGCGCCTTTCTGGCTTGTCTCTATAAACATGAACCCAAAAATAGCATCGCAAGAAATTGTCTAAAAGCGCAAGATCGCACAATCGAGGCGGCCACTTGGCCGGACCCAATAGTGAAATAGCGATATTGTCTTCAGCCACAACAAATATTTTTTGTATCAAATCGAATTAAAAATAATTAGTAGAGTTGGAAGCACCGGACAGACAATGTAAGAATCAAGGGAGGAACCAACGCAAATCAAGTTTCTAACTCGTACAGTAGAGAAGACTAGCGCTGTTTTCGAAAACCGCTACACCTCCTCATCAGGGTAAAAAAGTTTTCATTTGAAAAAAAATTTAAATTTTTCTCATCTCCTTCCCAAACACTCACCAATCGTTTCCACATGTCAAATACAATTTGGGAGACCATGGCGAAAATTCCATGTAATTAGCGGCGGCCTTATGAAGCTGCAACACTTCCAAATGTTGGTTGGGATAGTTGGTCGAGCACTTGTGGCGACAACCTTCGTCGGTCAACACATAATAGATGTCCTTGTGCAAAGGATCCAAGCAGACATATAAACCCTGAGGATGACGATGCGCTTCCAGTCGTGTAGTCCTTGGAGAGATTACCACACCTTCTATATCACCTTCAACACGATCCAATTTCATAAGTTGAAATCCCAACAGTGTGGGACTATTAACAATCGTGTATCTGTTAACGATGCCATCTCTGGTTAGAGCTACAAACGGTTGCAAATCATGGAAATTGGTTTCGTCCTCACTCGGGCTTAACCATTTAATGCAGGTAATGGGCTCACAGCTGGCAGTAGGCAGGCGTGGCGAAATACTTTTTTGCGGATTTTCCACATCGCTGATATCGTACACAAACACGCTGCCATCATAGAGGCCAATAGCCAAAAGTTGTGGCCTGTAGGCTGAAAACTCTACCGTGACTACGGGAGCTTGAAAGCAAAATATTCTTTCAGGATTAACTGGGTTTTTTATATTCCATATTAAAACGCTACCGGTCTTGGGTAGAGCCCCATTTACTGTACTAAAAGTACCGAAACCAACTGCCAAAATATCCCCATTTTTTGGACACCAACTCAAGTCCGCTACACAACGGCTTCCGCTTGCGGATGAACTGGCAACAAAAGACCACAGAAACTGTAACCTGTAGGCGTATCTGACCTCCAGAGCCAGAGGATCCGGCATACTCATGTTGCGAAATCGTCTTTGCTCATTTTCAAAAGTGTTTCCTGCCAGTATGCGGGTAGTCAACATTAAGGCCAATTGAAATTCGGGCAACTGTTTTATTCTCTCAAACTGATCCACACCGCCCAACTTGTACGTTGTAACCTGGATTTTTTGGGCCCCGTCCATATCCAAACTTTGAGTGGTTTTTTCCAAATCCTTATACGTGTCAAACATTTCGAAATTCGAGACATAAGAAGCCTTGTTGTTGCGCGCTAGTGAATCGGTATTGACACCACGAGTTTTGGTGAGTTCTAGAGCGGTTTGGGTTTCCACAGGAAAGCACATGCGTCTACGCCCGAGACCCTCGGTTAAATACTCGTACTGCTGATTATCCATGTCTACTAAACGACCCTCTTCTGTGTCTCTCAGCACAGTGGTGCTGCGCTGTTCGAACAGCACCATATCGGCGGTTTTCTGCAGTTTGATTTTTATAAACGGATTTGGGCGCCGTTTTACAGGTTTCCGTTTACCTTCACTCAATGGTGCTGCACTTCTGGGCTTCACATCCAGCGTAAGTCTGCTTAATTTTATCTGAAAATCAAGTGAGAACTTATGAAATATTCAATCGAAATGTACTGGTCTTAAATATTTTTACACCATTTTCGATGTCATCCAAGGAGGCTTTTATGGAGCCCAAACCTTTTCTTTGCTGTATCATCAGCTGTTCCAACTCTTCCGTAGTGTTTGATTCTTGGCTTTGTTGCAGTTCATGTTGGTTTATTTTCTTATTCAATTTTTCAAATCTGGATTTGAGATATTCTTCTGCATTAAAGGACATTCTGAAACCGTCTTTTTGCACCAAATAATATTTTGTTTATTATTATTTCTTTCCAAGTTTCACTTAGTAACCGGCTAGTGTTTTATGGATCTTAGCAACGAAAAGGTTGTACCCAAAAAACAATTCTAATAAAATTTTTCAAAAGTCGATTTTTTTTTAGCAAAGATGTATGAAATTTTAAGTTTATCACTTTCCTTCTCTTAAAAACAAAATGAGCTCTTTTGCCCCAGGAAGTTAATTGTTTTGGAATCTATTGGCCAAAAGGGGGGTTCTCCCAAAAAATTGGTTAATTCAAAGAAAATTTTTCAAAAGTCGATTTTTTTAGCCAAGAGGTACCCCTTATGAAATTTTCAATTTTTCACTTTTCTTCTCTTAAAAACAAAATGAGCTCTTTTGCCCCAGGAAGTTAGTTGTTTTGGAATCTATTGGCCAAAATGAGAGTTCTCCCAAAAAATTGGTTAATTCAAAGAAAATTTTTCAAAAGTCGATTTTTTTAGCCAAGAGGTACCCCTTATGAAATTTTCAATTTTTCACTTTTCTTCTCTTAAAAACAAAATGAGCTCTTATGCCCCAGGAAGTTAATTGTTTTGGAATCTATTGGCCAAAAGGAGAGTTCTCCCAAAGAATTGGCCAATTATAAAAGTAATTTTTCAAAAGTTCGATTTTTTTTTAGCAAATTTTCAAATTCAACTTTTCATTAAATTAAAAAATAAGCCTCTCTACTTTTGAAAATGGTTTATGGCAATACGTGGCCAAAAGGAGGAGGCTACCAATAATAGGACCATTTAATTCAACTTTTCTTTTCAAAAATAAAGTGTTTTCAAACATTAAGAAGTAGAGATGTATTTCATTTACACAAAAAAACAGAAAAAATAAAAATTTGGCAAGGAGTTCCTCTTTGCCAAAAACCTACTTGTTAAATATTTCCTTGGACATACTGCATTGTCGCTTAGTAGCCTGCAATGTGGCAGTAGTTTCAAAAATGAGTAGAAAACAAAAGAAGTAATTTCAAAAATGAAAAGCTTATGTTCAAAATTGAACTTGGGAAATATTAAAATTTTTGAATCCGCACCACTGGCAGAGTGCTGCCAAACAAAAACTCGAAAAAATTTATGAATTCATAATCTCTGTTCTTATTTCTTAAAGGGGATGCGGCAGCTCTGGCAACAGCAAAAGACAAACGAAGAGAAGAAATCATGTTCCCACATTCATACATACATACTACTTCGTATTAAATCGTAAACGTGCAAAGTGACAAACAGAATAATGAGAATATGTGATGGACATCAGGGAGAGTAGAAGAAGAGAAATTGCTTTACTACAGTGCGAAGACTTTAAGTGTGTATGTAAATATGTACATACTTATGCTTGTCCGTGCAATAAAATTTTCGATCGCAGATCAAAAGAAGACATAAAACACATGCACGCATACATACATACATACATACATACATACATACATACATTATTATGTATGCACAAGAGTAACTATTTTTGTATTTTTGTATTTTTATACACAAACGTAAGTATGTAAGAACACGCAGTAATTTAGAGCTGCTTGACATTATGACAGCCTGGTGTTTGAAAATGAGTGTAAACGATTTAAAACAGCTTCATTTGAATTATAGAAACAAACAATATCGGTTACAACTATGCAAAATCATATATAAGTAAATAATAAAACAAATTTATTAAGTAAAATTAAATGAAAAGTGTGTTTTATTTCAAAGGATTCTTATTACAAAGCTGGTTTCTACAATCACTGCCATGCATATTCATGTCAAATATTGTTTATTTAAAAAATAATGATCGTAAAATAAAAAATCCAAGTGAAATGAAAAAACAGTCTTTTCCCTTGTTTCAGTCCATAATATTATTTCATAAAATGAGTTTGGCAACCCACAAAGAACAAAAGGAAGAAGCAATAATGAAATAAAATAAAGGTATACATACCTACACACCTAGATAGCACATACGTAAATATGTATGAATGTAGGTGTGCACACAAAAATTTGCTTAGCTTAAGCTTTATATGCACAAGTGTACATACATACAGACATTTATTTATTTATATTGATGAATGCATGCCTATTCTAGTTTAGTTTTAAAACATAAATTTATTATTGATTAATCGCTTCTATTCTCTTTCTTTGAATTATGATAGCCTGGTGTTAAAAAACCAGTTTCAAACAATTTGGTCATCTTAAGAACACGCACAAGGGCTGCCAACAATGGAAACAATTTACATCATAGAGGACTGACTTTCTCCCACGTACATGTTCTCCATAATTCGATCCCTTAAAACTAAATTGTAAAAAATTATTCCATGTTCTCGAACATATAGATAAAAAAAAGATTTGTTGATTAATTTCAATTACATACCACATACATAATTTTCCATTGGTTTCGTATAGAAAAGCTTTAGGTCATATAGATCGTAAGTATAAATTGCTAGAAAAATCATTATTTTGGAATATACAAGGCTACTATATTGGCAAGTGCGTGCGCAGAATAAGTAAAGTGAATTCCTATTAAATCTTATAATACCCTTTAAGTTTGTTTCTGGGAAGAGACTTGGCAACTCTGGAGTATACATTGAGAACAGCATGATAAGACACGAATGAAAAACAGACAAAGTAAAAATATGCATGAAATTAATACCTCCTTCCAATTATGAAACCCTGATGTAATTGCTGACTTTAAAATTGAATACAACCAGAGTTACCAAAGAAAAAGTGCAAAATTTGGCCAAAAGGAACCGTGAAAACAAAATATGTAACATCATTAAAACATCAGGCCACCATAATCCACAGAAGGACACTTTTTCAGCGAAGCAAAATTAAAACAAGAGTATTACCAGACCAGAAAGAATGTTCTTGCATATTGAAATAAGTTTATTGCAGCATACTTTTCGGCGCAAGTAATAAGTTAATGTAAATTTAAAGTAAATTGTCAACCTCCTAGCGATTATGGGGACCTGGTATTTTACAGCAACAATTTATAAATTTTTGGAGCAGCAAAAAAAATTCAAATTTGACTTTTCCCATATAACAACGGGCACCATCATCATCTACTTACCAAACACAAACTACTTTGCACTCATTTGTCTAATAAATAAAACAACTTGCATATATTTCTTTTAAAATTAACATTTCTTTATTCAATTTGCTTTATCATTTTATTAACTATACAAAAGTATTACTTACGTTTGTTTAATTATAAATTTATTTACAAAATTTTTCTTTTGTTTTCGTACATTTATTTACATACAAATAATATAGTTTATATTAATTTATTATTTATAATATTTTTTTAATAAAATAAATGCTTTTCTGCAAAAATTTGACGCCTTTTTCTTTGTTGCACAATTCAAATGTTGACAACTCGGAAAATATCGCATTTCAAATAGATCTGTACTCTTTTTAAAGAGGGTGACAGCGAATATTTGACATCCAACTACTGAAAGAAAAAAAATAGAATTTAAAATTTTTTAAAATGGTCAATTTGTTCAAAAAAATTTTGGCAACACTCTCCATTTGGCCAAAAGATTCCAAAATAATTAACTCTCTTGGGTAAAAAAGCTAATTTTGTTTTTCATGGAAGAAAAGTTGAAAACTGAAAATTTCATAAGGGGTACCTCTTATCTAAAAAAATCGACTTTTGAAAAATTTTCTTGGAATTGGCCAATTTTTTGGGAGAACTCTCCTTTTGGCCAATAGATTCCAAAATAATTAACATTCTTGGGTAAAAAAGCTAATTTTGTTTTTTATGGAAGAAAAGTTGAAAACTGATAATTTCATAAGGGGTACCTCTTATCTAAAAAAGTCGACTTTTGAAAAGTTTTCTTGGAATTGGCCAATTTTTTGCGAGAACTCTCCTTTTGGCCAATAGATTCCAAAATAATTAACTCTCTTGGGTAAAAAAGCTAATTTTGTTTTTTATGGAAGAAAAGTTGATAACTTAAAATTTCATAAGGGGTACCTCTTATCTAAAAAAATCGACTTTTGAAAAATTTTCTTGGAATTGGCCAATTTTTTGGGAGAACTCTCCTTTTGGCCAATAGATTCCAAAATAATTAACATTCTTGGGTAAAAAAGCTAATTTTGTTTTTTATGGAAGAAAAGTTGAAAACTGAAAATTTTATAAGGGGTACTTCTTATCTAAAAAAATCGACTTTTGAAAAATTTTCTTGGAATTTGCCAATTTTTTGCGAGAACTCTCCTTTTGGCCAATAGATTCCAAAATAATTAACTCTCTTGGGTAAAAAAGCTAATTTTGTTTTTTATGGAAGAAAAGTTGGAAACTGATAATTTCATAGGGGGTACCTCTTATCTAAAAAAATCGAATTTTGAAAAATTTTCTTGGAATTGGCCAATTTTTTGGGAGAACTCTCCTTTTGGCCAATAGATTCCAAAATAATTAACATTCTTGGGTAAAAAAGCTAATTTTGTTTTTTATGGAAGAAAAGTTGAAAACTGAAAATTTTATAAGGGGTACCTCTTATCTAAAAAAAATCGACTTTTGAAAAATTTTCTTGGAATTGGCCAATTTTTTGGGAGAACTCTCCTTTTGGCCAATAGATTGATTCCAAAATAATTAACATTCTTGGGTAAAAAAGCTAATTTTGTTTTTTATGGAAGAAAAGTTGAAAACTGAAAATTTCATAAGGGGTACCTCTTATATAAAAAAGTCGACTTTTGAAAAATTTTCTTGGAATTGGCCAATTTTTTGCGAGAACTCTCCTTTTGGCCAATAGATTCCAAAATAATTAACATTCTTGGGTAAAAAAGCTAATTTTGTTTTTTATGGAAGAAAAGTTGAAAACTGAAAATTTCATAAGGGGTACCTCTTATATAAAAAAGTCGACTTTTGAAAAATTTTCTTGGAATTGGCCAATTTTTTGCGAGAACTCTCCTTTTGGCCAATAGATTCCAAAATAATTAACTCTCTTGGGTAAAAAAGCTAATTTTGCTTTTTATGGAAGAAAAGTTGGAAACTGATAATTTCCTCTTATCTAAAAAAGTCGACTTTTGAAAAAATTTTTTGGAATTGGCCAATTTTTTGCGAGAACTCTCCTTTTGGCCAATAGATTCCAAAATAATTAACTCTCTTGGGTAAAAAAGCTAATTTTGCTTTTTATGGAAGAAAAGTTGGAAACTGATAATTTCATAAGTACCTCTTATCTAAAAAAATCGACTTTTGAAAAATTTTCTTGGAATTGGCCAATTTTTTGCGAGAACTCTCCTTTTGGCCAATAGATTCCAAAATAATTAACTCTCTGGGTAAAAAAGCTAATTTTGCTTTTTATGGAAGAAAAGTTGGAAACTGAAAATTTCATAAGGGGTACCCCTTATCTAAAAAAGTCGACTTTTGAAAAATTTTCTTGGAATTGGCCAATTTTTTGCGAGAACTTTCCTTTTGGCCAATAGATTCCAAAATAATTAACTCTCTTGGGTAAAAAAGCTAATTTTGTTTTTTATGGAAGAAAAGTTGAAAACTGAAAATTTCATAAGGGGTACCTCTTATCTAAAAATGTCGACTTTTGAAAAATGTTCTTGGAATTGGCCAATTTTTTGCGAGAACTCTCCTTTTGGGCAATAGATTCTAAAATAATCAACTCTCTTGGGTAAAAAAGCTAATTTTGTTTTTTATGGAAGAAAAGTTGAAAGCTGAAAATTTCATAAGGGGTACCTCTTATCTAAAAAAGTCGACTTTTGAAAAATTTTCTTGGAATTGGCCAATTTTTTGCGAGAACTCTCCTTTTGGCCAATAGATTCCAAAATAATTAACTCTCTTGGGTAAAAAAGCTAATTTTGTTTTTTATGGAAGAAAAGTTGAAAACTAAAAATTTCATAAGGGGTACCCCTTATCTAAAAAAGTCGACTTTTGAAAAATTTTCTTGGAATTGGCCAATTTTTTGCGAGAACTCTCCTTTTGGCCAATAGATTCCAAAATAATTAACATTCTTGGGAAAAAGAGCTCATTTTGTTTTTTATGGAAGAAAAGTGAAAAATTTAAAATTTCATAAGGGGTACCTCTTATCTAAAAAAGTCGACGTTTGAAAAATTTTCTTGGAATTGGCCAATTTTTTGCGAGAACTCTCCTTTTGGCCAATAGATTCCAAAATAATTAACTCTCTTGGGTAAAAAAGCTAATTTTGTTTTTTATGGAAGAAAAGTTGAAAACTAAAAATTTCATAAGGGGTACCCCTTATCTAAAAAAGTCGACTTTTGAAAAATTTTCTTGGAATTGGCCAATTTTTTGCGAGAACTCTCCTTTTGGCCAATAGATTCCAAAATAATTAACATTCTTGGGAAAAAGAGCTCATTTTGTTTTTTATGGAAGAAAAGTGAAAAATTTAAAATTTCATAAGGGGTACCTCTTATCTAAAAAAATCGACTTTTGAAAAATTTTCTTGGAATTGGCCAATTTTTTGGGAGAACTCTCCTTTTGGCCAATAGATTCCAAAATAATTAACATTCTTGGGTAAAAAAGCTAATTTTGTTTTTTATGGAAGAAAAGTTGAAAACTGATAATTTCATAAGGGGTACCTCTTATCTAAAAAAGTCGACTTTTGAAAAGTTTTCTTGGAATTGGCCAATTTTTTGCGAGAACTCTCCTTTTGGCCAATAGATTCCAAAATAATTAACTCTCTTGGGTAAAAAAGCTAATTTTGTTTTTTATGGAAGAAAAGTTGATAACTTAAAATTTCATAAGGGGTACCTCTTATCTAAAAAAATCGACTTTTGAAAAATTTTCTTGGAATTGGCCAATTTTTTGGGAGAACTCTCCTTTTGGCCAATAGATTCCAAAATAATTAACATTCTTGGGTAAAAAAGCTAATTTTGTTTTTTATGGAAGAAAAGTTGAAAACTGATAATTTCATAAGGGGTACCTCTTATCTAAAGAAGTCGACTTTTGAAAAGTTTTCTTGGAATTGGCCAATTTTTTGCGAGAACTCTCCTTTTGGCCAATAGATTCCAAAATAATTAACTCTCTTGGGTAAAAAAGCTAATTTTGTTTTTTATGGAAGAAAAGTTGATAACTTAAAATTTCATAAGGGGTACCTCTTATCTAAAAAAATCGACTTTTGAAAAATTTTCTTGGAATTGGCCAATTTTTTGGGAGAACTCTCCTTTTGGCCAATAGATTCCAAAATAATTAACATTCTTGGGTAAAAAAGCTAATTTTGTTTTTTATGGAAGAAAAGTTGAAAACTGAAAATTTTATAAGGGGTACTTCTTATCTAAAAAAATCGACTTTTGAAAAATTTTCTTGGAATTTGCCAATTTTTTGCGAGAACTCTCCTTTTGGCCAATAGATTCCAAAATAATTAACTCTCTTGGGTAAAAAAGCTAATTTTGTTTTTTATGGAAGAAAAGTTGGAAACTGATAATTTCATAGGGGGTACCTCTTATCTAAAAAAATCGAATTTTGAAAAATTTTCTTGGAATTGGCCAATTTTTTGGGAGAACTCTCCTTTTGGCCAATAGATTCCAAAATAATTAACATTCTTGGGTAAAAAAGCTAATTTTGTTTTTTATGGAAGAAAAGTTGAAAACTGAAAATTTTATAAGGGGTACCTCTTATCTAAAAAAAATCGACTTTTGAAAAATTTTCTTGGAATTGGCCAATTTTTTGGGAGAACTCTCCTTTTGGCCAATAGATTGATTCCAAAATAATTAACATTCTTGGGTAAAAAAGCTAATTTTGTTTTTTATGGAAGAAAAGTTGAAAACTGAAAATTTCATAAGGGGTACCTCTTATATAAAAAAGTCGACTTTTGAAAAATTTTCTTGGAATTGGCCAATTTTTTGCGAGAACTCTCCTTTTGGCCAATAGATTCCAAAATAATTAACATTCTTGGGTAAAAAAGCTAATTTTGTTTTTTATGGAAGAAAAGTTGAAAACTGAAAATTTCATAAGGGGTACCTCTTATATAAAAAAGTCGACTTTTGAAAAATTTTCTTGGAATTGGCCAATTTTTTGCGAGAACTCTCCTTTTGGCCAATAGATTCCAAAATAATTAACTCTCTTGGGTAAAAAAGCTAATTTTGCTTTTTATGGAAGAAAAGTTGGAAACTGATAATTTCCTCTTATCTAAAAAAGTCGACTTTTGAAAAAATTTTTTGGAATTGGCCAATTTTTTGCGAGAACTCTCCTTTTGGCCAATAGATTCCAAAATAATTAACTCTCTTGGGTAAAAAAGCTAATTTTGCTTTTTATGGAAGAAAAGTTGGAAACTGATAATTTCATAAGTACCTCTTATCTAAAAAAATCGACTTTTGAAAAATTTTCTTGGAATTGGCCAATTTTTTGCGAGAACTCTCCTTTTGGCCAATAGATTCCAAAATAATTAACTCTCTGGGTAAAAAAGCTAATTTTGCTTTTTATGGAAGAAAAGTTGGAAACTGAAAATTTCATAAGGGGTACCCCTTATCTAAAAAAGTCGACTTTTGAAAAATTTTCTTGGAATTGGCCAATTTTTTGCGAGAACTTTCCTTTTGGCCAATAGATTCCAAAATAATTAACTCTCTTGGGTAAAAAAGCTAATTTTGTTTTTTATGGAAGAAAAGTTGAAAACTGAAAATTTCATAAGGGGTACCTCTTATCTAAAAATGTCGACTTTTGAAAAATGTTCTTGGAATTGGCCAATTTTTTGCGAGAACTCTCCTTTTGGGCAATAGATTCTAAAATAATCAACTCTCTTGGGTAAAAAAGCTAATTTTGTTTTTTATGGAAGAAAAGTTGAAAGCTGAAAATTTCATAAGGGGTACCTCTTATCTAAAAAAGTCGACTTTTGAAAAATTTTCTTGGAATTGGCCAATTTTTTGCGAGAACTCTCCTTTTGGCCAATAGATTCCAAAATAATTAACTCTCTTGGGTAAAAAAGCTAATTTTGTTTTTTATGGAAGAAAAGTTGAAAACTAAAAATTTCATAAGGGGTACCCCTTATCTAAAAAAGTCGACTTTTGAAAAATTTTCTTGGAATTGGCCAATTTTTTGCGAGAACTCTCCTTTTGGCCAATAGATTCCAAAATAATTAACATTCTTGGGAAAAAGAGCTCATTTTGTTTTTTATGGAAGAAAAGTGAAAAATTTAAAATTTCATAAGGGGTACCTCTTATCTAAAAAAGTCGACGTTTGAAAAATTTTCTTGGAATTGGCCAATTTTTTGCGAGAACTCTCCTTTTGGCCAATAGATTCCAAAATAATTAACTCTCTTGGGTAAAAAAGCTAATTTTGTTTTTTATGGAAGAAAAGTTGAAAACTAAAAATTTCATAAGGGGTACCCCTTATCTAAAAAAGTCGACTTTTGAAAAATTTTCTTGGAATTGGCCAATTTTTTGCGAGAACTCTCCTTTTGGCCAATAGATTCCAAAATAATTAACATTCTTGGGAAAAAGAGCTCATTTTGTTTTTTATGGAAGAAAAGTGAAAAATTTAAAATTTCATAAGGGGTACCTCTTATCTAAAAAAGTCGACTTTTGAAAAATTTTCTTGGAATTGGCCAATTTTTTGCGAGAACTCTCCTTTTGGCCAATAGATTCCAAAATAATTAACTCTCTTGGGTAAAAAAGCTAATTTTGTTTTTTATGGAAGAAAAGTTGAAAACTAAAAATTTCATAAGGGGTACCTCTTTGTTAAAAAAATCGACTTTTGAAAAATTTTCTTGGAATTGGCCAATTTTTTGGGAGAACTCTCCTTTTGGCCAATAGATTCCAAAATAATTAACTTTCTTGGGTAAAAAAGCTGATTTTGTTTTTTATGGAAGAAAAGTTGAAAACTGAAAATTTCATAAGGGGTATCTCTTATCGAAAAAAGTCGACTTTTGAAAAATTTTCTTGGAATTGGCCAATTTTTTGGGAGAACTCTCCTTTGGGCCAATAGGTGGAACAAAGTTTTCTTATTTTCATTAAATTAAAGAGATCGATTGTGCAAGAATTGTTATAAATAAGGAGGACAGTTTTTTTTATATATTTACTTGTTCAAGCGCCACTAGAAGTTGCTTTAAATCCTTTGAAACCAGCCAGTGCTGGGCCATCGTACTTATCCAATTCAAGTTTCTTATAAATGATACCATTTGGAGGAATCGTTTCATGGAAGTTCCTCGTCATTGTCTTGTTATTAGATGCCAAAAGTTTTTTTAAATTTTTCAGCTGCAATTAATAAGAGTAATCTATTTCAGTAATTACTTGCAGATGTGTAAACTCATCCCTACCTCTCCTTTATTTATACTGATCATGTTGAGAAATTCGATCCAAATAACATCAGCACTGCAGGGCTGTATAGTGGATAATAGTCTACCCTGGTACACGTAATACGGAGACAGCCATATAATGGCAGAAGAAATTTTTGAGGATGGTATAACGTTGTCTCCGTATGTGGAGTTTCCACCAGCTTCAACAAGTAATAGATGTCCTCCGTGTCGTAGTCAATTTCAAAGTATTTATCATGCTTTTAATAGAAATTAAAAAATAAATATTTTATAACAGACTTTTTTAATTAAAATTCAATATTAACCTTTTTGTATCTGAATGCCAACACGGTTAAACCGACATTCTGTTGAGTTCCATATCTTTGATTGCAAAACACCAGATGCAATTCAATTAGAAGTGCATCCACTGTAGTGTGATCTTCATTGAGCCAATTGAAATACATAAAATCCAGTTGGTATTTGTCCGCACCATATGGGCCATCCAATAGAGTTGGCTTCTTATTTTTGCCATAAAAATATCTGATTTTAATTGTTTGCCGATTATTTTGGTATAACGCTGATTTTGGAAGGGTTTCAAACCATTTTGCCTGCAAACCTGTCATATTCACTGTGGAAATGGTGTAACTTTCATGATCCATTGGCAAATAATGCGTTTCGACACAAGCATGGTCCAAAGCGTGAACTGGAAATAAAAAAGAAATTTGTTTATTAAATATCAGCATTTTGTGGGGAAATCGAAGTATTTGAATTTATAATTTTTTTTTTTTATTCCTGTAGCCAAGAATCTGTCAACTTTATATTTGTGATTTTTAAAGTCCTCTTTCGAGAGTCTTGCCATGAACACCCCAATGGCCTATTTTACTTAAATTCATGTTGAGAATTAAAATTTTTAGATAACGAAACATGCCAGCGAATTTATGTTGTCGATACTGTTTTCCAAACCGCAATTTGCACTGCGTTTTCAAATGCATTTTCTCTGAGTGCTTTCCACAACGAATTATTTATTTATTTAATGACTTTCTAGCACATTAAGCAACATTATTATTTTATTAGTTATTTCGTTAGTAATTTCATAAATATATACATGCAACACTATTTTTTAAGTTCCCTACGTTTGTTGAGCTGCTTATAATTTCTAATAATTTATTTATTTTCACATGACAGTATGTTGCCATTTTCTATTAAAATATGTAAAAAATGTTGCATTATTTTCTAGAAAAGAACTGATCATAAGTCTCTTAAGAAAATGTAACTTGAAATTATATATAGTGTTTGGCCGATATCAAGTGATCTTGCAGTAGGTGTAAAATATATTTTTTGTTGTGAAAGAGTTGACCACAAAGTAGTGTGACGCACGCTACAAAAAAATTTTATTAATAAAATATTAGCAGCTTTGCAGCGTGTTTTACACATGTCAAAATAACAAACAAAACTCTCCAGTTCATTAATTAACTTAATTAATTTCTTTTAACTTGCAAAACTGTCTACTCATACAAATTTTAATTTTAAAAACTGTTAATAATTGAAATTGCACGACGGTTTTAACATCAAAAATTCATTATGAAACAACATTGGACTTTTTCTCACTACCATACAGTCACATTGGCCTCAAATTGTACTGTCCTAAATATGAAAACGAATAAATAAATTCCATAAGTTGTATAAACATTGAGTTTTCTAAATAAATTCAATTTAATATCCTGTACATTTCCAGTTTTACGACCCACTATTTATATGAGAGCTAATCGCGCTTCCAGTTCTATTTCCCAAGGTGTGGTGAAAGTCTTAGTTAAGATTTCCAATAGACAAATTATATTTCTTCATATTTTTCTCCATCTGGTCTCTCAACAGTTGTTCCCAGTTTTCTGCGTATCCCTTGAGTGCAGCCATACTATAGATATACGAGTCTTATCATATTTTTTCCCCCAAAATGTGCAGATGATTTTAATTTACGGTATTTTATATGTTTATGTATATTGTAGTTTTAGCAAGAACAAAAATCTCTATATATATATCAAATTAACAATAAACATATCTTTTAACTAAGGCTAATAAATGCATAATAAAATACTTATGTAAAAACGAAAACAAACTTGTTAACATATTTTATAGTAAATAAGGTGAGTACAAAACTATTTGTTCAACATTTCACCACATATTGTATATGGTGTTAAAATTGGATAACAGTTGTGTTATATGCATACTTGACTGCACTCTTTTTAGCTCAGCTACTAGTTTAGCAAATTCATCAAACTTGGAAAGAAACTGGTATACAAAAAATTACCACCATAGTGGCAAGGAAAAATTTATAAAGGTATTAAAGTGTATCAGTCGCGCCAAACTACGACAAGGGGGAAATAATATATAACGCAGTATATATTAAATAACTTGACAAACAAATTCCAAGTAACAATGACCGCTACGATACCTAGGAAAAGAAACCACAATAAAGAAACGGTAAAATATATAACTAGTTCGTTATAATAGTTTTTAAAGTGTTTGATTTGAGATTTGATATGTTGGCAAAGTGCCCCAAAAGAGTATCAGATTTCACTATCGATATTTTTTTATCGATTTTCACCATCGATATGGTATTGCATGCTTTGCAATACTATTCTCTCAACATTTGTGGGAATCATCCTGAGAGAGTACTTGGCCAACAAAAATATATTATAGTCCTCATTGTGAATGACATATTCAACACTATTTTAAGATATTAGCCCAGTATATTAGTATCGATGGTGTAACAATTTCCTAGCGATGTTTTCGATATTTTGAAACTAGTAGGAGTTATATATGATACTTTCTTCTAATTAATGCTGGAATTTAAACAAAATCTCCATCGGCTTTTAATATTGCAGAAATAAATATCATTTAAATTATTTTATAGATTTTTTTTCATAAATTTAAAACTTTTTTAGAGCTTTTTAACAAACTTATTTATGTTGTGCTTATCTATGCAAAAGTACCTCTTAAGATAAGTTAAATATATTAATATTTGAGGACAATAAAATACTTAAAAATGTAGCACAAAAATATATATATGCCGTACTTACTATATGTATATACGATTCCAAACAACAAATCATTAAAATTTGCTACCACTTTCCAAAGCTGGATAAAACATTTATATGCATGGTCTTCAGCTTCTTTTATTATTCCGACCTTTAAATATCAGCAGAAAGAAAGAAAAGAAAAAAAGAAATAATTTCAAACTTGCAACTAATTTTACTCATATTCAAGTTTAAGAAAGTAATAGAAAACTTGATTAAAATATTCAATTAGTAAACATTTGCCTGGCAAGCTGTATCCAAAAACTGAGAAGTGAAGTGAATATTAATATATTGATATTTGCCAAGGCCAAATAAAAAACAAAACATGTGGGCTAAGCAAGAATAATACAAATATTATGCAAAAATTCGCTTCCTTAAAACAAAATGTCAAAAATGATTTCTAATTAGATCACTGGGGATTTATCAGTTAATACTCTTTTAGCAAGAATACCCATTTAAAAAATAAAAAAAAATTATCAAACCATTGAATTGTTTAAAAATTTGGTATCATCATTTGTCATTTCATAAGCTGACATTTAAAAGTGCAAAATGAACACGGTTGATATGAATAAACTACTCGCATATAATTTGATTTATGATGTCTTCGCCATATCCACAAACACTCTGCTGCTAAACTTTTATCATCGAACCAACATGTCAACGACATGATAGCACAACGTGAGTGCTTGTATCATGTTTCTGTTTATGTTTATGTGCATGTAGGACATGTATGACAATTTACATATTTTAAGATTCAAGAACAGTGAGAATGTTTTTGCATAATAAAATTATGTTTTCTGTGAGTTTAACAACTTTCTCTTCCCCACTGTTGCACTGTTATATCGTATGATATAAAAACAACGATGACAAAAGGAAATTCCCTCGAAGAATTCTATGTAAGAAGAGGGTATTATGATAACTGTTTGTTGGTTATGGGAGAGAGTGACATACAGGGAAGAATCACAGAGAACAATATGTTGTTTATTCCCACCGGCACTGAGAAGATGAATGTGCTATGAATTGTACCGGAAGTATGGTGAGGTGCCGATAGAGATGAGAGGAGAGATTTGGAAAGATGATGGGAGGCAAGGAATTTATATCAGCTATTTTTATACCCTTCACCAAATATCCTAAAGGTAATAAAGGTCATTCCGTATGTAACTTAAAAATATACGTGAATTCCTACTCCTTATGAATAGTCAAGTCGAATAAGTTTATTTGCACGTGGAATAAATTTTCCCTAGTAATTTGTAGTTGAATTGATGTATTTCAAAATGTTCCAAATAAAACATTTCCTATTGAAAATTAGCAAAATTTAAAATACGCTTCCAGAGCTGGACCATTTAAACTTATTTTTTTGAATTTAAAAATAATTTCCCAAAACTAACATTTTTTCTTTTGTTAATTTAATCTATTTAATAAATACTTAATAAATAAATTGATATTAAAAACCAAACAAGGTCAAGAAGACAATTCCAGGGTTGGACAATTGAAATTTTTTCTTTATATTTAAATAACAGACGTGCTTTGGTAAAGGGTATATAAGATTCAAGTATAATATTTTGCTAAAACTTGTTGGAATATTCACGTTTGCACCCATTCTCTAAGAAACTCAAGATTTCACGGATCAAGCCTGATATATGTAAAGGGGGACTTACAATACCGTTGCAGAGACGAACCGTAATTTTTTTTAACAATCCTTAGGCGGAACTAGGAAAGAGAAGATAGTGTTAAAAAGAAAAATGAAGACAGATGAGAAGATAAAAAATTACCGTTGTCGGTAATTTTCAGCGATCAGTGCTGTGCCTTCGTTATTGAGACAATCCGACAACACACTCTTGCATTAATGCAGATCAGAGAGCTTCACGACTGCGTTCAAAATCGAGCTCGGGACGTAAGCCAATAGCAACCTACAGCTAATGCAAAATATACAAAGACTTTTGGAAACGTGGCTTTGCCAGAATAAAACAACAACGAAATAGATTTACTTATTATCATGAAGCCAAGTCTGAAACATTATTTTGTTCTTTTTATATTAAAATTTAATTTATATTGTGCAAATGTAGAGAAAATTACCTTTTAAGCAATATAAATCTCATCAATATTATAGGATAATAAAATGCTTAAAGTGTCCCACAAATCCTGTATCACGCATTTATTTAAAATAAAATTTATTCCGGATATATTAAGGGATTAGGTCTACATGTCTTTTTACAAAATATATTAAAACCAATTAAAATAATCGTTACTTTCACTAAAGTATTAATAAGAAAGACATGTGCCTAATAAAAGGATGATTGAAAGTTATAAAGAGAAGGATTTATCCTGTTGGTGCATAAACGCAAGTTGATCGAACGCCTTTGACACGAAATAACCTGAAGTAAATGTCGTTAATAAACTTCGTATTAATGATCAATAAATATTTATTAAATTTGGCAAGAAATAATCAACGCGATTGAAATTGATATTGAAAACTTTGCCCTCGTTAAAAGGATATTTATTACATCAACGTTATTATTTTATCGATTCAATGCAATTTACGAACCACGCGGCGTTTAGTCAGTGTTTAACTACAAAAGAATTTAACATTTAAGAAAACAAAAACAAAAATGTTTTCGTTAATTCAAACATGTTAATAAATATTAATTTTAATTTGCATTGAAATATTTAAATAAAAGTGGTTGTTATTTGTTTGCAAGTTAACCAGTTCTAAACTAATTAAAACGATTATAAAAAAAAAGCTTTTGTTCGATTTGTGACTGTTAAAATTTTCGCTGATGCTGTCATCCGTAGAAGATAATAAAAATAACATAAACCAAATATAAAGATATCAGATTGAAAGCCAGAACCACTAAAATAAAATTAAATCCGTGTTATTGGATTTTCTACAGCATTTCCAAAAAAAAAAAAAAAAAAGAAACAGATTTACTTGACGAATTGTATTACCGATTTGTTGATATATAATTTTGTTTAGGAGGTACAGTGGGGAATGTAAGACGATGTGGGGCAAATGATAGCATTCATCATTGCGTTCTTAATGGTGCTCCTAATCAGAAGGTTATTTTTGGCTCTAATTAACCTGGGGCCAAATTATCGCTTTCGATATCGCTCGAAATTTCATTACAATTTAAATACAAATTTCGATCGACATCGAATGCCGTAACTTGTCCCCTGGTCAGACAGAACTATTACATTCTCTTTCAACTTAAATATTTAATTATTAATATTTTTTATAAAATTTTATTTTATAGGCCAATTGCTGGAAAAGTGTTTTTTTATTCAGAAGTACATTAAAAATATTTCAAGGCACAAGAGAAAGCCAAAAATCAGTTTTATATATTGAATTTACACAGCAGAGCAGAAATGCTGTTTTCGAAGGCCGCTACACTTTCATCATCAGTACTGATGAGTATTTTTATTTATCATAACTTGTTAAGTGGCTGTAGTTAAATGTAGCAACAGTTCTTGTTTGCACCAATTTTATTATAAAAAAGAGTACGAGAATTACAACAAACCAATGGTTATTCTCTTTTGTAAAGACCCTGTAATGCCGTTTGATTATTTTTCTTCATTTCCTATTTTTTTGTTCCATGTTTCTTAAGCCAAAATTTTGCTGGTTCGAATTTTCTTAAAAACATTTGAACATTTTTGCCCATTTATTGGATTTTTTTTCAATTTTTAATTGTAAATAATTAATATTTTTTATCTAAAAATGTTTCTTAATTAGAAAAACATGAGCACGTAATTTTTGTGACATACACTTTTAATGTTATTCTGTATGCCCACTTTTCATTTCTGAGCAACCATATGAGTTTAGCAAGTCTTGTGGGAAATGGTGTAAGCCCATAATACATGCAACCATTTAGTATTAACTTCTTTGTGATGGTTAAAGAAATAATGTTATATAATGTCAAACGTCTTAGACCATTTAAATACTCGTATTATAAATACAAAATATTTAAATGCTCAAAATACTTAATGAAAACTTTTAAGCAAATTTAGATTATTTTGCTTTTGGTGATTCACTAGATTGAGTTGTCTAATTTTCTGACGAACTCCAAAATCGATACAAATACGGCAAATATTTGATTTATATTTATAAAAACATACTCGTATATAGGAAACACACTAAAACTGGAATGTGCTAAAATAGTAGTTTAAATTACCAATTAAATTTACTAAACGCGAATGTTATATTTTTAAGCAAATATTTTATATTCTTTTAACATTTTATAGCATTTCGATTTTATGTCTTGCAACAACAGTATTTAAAGAAAAATAGTTTTAAACCATTAAAGTGGATTTAAAGATCCCGGGATATGACATTCTTGAATTCAGTTCCTGAAATCCCCCAAAATGTCGAACTATTTCAATACTCAAGGATTTATGATTTTCTGGATCTAAAAAAACTATTTCTTTTATTTTAATTTTACAAGGTCTATGAAATTGTATTGCACCAATTTAATAACTTGGTGTACATCCAGAAACAGGACAGGGGGCAATTCTCGGCATTCGATATCGATCGCAATTCGTATTTAAATTGTATTGAACTTTTGTACGATATTGAGTGGGGTAATTTGAACTCTACAGTGATTTACTTACAATAAAAGATATTTTATTTTTCACACCTTCCGTCAATATAAAATATATTTTCAATAAAAAATTTTTTTTGTATTTCAAGCATTCACTAAGAGCTTTCGAAATAATCAATCTGGCAAGGCTATCAGCTGTTAAGATTTCTGTCACTTAAAATGTCATTTGGATAATGAGGGAATTAAGGAATATGGATCTCTTTAACGACCAATAAATGCGCAAAAATTATTAAAGTTTACAACAGATATATCTAGTAGTTCAAATGTGGTCACTTTTGGAGAATTACAGGCTAATTTTGGCCGCCATAGTCGGCCCACTGCCCAAAGAATTGTCAAGGTAAAAGTTGCCTGTATTAGACCCAGAACTAGCTAAAAACCTCTCAATTATCACTTAGAGTTTTTGTTAAATTTTGGAAAAAGAAGAAACAGAGTCATCGCAGATAATTTAAATATCACTTGGAATAAGTGTTGCCAGATTGAGAAGAATAGGCATCACAATAAAAGGGTAAAAATGTTGCTTTGGAGTTTAAGGTTTTGATTGAGGTTATTGAAAAAGGGGAATTATTTCTTTTTAAAATACAAAAACGTATTCTTTAAAATATATTCATTCTATGCCATCTTATCATATATTCTTTCTGTAAACTCCATGCTATGAATTCTCAAATAAATAAAAATAATTTTTTCCATACCTGCTCTGAAAACAGCTGTCTTTTTGTTGCTCTTGATTCCATCATGGAATAGTGATTATATTGAAACAGACTAAGTCCGAAATTTTTGTTTACAAAGTGTATGAAATTAAATTATGGTAAAAATTGACAGTGAAAACTCAGAGCAGGGAGTAACAATAGGATTAAAAAATATATATAAAGTAACCAACTAACATGGATAATCCGAAAATAATATTAGGACATATTTTTATGCTCCATGATGCCACTGGCACTATGAGGAATTGGGCAGGTGGTTTCGTCATTTACGATAAGTGCAAGCAATAACAAAATATTGTTATGCAGCGTGTTTTTTTAGAATATCACAACTGGGTTGGCATCACTGCTTTGTTTAAGCACTCATTTAACAGCTGATAGCTGCTTTCTGCACAGTTTGCTTTGAAATTTAATTATATCGGCGAAATATGACAGCAAATACTGCGCCTTCTACGCGCCAGCCGTTGCGGCCACATCGCAGAAATCATATTGATATATTAATTTCATATAATTTTCCGATGAAGCCCTTTTCTGGTTCAATGGCTACGTAAATAAGCAGAGTTGCCACATTTGGAGTGAAGAGAATCCACAAGCTTTGATCGAAGCACTATTTCATCCACAGAAAATTACTGTTTGGTGGGCTTAAGGGGCTGGTGGAGTCATTGGCGAATATGACTTCAATAACGATGAGGGTCAGAATGTAATTTTTAATAGTAAACGGCATAAGAATAGGATTCTACATTATTTCGTAGCATAATTATGTGGTTCCAACAGGCCGGGGAGACATACCACACAGCGGGATCTACAATTTATTTATTCAAAAACACTTTTGATAGAAAAATAATTTCACGTAGTGGCTTAAATAATTGATCATAAAGATCGTGTGATTTCACTTCATTCAATTATTTTGTTTAGGTTTATGTTAAGTCACTTGTCTACATCGGTAAACCACAAACAATTGAACAGCTGGAAATCAACATTCAAAGAGTTATCGGCGAAATGGGACAGCGAATGCCAGCCGTGGCCAATTGACAGAAATCATATTTAAATATTAATTTCACATAATTTTCTTTCAAATAAACACCGCTTGATTGATATTAAAATTATATCTCCTTGTTTTATTATGGTTTGAAATTGTGTCACTCTATAAGAAACTCTCAATAGATACATCCTGGGACACAGTATAGTTTATATCAAAAGAATATAAAACTGTTGGTCAGGCGATTTTATTTCGAGCAGAACAACATGCTGCTCAACATATTATAACCACGAAATAGTTTCGCATTAAATATTTGCGGTTGTAGGGAGTGTGCAGATCATGACGATCACATATTTTTGTTATACAATTTATATGTTGATTCTTGTAAATAATTCAAATGCGTTGTTGGCTTTTAATTTTGTAGGAGGAATTCCAGCATAACTGTGAATGTATGTGTTCGTATTTTATATGTATGTGTTGGTGTAAAAATATTCATGGTGGCAGTTCTCCAAACCATTGAAACGCTAATTTGGTGATTTATTTCTTTAATTTGTTCACTCATGAATACAAAAGCACGCCGCAAAACTATGTAAGTAAGTAATTAAGCAAAGAAAAAAAAAAAAGAGATAAATTTATGAATAAAGATAAAATTAATAAAATAGTTTTATTTTATTTCGTCAGTGTAGCGAAGAGTTCCAGGTTGCGGTTAGCGATTTGTTAAATATAATAGAACTAAATTGATTTATCATGAATATTTATAATTCAAGCAAAAGCTTAAACAAACGAAAACTATTTCAATAAACTTAATTATACAATTAACCAGCAAAATGAGTTCTTATATGTAGAGCTTCACATCATAAGCCAATTGACGCAAATTCATAGTTTTGGCCATTATTTGTCAAATCAGGTTTAATTTTAATACAGAATTGTTTGTCTCAAAGGAACATAAAACTTTTATTTCCGCCAGAACAACATTTTTGGACATGCTTGTCAGCTATGACGCGCAGCTGATGTTTGCTAATTAAGACTGAATTGTTTTTTAATTATGAATCTCAAAATGCTTTTAGATAAGAGATCACACAATACCGTGTCACCCTTTTAAAGAGACTCTATTCATTCCGTTAAAATCATGAGCAGTCAGGGCGCTTAAATACCCTTCAAAGACCTTTTTTCTTCCTCATGCTCCTCACGAATTTTCAGAATATTCGACGCCATGACAGAAGGTCAAAGGTGAGTAGAAACTCGTGGTAGAAATAAAATGTACGCCATTTTGACACTCGCTAATAGTTTCTTTTGGGAAATATTGTCTTCCATTAAGTATCGTGCAATCGTGGACCACCTATTAAGAGTTTTAGATTTGAAAAATTTTTTTCAAATATTGCAAATTTAGCAGACATCTAATTTTACCAAAGCACATGACGGGACGTATTGTCGTATCGTCTGCTATTCCAACAAAGAGAATTGTAAAATTTAGCGACTGGAAATCTAGTCTGTCAATGAGAGAGCGCTGCACCTTCAAACATGTTTTGAAAGTTCTGTTTCAGTTTTGATGATCTACCGGGTGTTTTTTATAGAGTGATACGCGTTTAAATCATAATAAAATATAGTAATATACTTTAGATATCAATGAAACGATATTTATTGGATAGAAAATTTTATGACATTAATGTTTAAATATGACTTCGACCATGTGGCCGCCACAGCTGGCGCGTACAAGGCGCCATATGGAACACCAATTTTCACAAACTTTTCGCAGCATTTGCGGCCGTATCTCGCCGATAACTCTTCGAATGTTGATTTCCAGGTGTTAAATTATTTGTGGTTTATTGACGTATACAAGTGACTTAACATAACTCCAAAGAAAATAATCCAATGGAGTTAATCACCAATTAATTGGACCATTTCGTGAAATAATTTTTTCGTCAAAAGTTTCCTTGAGTAAATCAATTGTAGCGCCCGCTGTGTGGCATGTCTCCCCGTCCTGTTGGAACTACACAACAGCAACAATAATGCCACGTAATTGAGGTACAAACAAATTTCGAATCATGTTCGCATACAGTTCACCATTAGCAATAACGTTCTGATCATCATCGTTATAGAAGACTATGGGTCAATGACTCTGCCAGTCATTGACCAAAAATTAATTTTCTGTGGATGAAATGGTGTTTCAACAAAAGCTGTTGGATGCTCGTCACCCAAATGCGACAATTCTGTTCATTTACGTACCACCCATTCAACCAAAAATGGGGTTCATCGGAAAATAAAATTTTGAATGAACGAAGTGCACGATAAGTTTGACGAACAGAACCATTATTTTGATTAAAAATTTCCACAATTTGCACGCGTTGCTCTGGTGTAAATCGATCCGTAATGAAATGTAAAAGCAAACTAAACAAAAACCAACTATCAGCTGTTAAATGGGTGGTCAAATAAAGCAGTGATGCCAACTCAAAGTTATATCACTCTATAAAAAACACCCGAAACTTCATATTTATTTTGATTCACTCTATTTGAATTAAGAAGCCATTTTTCTGGTCCTTGTGTTCTGGTCTTTAAACTTCATATAAAATTTTATTTCTGATCTTTATAATTTGCAAAATTGAAGAAACAATTTTATTAACAAATAAAACTTAAACGAACTGTAGTCTGATTTATGGAAAATAACTTTAAAAAAAGTAAACACGCCACGTGGTTTACTAGACATTCCAACGTGTTGAAGCGCCTAAAAGTGCCATTTATTACCAGTAACTTGCCTGATATAATTCAATACTCCGAACTACCTCAAGTTTTATTCATAAAAAAATAATAAGGACTTAGAGAGTGCTTTAAAATAAAATTTATTTCTTTATATGAATAAGGCCGATGGAATTCACGGTTGTTGAAAAAGCTGGAAGACAAATAGTGTATCCAACGTGGAGGGGATAATGGAATAGAAACAACGTCAAAATATCTATTTCCGTTTCACTAGATCGGGCTGGATTTAATCTTAATTTAGTTTTATTAATTCAAGTTATTTTTTTGTACAAAAAATAAAATCTATAAAATTAGCGTTCAATAATTTATTTAGTTATTTATATTCGCATCTTTTAGATAAATTTTTTTATGTCCCGAAAATTAGGTTTGCTAGTTAATCTCGTTTTTTCAATGAATTCTTCAAATGCATATTCATGCCCAAGTAGTTTGCATATATTCGTTTGTATCTAACTGGTGCTAGACTAGATAAATAAATAAATCTGAAATGCTAAAAACCAAATTAATATGTTTATTAATTGAAATTTGAAGTTTCAAAAATGCCAATAAAACGATTTCGAAAGGCGTTGTTGTTTTGACGAACATTGAATTTGTTTGAGGAATGCTGCCATGATTTCGTAAAGCATACGAAAACGATTTGAATTAAACACAAGATTGAAGTAATAAAAACAGATTTGCGTAGAAGGACGTGGTATTGAGATATTCGCAACAGCCTATTGTATGGGCTGACTTGAAAGACTTATTCATGTCTAGGTTCCGCGAAACGATCTTCGATATATTTACATAAATTTGGCAAAACAAATTTTAATCTAGTTCATTTAATCCATAACAAAGTTAGTCATTTACTAATATTTATGCAGCGGCAATTTGTTTTTATGGCGATTTTCGATATGACAAAGAGTCAATTAATTTTAATTAAACGTATTAAAAAGGTAAGAGATTTGGTTTGAAATATTGTTATTCTCTTGGAAAAAAAACCCATTATTCACCATCTTATATTTAATAAATTCATGTGATTTAATTTAATACTCTTCTTAGCATATCAAACCTATAAAATTGATGTCTTTTTGCAGATATTCTAACCAAGTCTGGGCAAGGTCGCTGAGCAGCGATCGAGCGGTCAATGACTTTGCCTGCCACTAAAATTTGAATATGAAACAAAATATGAAATTCCTTTTGGGCGGTAAATATTTCACAACAATATTTCTATAAAAATGTGTGTAGGTGTATTTGTTTGTGTCAAAGAAGTGGCAACTTAAATATAAATATAAATGGGAATTCCGTAATTTATATGTTTTTAATAATTTAAGTAAAAATTATGAAAATTAGTCGTGGCCATTGAGAACTATTTAACGTTAATGTAGAATTTATAAATGAGACACAAAATCTAACTGCCATTTTATTAAATTTTTTTGTAGTTCTTATTCTCATAAATGCCTGAGTAAGAATGAAAAACCAAAACTGATTGTGGCGAAATTCTTTTTAATCATCATCAGCTCAGAATACAGAAACTTCTCATTCCAGGTTGTTTTAATTACGAAATGCAGGAGCAGCCACTTTCGCGAGTAGCTGCTGTTGGTTAAAGTAGTTAATGTTCTGGCTACGAAGCCGGTGTTTGTCGGTTCGACATCACACTCAGTCATAAATTCGAATTTTTCCGTTGCGCGTTTGTGTTAACTGTTGTTTGTAGACAACACTGTCACTGGACAAGCGATTGATTAAATATCGGGTGTTTTTTATAGAGTGATACAAGTTTAAATCATAATAAAACATAGTAATATATTTTTTATATCAATGAAACGGTCTTTATTGGATAGAAAATTTTATGACATTAATGTTTAAATATGATTTCGGCCATGTGGCCGAAACTACAAGATGAAGAAGACAAGTAAGTACGGATATGAATATGGGCATTTCCACAGTAAAGTTGACGTTTTGTGTTCATACATAATCAAGCAATTATGATGGTGCTTGTTAAGTTTTCTCTTCTCTTAATAAATAAAGAGTTTATTATTTAAATGATTTGCAAGACTTATCAAAATATTTAAAATACTTTCGAGGTGTGCTTTAGAAAAACAACTTTAATTAGTTGGTTACGTGACGTCACATAGTGTTTGTGTGGAAAGTCCCGTATATATTGGAATTGATTCTGGAGTCTGACATTTTTACTTCATCTGCTTGTAAAGCTCCAAAGAGAATGACCGCAAAGTTTGAGGTGCATAAAGCTACGAATCGCTGGCTGTGCGAGTAATTTGCCATCCGAGATAATCGCTCATATTATGAATGGCGACGTCGACGTCACATCGACATGACAGCAACAATGTGTCACTTGTCATTCAATTGTCGACAATATTTAATTATTATTAACAGCCTTTTGATATTCTCTAAGGCGTGTAATATTAATAGTCAATTTCTGTCGATAAAGACTAGACAAGAGACGATATTTTGCTGTCGTGTTGATGTAGCGTCGACGTCGTCCTTCATAATACGGGCGAATGATTATTATGATACACGGACATATATAGGGTGGTGCAATGTTAATCACTCTGTTAGAAATTTTTAAAATTTTTTATATAGAAAGTCGTCATAAGTCAAACATAATAAACATTTCAGAACAAGTCAGGAATAAATAAAACACGAAAACCATTTCCGAAGGAATAAATAAAAGTCAGAAAATAACTTTTATTTTCCAACCGATAAATATCAGACTCAGCGTATATATATGAAACATAATTTTTAAAATAGAACTTATAGCTGCTGCGATCTTTAATTTTAAGGCTGAAGATCGTAATATAATATTTAAAAAAACCGGCATTAACTTATTTTCTATCTCACACCGAAGAGCAGCGCCAAGTTTTTTCGGAAGTTGCTACACTCCCATCGCTCGAGTTTATGAGTATTTTTGTAAGTAGACAATTTTATACGGAAACTGCGTGACTACTGCACTAAATTGAAGTTGACACGAATCACATGACAGTGTTGCCGTTTAATTATTTTCTTCAGCTAATATCTTGTTTGTATTTTTGTTTGATTTAATTTAAATCAAAACTATTTCCGATTGATTCCGATTTCAAATGATTTCAAATTCAATATTCAAATGATTTCAAATATTAGTGGCTTCTTATTTATTATATTCGATTCATTTCATTTCATATTCATTTAAGATTCTTGGAGTACAGTTCGCAGCATTATAATGGGAAAGATATGAAAAAATATTTCTATATGGAAGTTTAATTTGCTCAATTAATAAAGTTCGTATTACTGAAGTGATTGATGGAGAAAATACTAGATGGGATATACAACGAACTCTCTCAATTATGCTGTAGGTGTTTTACTTTGTACAATTAATTAGTATTTATTTTTAAAAAGCAAATATATTTTCATACAAAATAAAAGGAGACATCATTATTTCATACTTTTGTTGAAAATAAATCACACAATTTTATAAAAATATTTAAACAAGTTGTTTTTCTTGTTTGTTTTATTGCTTTCAAACCGTTATAATAAAGATTGAAAAAAAAATGTTAAACAACATCCAACAAAAATAAAAAACAAAACATTTCAAAAAATATTTCTTGAAGGTTGAACCGCACCGCTGAATAGAGGATGATTTCAACACAACATCTAACTGAATTAGATTTATTTATTTTTTTGAGGACGCGTGTATTTTGTGTCAGTTTGATTCAATTTTAAGAATATAAAATAGATTAAACGATTAATGCTGACTTCCGACGTTTAACAGACTAACTGAACATATAAATGAATTGATTTCTTGATCTTATAACATTTTATTGAATGTGTTTTAATTATACTGATTAACTATAATTGAAGCCTTAAAACTAATGCCATGATTGTTATTTTAAAGCTGATTGATAATGAGATAAAAACATTCGTTTGGCGTTTTATAATGTTTTATCTTAATGTAACTAGAAATACAATTAGAAACAACTTTGTCCAAACTTCCTACAACTCGTAAAATTCAGCACAACTTAATTGAAATCAAAACAATATTGGCTGTGATTTAATATAATTTTTATTGGCCCAGTTTATAAAAAAATGTTGAAGCCAAATTTATATACGAAATGATTATACAGAATAAAGGGGAATATCTTATATAAATTCCAATAAATTATCTCACAGATTAAGCAAAAATTTTATGGGAAAATCCGCTCTTTGAAATTACAAAAACCAACAAACAAACTGAATTGGTTTTTAAAAGATAAATTATTAAATTGTCTCAAGAAATTACATAAGATTTCCTATAGCGCCCTGCATGAAATTTATTATATAATTTTCTTTGCACCAAGATCGTGTTAACAACAACGAAACTCAAGTGTAATAAAAGCAAACAATTTATTTAAATATTTCTAAAGGATTTAATTCAAGGAATGACGTGTAAAAAGTCTGGGTTTAACAATTTCCTAAATAGCAAAAACAAAATGCAATAAAACATAAAGAAAAAAAGAGATCCCTACAATTCAGCCGTTCAACTTTTGTGCTGCTAAAATTTATTAAGACTCCAGTACAATCACAGTTTGATAATATTTAAAGGGATCAGTACATGAGACAAAAATGTATATACAGCGTTGCCCTTTTTTACCTCGAAAGTTCAGTTTCAAGGCAACAGCAAAGATGAGAGCTTCCTCAGCGTGTCGTTTAAGTTTGCATGCAATGCTGGCCTGGCCTGGCTGACTTCATACACGTTGACTTTGTATTTTGTTAAGTGGAGTGAGTCACACTCACTCCATCAATCTGCCACATGTAATCGTGCATATTCTTGGGCTGTATTTGGAATTTTAATTTTTATAGTTTCGTAAAGCTAAAAGTCACTCATTGTCCTTGATAATATGCACAGTTGTAACGCATATGACTTGGCAGAATTTTAAAGTCATTTTATGTGATTAATATGATGCAGAGGATTACTCATGGTACTTTCCTGAATTAAGGCAAGACATGCACAAAAAAAAAAAGACAACAACAACTCATAAAAGCATAAATTAAAAACTCAAGCAATTCTTTTAATAGTTTTAATTTCAACTATCGTAAGTTTGAGATTATGAATATTATTTTGAATTCAATATCGGACTGTCAGTAAATGCTGGATTGAAATATTTGTTAAACATGTTTTTCATATGACTGATGAGTCATTTGAGAATTGATTACAATCCATTTAATTAATATGCTAATTAAAATTTTAATTGCTGTTACATTGACCTTTCAAAACGGCGCATCTTGGTAATTGTGTTATTCAAGACGCATTAACATTTTTCTAAAATTAACGGAAACAAAGAACTCGGCAACAATTGAAAATAAATCTTTAAGACAGAAAAAATTTATCAATGACACCATATTATTTTAATGAAACCAGTCTGTAATAATTATGACGTTTATAATAAAAATCCAGATATAATTGTTAGGTTTTATTGTCACAAATAATTAATAGATTTTACCAAAAAATAATTATTCGCCTGTATTATGAATGACGACGTCGACGTCACATGAACACGACGGCAAAAATTTGTCACTTGTCTAGGCTTTGCCAACAGAAATTGATTTCTGGTAACATGTTCTATTAATATTACACGCCTTAGAGAATACCAAAAGGCTGTTAATAATAATTAATTATTGTTGACAATTAAATAACAAGTGACAATTATTTGCCGTCGTGTTGATGTGACGTCGACGTCGTCATTCATAATATGGGCGATTATCTGATTATTCGAAATTGTATTTTCTTTTTTGGCAAAATAGAACTCAGAATATGACAAATATTTCTGTAAAAATCAAGTGACACAATAAAAATAGTTATTGACGACAAAATATTAATCATAAAATAACAATTATTTCTGTAAAAATATAATAAATAAGAATCAGATAATAACAACTATTATTGAAAAAAAATATATAAAAATCACATATTTATAAAGGGTGTTTTTTATATAGTGATATAAGTTTAAATCATAATAAAACATAGTAATATACTTTAGATATCAATGGAACGGTCTTTATTGGATAGAAAATCTTATGACATTAATGTTTAAATATGATTTCGTTCATGTAGCCGCTACGGCTGGCGCGTACAAGGCGCAATCTGGAACACCAATTTTCACAAACAGCAACATTCTGAACATCATCGTTTTTGGAGACATATGGGGCCAATGACTGCGCCAGCCCATAAAGCTCACCAAACAGTAATTTTCTGTGGCTGTAATGATGTTTCGACAAACGCTTGTGGGTTCACCTCACTCCAAGTGCGACAATTCTGTTTATTTACGTACCCATTCAAGCAGAAATAGACTTCATCAGAAAATAAAATTTTGAATGGGCGAAGTGCACGATAAGTTTGACGAACAGAACCATTATTTTGAATAAAAATTTCCACAATTTGCACGCGTTGTTCTGGTGTAAGTTGATCCATAATGAAATGTCAAAGCAAACTAAACAAAAAGCAACTATCAGCTGTTAAATGGGTGATCAAATAAAGCAGTGATGCCAACTCAAAGTTGTATCACTCTATAAAAAACACCCTATATATTATATCGTTTCCTGAAAATATTGTGGAATACTATCAAATTCATTCACTTGAATGGGCTCCCCGATATTTTTCTATGATTATTTTTTCGTTTGGAAATTCAACAAATTTCCTTTGGGAATTATTTTCCGTCCGTCAATATAAGAAACTGAAACGAGCAACCGCATATTAAAATGTCAAGAAAGCTTTGACACGAAGTTTGAAAAAATGATGAACTCTTAAAACTATCAGTACGCGATAGTTACCCCACAACCAACTGTTAGAACAAGCGGTAACGCCTAACATCCTAGTAATATACGAGGTCTGGTAAAAATTTAAGACCCAAAGTAGTTCGATTCCGCACTCAGCCAATAAAATGGTGTGGAATATTATTTCGTGATTGTGGGCAAACAATTCACCGACGTAGTAAAAATAGCTAGAAAAACCATCTGTTTTTCAATTTGTCTTCGTCTTCGTCTTGTCCTCCCAGTGCGATCTGCTATTTTCTAGTACTGGCACAATATAGGGGTCATCCCCTGAGTGCTGGTCCAAAACAACAACAAAAAGAAAAAGATGAAAAGATTGAAACAAAAAGAGATAAAATCTAATTTCTTTAAAAAAGTATTTTTTATTCCTTAAATTTTATTTTGTGCCTCCAGAAGAAGTACCTCGCAGATGTAAAATATTGCCACCAGCGATTTTTTATTAATCCCGGAAGCGGTTGTAGTATTCACTTCTTGGTGTGTCCTTAAGCTCTGGCATTTATCTTTTCTGTACTTTTATATGTCTCTCCGATCTTGGGAAAAAATTTGTATTTAATTTTTACTGAAACTTCTTGTAATATCGAATGCAATTTATTTTATTTATTGTGCAATAATAGGTTAATTTTTTTTTTAAATCAAATTATGAAAATTATTTGTAATTTGTCAAAACAAGGTAAAGCGGTTTGGTAGTTTTTTTAATACAAACTGGTTTCTTCTCTAAAAATAATGATACATTTCTTACACTTTTTATTAGAAAATGCCTTCTTTATGTCATTTGAAAATAAGGAATTTATTGCAAATTAAATCATTATCCTTTACAAAAAATTACTTCTGTTTTAAAACTCCTCCAAACTGCCACGTTTTAAAAAAGAGGTGCAAAAATGTTGCATATTTTCCATAAATTACAAAGAAATTATAGAAAAGATGTAGTTGCCACCGTTAATGAATTAAAACAATAGACTAGGGGAATTCCATAAAAAAACATCAGCTGAGAAACTCCGAAATTGTACCAAATGAGCGATTAGTTTATCAGTGTATTTTTAGATTAAATAATAAAAGATAAATTTCTCAAGCAAAAGTGATTGTCTTGTCTCAGTTTTTGTGGGAGAGCCAGTTTAAGAAAAAATTTTTTTTATAAATTTCCTTTGTATGATAAGTTGATCCAACATATACATGATCACGTTTTATTATTTAAGAATTCATATCTGACGAATAAGAAACTGAACAACTGTGGTTTCGTATATTTGATATATTTAAAAAGTCTAACAAAGCAAATGAAAGTGAAAGTTCAATTTAATGAATCCTATAAAAACTCAAATTAATCTTTTGCAGCCAACAATCAAACAGAGTTACATAATTGATGAATTTATTTCTATTTTCAGTTGTATTCAAATGAGTCAGTTGTGTGGCCCATTTGGAGCTGCAGCAATCCAAATTTACTTGAGTAATCAGCAACAATAAATGTAAATTTAATGACGAAATAATTAATAGATTTAATATATTTTTATATTCCGAATATAATGCTAAAGGAAATTTGAAAAACTTTTTACAAAAATATGTGCAAAAGCAATTGCTGAGATTTTGCTATTGTCAATGGCTTAAGTGCGAATAATTTATCAATTTAATGAATAGTAAAGCTGGACATATTTTACAAAAACAATTATCTTTTTAAAACAAACACACTAGTAGAGAGAGAGAGAGAGAGAGAGTATTTTACAAGGGACTTTTATAAATGCATTTGTGGCCAATAATTTAAAACTATAATTTTAAATTACTCCTATAAATTGAAACTACTCGTCTTCCTCTTAAGAAATGCACTTTGAGAATCGGGTTGGGGTAAGACTATTTAAATCATTTGACTCAAGATGACACCACAATTTTGTAGAAGTATTTGGTCAAGATAAAGTGTTTTGAATGGCTCAAAATAAACACAATTTAAATAAATGAAAATACAATTTTCATATTGATGGAGACACTTATACTGAATAATAATCGTAACATCACAATTAATGTGAAATATTTACAAGCATTGGATAGATTATCCTGATTATTAATAACGATCGGAAATCGTTTGGCTACGATACTACCGATCATCTGACAAAGAAAAAAAATTCCCCTTATAAATATACACTAAGAAAAAATTTCGTGCATTTCCAATTTCTATTCTTAATTTTAGTAATTCGGCGTTTAAGCTAATCTTGAAAAACATTGAAAATATATAAAAAATTTTGACCCTAAAGGCCATTCCTGTAACCTGGTTTTTGTGCTTTTCTATGCTTTTAGGCTCTTCGACCTGAAACACTATTATTTTACTTTTCAAATCAACCGATTCCTAAGTGATAAGCGGTCATTAATGTAGTCTTCGGCTACTATAAAAGTATCGAGAACATTAAGTGATCAGATATATAATTAGGGAGTTATTAAAAAAGATTTTTCTTACATTCATCATATCTCACGAACGGACTAACTGTTTTTGAAGCGGTTCGTGATCGACAAGGTTTTGAAATTATTAGTTTATTAAAAAAAAAAGAAAAATACTTCCAAGAATATTATTTTTAAATTTTTGGATCTAGAGAGTTACGAAGGGTTCAAATTCACAGAAAATCAGGAATGCTTTTCAGAATGCCACCAGTTTGGTTTAATTCGGTTCAGCTGTTCAAAATTTATTATATTCTTACATCTACAGAGACAGTGAGGTTTTTTCAGAACTATTCAGGAAAGCTTCCTGGGACCTCTAAACGTGGAGATCTGATGAGAAGTTGATTTCTTCGAAACGTGGCAAAACCAAGAACTTTCCGATATTATGAAATTTTTGATTTTCCTAGCGGGAAGTTAAAAATAAAGGCCGCAATTATGAGTGCTACAGTCCTTCAATTGAAATGCGTTTAATTTCCTATTCGCATATTGAAATATTATAATGAATGTGGTTAAAATGTCTATTTCTGTTAAACTATTGAACAAAAATTAAAAATAGTTTAAATGTGTATTTGATTTTATTTAAATTATATTTAAGAATCATTTCAATGATTTTCCTGTAATTAGAACTTCAGTTGACGTGTTCAAAATGTAATCATCAACTAAATACCCGATTCAAAAACACAAAAACACAAAAACGCAACCATAAATTATTAAAACATGTAAATAAATTACACAAACAAATATTAACTAAACAAGTATTAACTTATTCCATGCCACTAATCGAATTCCATAAAAAATACAAACTAAAATTCATTTGAATTTGAAGAGCAAATTAAGCAGAATTTTGAATAATTAAGTCGGCGAATTAACGCCGATAAAAACAACTCTAGTCTTTAATATTTTACAATCCGCTAATCCACATCTTTAAAGCAAGTCTCATATACAGCGGGAATAGAAAAGAATAGAATAAAAATATTTTAATAATTATATGTTGTCCCATATGAAGGGTTTTGGGTTTTAGTTCTCTTTTATTAAATTCGAATATTTATTAAAGAGAAGAACATACATTTATGAACGCGCACTGCTTTTGGCCAACTTGTTTCTTGAAAAAAGAATATATTAAATTTTAAAAAAAAATCGTAAATTAGCTTAAAACAAGCAAAACTTGAAGTTAAATTTTTTCTTCATCAAAACTCAAGTATTTAATTTACATTAAGAAGTCTTTAATCAACAGGTTCTTGAAGAAGGGAATTGATCAAGACTTGAAGAACAAAATATTCCACAAAACAATGAATAAAAGCTCGAGCATGATGTGATGCCAACAGAATGACAAAATTAATCCCAACAGAGTGATTAAGTTGACGTTGGAAAAACCAGAGAATGCCTTAATTTATAAACGAAACGTTTTGCCGAATGCTTCACTTAAAGGTCTTTACACCCAAACGTATTTCAACTAAACTTGACCGTGAAAAAGAAATGAAGTTATTCTATTGCCAGCTTACAATCAAGTCGTTAAGACTGATCAAGATGTGATCAGACACTCTCACTCAGGCTGATATTTAATACGTAACCTGGCAATTTCTCAACAGTTGCGTAAATTGCGGGGGCTGCTTTCTCTCCGAAACTGATTGACTGCCGTTGTTTTTTTTTTGTTTTTGTTTTTCACCAAAGAGACTTGTCTTTAAACACAAAATTATTTCATTTTGTTTGCTTTTGGCCTTTTGCACAATTTCGCTGTTGACAGAGAAGTTAATGGCTTAAGAGTAAAAATTATATAGACGCTGCCAGATGTTTTAGTAAAAGTTATAGATTTTCTGTGGCAGAATATGATTGCAGTTCAATTTTGATATTTGTTGTTGTACATTAAGACCTTTCCAGAAATGTTTTTATACAACTAAAGGTCTTGGTAATTTTACGTCGCTTGCCGATTAAAGATTTAATATTTAATATCAGGGATCTAACCCTTAGAAGTTTTATTTTCATTATGTCTTTCTCAATTCGTCCATATATCAAACAGTAGTTCGATGCAAATTACTTATAAAAAAAAAGTTTAAAGGCAGAACTTATAGGAAGGTTTTGGTGTATTGCTTGTGCACCACTTCTCATTTAGTTTGGCTATTTTTTTGCTTTCAAATTGTAAGATGGTTATTATTTGCAGCCTATATTTTTAAAAGTGACCAGGAATCTAGTGTTGAAAAATGTTTATCTCAGGAATGACCGCAATTTATCGGACAAAAAATATAGGGTGTTTTTTATGGAGTGATACAAGTTTAAATCATAATAAAACATAATAATATATTTGTGATATCAATGAAACGGTCTTTAATGGAATTTTATCGCATTAATGTTTAAATATGATTTCGGCCATGTGGCTGCCACGGCTGGCGTGTACAAGACGCAATCTGGAACACTAATTTTCACAAACAGTAACATTCTGACCATCATCGTTTTTGAAGACATGTGGGCCAATGACTCCACCAGCTCATAAAGCGCACCAAACAGTAATTTTCTGTAAATGTAATGGTGTTTCGACAAAAGTATGTGGATTCTCCTCACTCCAAATGAGACAATTCTGTTTATTTACGTACCCATTCAACCTAAAATGGGCTTCATTGGAAAATAAAATTTTGAATGGATGAAGTGCACGATAAGTTTGACGAACAGAACTATTATTTTGATTAAAAATTTCTATAATTTGCAGGCGTTGCTCTGCTGTAAGTCGTTCTATAATGAAATGTCAAAGCAAACTAAACAAAAAGCAACTATCAGCTGTTGAATGGGTGGTCAAATAAAGCAGTGATGTCAACTCAAAGTTGTGTCACTCTACAAAAAACACCCATAGTTCTGTATTAGAAAACCCTGCGTGATGATTAGCTCACTATTTCGACTTAATTTAAACCTAAAAAAATTTTTTTTTGGGTCTTTCATAAAAGGCCTTAACTCGCATTATTTACAAAGTGAAAACAAGTGAAACAAAATCCCCTTATAAATATACACTAAAAGAAAATTTAGTGCCTTTTCAATTTCAGTTTTTAATATTTGTAATCTGGAAAAACATTGAAAATATATAAAAATTGTTTATCCTACAGCCCTTCCCTGTAACCTGGTGTTTGTGCTTTTCTATGCTTTTAAGCTCTTCGCTCTAAAACACTATTATTTTACTTTTCAAATCAAGCGATTCCTACGTGATAAACGGTCATTGATATTTTATTTATTATTTGACTGCCATAATTTTTGCTACAATAACGATGAAGAAGGCTTGATAGTGTCTACCGTGCTTGATAGTGTCTACCACAATCGGTACTGTAAAAAAAATGGTGCTTTCTACGCTTGTCTTCAACGTTAAATTGAGTTTATGAATGACACAAAACATTAACGCTTTTATTCATAAACAATTATTAAAATTAAAGTGGCTTTAAAGTATGGATTTTGTATGGTTAAAGATCCCTTAAAGCATTCATTAACATTAACAATCGTCTATGAATTAGGGGCTAAATGTTATGATTTCGGAAGGCATGACAAGCTTGGTTAGAGGGACTCAGAACGTAAAGTTAATGCGGCCATTGTAGTTGAAGTACAAATTATGCCTAAATATATAAAGCAAATGAGAATTATATGGACAATTTAACAGCCAAAACAGTGCAGCACAGTCAGTGTGGCATCTTTGTTCCACACCCAGTTAAATTATTGTACAAGCAGCAGATGCTGTTATTAGCGCATTTGCTGTATTCACTGCTCTTCGGTAAAATACACTTCACAACGCATCTCGTGCTTTTTGCGTGTGTGTATGTGCCTGTATGAACGTGTTTACAAAATTTTTTTTCCGTTGTCGGCAAAAACGCTTGCGCGCACACACACTGTTTATATTGCAAAGTTTGCTGGGGATCTTCTTCAGTTCTCAAAGATCGATCACAACGGTACGGTCTCAGGTTAAATAATAAACTTGCTAAATCCAATTGTAAATTTTATTTTTATAAATAAATAAAATAAACTCTTAACTTTAATTGAAAAGATTCTCATATAAAATTGTTGCAATAAATACGAACATAATAAAAGGATAAAAGGAATTCGTTCTCTTGGCTTATAAAAACTGTTAAAGCAAATTATTAAAAGACATTTTCTATTTGCTTGTCAAAAAGTGTTTTTAAATATTTCAATCTTTATAATTGTTTTCTTATTATTTCTTTATTTCAAGATTTATTAATTGGATCTGTAGAACGTTTAACAAATTATATTCAAAATAGCTGTGATTTCTTGTTCATATTGAAAGAAAATAAATTAAAATAAATGGCGCGTGCAGTGTTTTGCATGGTGAGTGTTGAGCATATTTTTGTTTGTTTGTTGTAAATCCATTTGAAAAAGACATTGAAAATTCATCGAGAAGTGTTAAGTTTATAAATTATTAAGTGCCGGCCAGTGCAGCGTAAGACACGACAACTCTTGAGCATCATTTAGCTGCTAATTACTTGAGTTAACATCGACACTTGAAATTCTTTGGGAATAAATAAGTGACTCGTCGCCACACACTACAAATGCAAAGCAAACAAATTTCAAACTAAATGGAGGCGTTAGAAAATATGACAGTTATTTTAAAATGTCAGTTATTGAAATGTTGAATTATTGTTTTTACGTAAATTTTAATGCAAATAATATAAAAATAACTTTAAGGAATCCGGATTCTTCTCTTTGTTATCTTTCACGTCATCTCTATTTTAAATTAAATATTTTCAATTCACTTTCAAATAATTAACCAAAAAAAAAAGCTCCCCTCCCCTGGCACTTTCTTTTTCTCTTCTATTGTTACAAAAATCTTGGCAAATTTTACACAAAAATAAAACAAAAATTCCTAACGCATATTTAAATCTTTTATTTTTAACGTTGATGGCCGCCGTATTTTTTGAAAAGAGGCACCACCACTCACTCATTGTATCAAATATGTAAATATTTTACTGCTTTTAGAAATCCGGTTCCATAAACAAAAATTTATCTATAAAAAAATAACTATTAAAATACAATTTAAACAAATAAACAGAATATGTTTACGCTGTGTTTTTTTGTAAATATTTTACGAGGATTTATACGTTTCAAGTGAAGATGGGCGATCAGTCGTTTTCGTAATCAATTCTACTGTAGTATTTTCGTTTACAGAGCTGCACTAGTATGCATTCTTGAGTACGCATGATGTTAGATATTTATAAGAAGATTTCTGAAAATTTAAGAAAAACATCCAAATAATTACAACTCCGTTAATACTAACTATTAACTGCTGTATTCATAAAAAAATAAAGTAGACTTGAGGCGAGCCTTAAAAAATATTTTATACGGCAATTTTATTTTAAAGCATACTTTAATTACACTTTAGTTTTTATGAATACTGTAGTTAGTATTTGAAAATTGGCATGCACTTCTACAGGTTTTTGTTGTTCAGAGCACACGAACGAAGTCACTATATAACTGCACTTTAAGTGTGGAATGAGCTTATGTACGGCATTGCAATAGAAATAATGACAGAAGGGTATTGTGCTGACGGAATAAATGGAAAGAACAAGCACGGTGGAAATTCTTAGCATCCATTTATTTTTGTCTCTGTAATTAAATTTTTTTTTTACTAAAATACCGATGAAGGAGAGTACTCCAATGATTTTCTTTATATCAACATGATTGGAATAATCGCTGTCGGTAGTACTTAGTGATAGAGTTGGGTCAAACTTCATCAAACGCTCAGTTTTTCTAAAAACCTTTAGTCCAACCCATTTAATTTAAATGGGTTTGACTAAAGGTTTTTGGCAAAACTGGGCGTTTAATGAAGTTTTAACCAACTGTACTTAGTGAGTATTTATATATAAAAATAAAAGACTGATGAATTAGAGCAGACCAGATGTGCCTAAAATTAGCATCAGAGCCTGCTGTAACGGCCTTAGCTGACGGTGGTCTTAACACTGCGTAAAGTTGAGTGTTTTTAACTCCACACCCTTTAACCTTGTAGGCACGCACAAGTGACAACTTCCCTTCCATGATGTGATTTAATGGGTTACTAGGGAACTGTGTGTAACCCTCGCCCCCGATCTACACTGCAACGAGGTTTAGAAATCACCAAGTTGTCTATCGTACCTTCGGGGGGAAACAATATAGATCAGAAAAATTTCGATTCCCTATATATATAATTGGCTTTAAGATCGAACACACGACTATCGGTTTAATAACCTGAGCTTTAACTACTTCAGCCACTGTAGCACCCACTACAAAATTCCATGGAGAATTTCGATATTAAATATTTTGAAAAAAAAAAAAATATGAAGTCCAACTGATGCCATTAAGATTTTCTTATATAATACTCACAAAACTTTTTCGGTGTAACCTCGACTTTCATTTTGATGGGAAAAATATCATATTTTTCTTATAGAAGTTGTTTCTCTTTGTCTCGTCTTCGGAGTCAGTTGAATAAGCAGTGGGGCTTTAGTTTTTCCAGATAAATCATGGTCTCTTATTATGGTCCTTGCTGGTGCCATAATAGTGAAAAGCTTTTAGTACAACATTAAATTTCGGAATAATGTTAGCCAAGGGATTTGAACATAAGACGAATGTTATTTTACTTTTTCGGAGTAATTTTGACAACATTTTGAGGAGTATCAATGTGAGAGTTTGATATTTTTTCATTCAACAATTTTTATTTTTATATAGAAATATTTTTCCTCCTTCCATACCGAATTCGGATTTGTCATTTTTAGTAAGAGCAACTGAGTTCTGGATATGGCTCATAGCCGAAATAGTCTTTTGGGAAAGAGGCCCTAAATATTTATTTTCTTCAGTTTATTACAGTTCAAATGTTTGATTTCTCCATTACTCCTGGCTCACATGTGTAAGAAAACATATTTTCGGAGAGTTTCTAACTTTTCGGAGTAGTTTAAATCTCTAATAAATCCTTGATCATACAAACAAATTATATTATTAATATTATTTAAGGTACTTTCGACTCATATCCAATATGTTGTAAAATTTTAAAGAAGTCCCCAAGCGATTTTAAAATTTTTCCACAAAAATATAGTATTTTGGACAGTTTTTAGTAAAAATCTAAGGATTCTTTGAAGTAAACTTCCTAAATGCCGGCTTATACTTTTTCTTTTTGTTGTTTTCCCTGCCCTTATTAGTTTTAGAAGTAGTTTTCTATTTTCTATCAGATCAATTGAAAGTAGAGTTTCGAAAAACGTATTTTACGTCTGGTAAATTGTATTCATTGAATTATTTACTTCTTATGTTCACAACTTATTAAATGCCGATGAATGCATTATTTAGTTTACTTTCAATTGTTCCACACACCTGTTGCATTGAATCCACAAGCGGTATAAAAAACACATGCTGTAACTTTCTCAAGAACAACTTGATATCGTCTTGGCCTTGATAGAAAGTGGATGTGTAATCTTAAAGGCCAGAGTCTGGTATTGAAATATATTTTAAGGTATTTTTCGATAAAATCGTACAAAAATATTTATCTGTTCCACTTGAAGCTAATCGCTGTGGCTTTATTGTTTGGAATTGATTAAATAGCAATAAAAATTGATACTTTGTTACTTTTTTAATTTATTCGAAGATATTTGCACAAGTAAATTTTCAAGGTCGTTTTTAACAACTAGACAGACTGATGAGAAGGTGCTAATCAATAAGCATAATTGGGAATTGATTTTATCTCATGAATATTTATTTTCAAGTTGGTAATATTTAACTCGGCGATAGAGTAAACAGGGCTGCGCCTATAAAAAAAATAAAAGAGTGTGTGCAATCATGTGAGAGGGTGACTTCAAGAGGCTGTAATCAATTTAGTGAGAGCACGGCTGGAAGATGTTGGTTTTATATGAAGAAAACTTAGCGTTGCTAAGACCGCCCGCTGGTTAAAAATAAACCATTTAATATTTACAATTAAAACAAAGCATTATTGTAAAAATTACACAATATATTTTAAGAGAACAATAAAACATTTCTCTTTCTACCAACCAGTACACAGAGAGCTTTAAATGTTCATGCATAAGCGCACAAGATAAACACTTTATAGCAAGATTTTTTGTTGCTTTTCCAAACGCTTTTTAAAAACTTTTATCGCAGGAATGAAAAGAAAATTTTGATGTACTGCAGATCTAAATAAATAGACCTTTTGAACCATATATACTTTGCTGACATTCGCGAATGATAAGGTACCTAGAACTGTACCACAAAAAAATGTGTGTTATAATTATTTATAAAATATTTTCATGCACAGATCCAACAGAATAAAATTAAAAAGACAAATTCCACAAAATTTTCATTTCAAGCTAATTTCCACATGAGAAATTTTTGTCTATTGTAAATATTAAAATCGTCATCGAAACTATTTTTGTATAATAATTTGGGAGAACATTTGTTACAAATTTCTATATTTTTAAATGTTGCAACTGTCAACAATATATTTAAAAAAAAAAGTAATTTCTGTTCTATTACTATTTATATAGGCTAAATTGTTCTAACTTAGTTAAAATCTCAGAAAGACATGATGATAAATATTCCTAGGTACAAAGGAAGTCAACATCAGTTTTTATTCAACTTACACAGCAGAGCAGAACAGCAGTTTTCGGAAGTCGCTACACTTTCATCTTCAGTGCTCATGTGTATATTGTGTTTATCACCACTGTTTAGGTGGCTTAGTTGAATGAATTTCATTTCTGTTCTTTCGTAGCTTGCAAGCCAAACTATAATTTCGATTTAATTTAATATTCGCAAAATGTATTTCTAATAACTTAATTAAAATTCGAAAAAAAACCAGCTCTTCGACATGGAAACCCACTACTTTTATTTTCGTTTTACTGAAGAAGACAATGATGCGTTACTTTTATTACCTTCATTTATTTATTTTTTTTTTTTAAATTAAAGCCAACTTAACACGCTGCATATATTTCTTATTATGCAAAATGACTTCTTTTTGTTGATCATAAATTTATTTTGTTTCTTTTTTTTTTAAATTTATTTTCTACCTAAACAACATTCAGACGTTTTTGTCTTAAAGTAGACACGTTTATGCAAATTATCGCATTTAATTTTTATTTTTTATATAACGTACAAGACGACTTGTATTTGGCATCGCTGGAAAAGGAAAAAAGCGTAATTTTTGTACACGATACTAAGGAAATTAAAACAAATTTCTTTAAGACACAATGATGTCATTTTGATTTTTTTTATATTTTAATATATAAAGAAAATGTGATTAAAAAATCTCGTCTTAGTTCTGCACATTGTCAAAAATTGCAGACGTTTAGGAATGAGTTTGAAATATTTTCATTAAAAAGTTTTTACTTGAATTAAATTTCTTGAATTTTCACTTTGTCTAAGTACTTTTAATCACTCGGCATGTCTTTCTAAAGACAATTCATTACGCGCCTCATTGAAATAAACCGAAATTAATTTAATGATATAGAAAAAAAAAGAATATGAGCAGAAATTAAGACTGAAGCTTTTGAAACGTTTGAAGTGCGAAAAGAAACTAAAAAAAATGGGATACGAAGTAAATAAACAAACTGTAAGCAGAGACGTAATTTTTTTTAAAATCAGTTGAGTATTGATACAATTCTCGTATGCTATCTGCTCATTAAAATTTTATAAATAAAAACTATTGTAATGAAAAACCAAAATACACGTGAGTACTGATAGGAGGAGTGTAACGACTTTCGAAAACAGCGTCAGGAATATTTATTATGTCTTTCAGTCACGCGTCGAAATTCGAATACTTTGCAATTTAATATTAAAATAAATCTTAAACTAAATACCTGATTGCTTCTTCAAACCAGGGCTAACGGGTGTTACACATAAACAGAAAATTTCTTAAAAAACTAATTTTAAGATAACAAAAGAGGCTTCCCTTTCTACCAACCATTCAGAAGAATATAAAAGGCTTTGCATCAGGGATCATCACCAAGAGTAGAGGTTCAAAAAGAATAGTGGTGATGAGCTCTTGTGCGTGTACGAAGTAAACAAATTACTTTTATTTTAATTAATTTCGAACAATTAGCCTATGAATATTAATTCAATTTAAGATAAAAAAAATTACTTGTTTTTTGTTAAGTAAATTTCAAAGGTTTTTACGACTTTTATGCAAAAAAATAGAGCTTAAATATATATATTGTGCTTACCTACATACAAATACCTTTTGAACTATATATATTTTGTCAATAGTGGTGGACATTAGGGCACACAAAATAGTACCACAAAGAAAAGTGTACATATTACGAGGCTTAGGAAAACAATTAATCTCTTCTAGTTTTATTACTTCTTTTTGATTAATAATATACACTCATATTTTTAAGCTTAAGGTCTCTTTATTTTTATTAAATTATAAATAGTTTTTTCAAAATTTCGTCTTCAGAAAATTAATTTTTATTTTCAATTTCCTGAAGAAGTCACACAAAGAAGTGACGAAATATTGTAAAAACTATTTATAATTTAATAAAAAGAAAGAGACCTTAAGCTTAAAAATATTAGTGCATGTTATTAAAACAATTAAACAAGAGTCCGTAGTTTGTATTTAATGTCTTCGAGTATATATATCTTGTTTAAATACATACATGCGCCTCATTATATTCTTGTGGTACATTTTTAAGTATTTTCACGTTCACTAACACTAACAAATCGTACAGCGTTTGAAAGGCATTTTGGCGTAGACATGTTTTATATAATTAATTAAGCCAAATATAGAGATTGTAAAAATACTGAAAGGCAGTTACAAAATTTTTTTATTTCCTTCTATTTTGTACTCCACAACATACTTTTAAAGGTTCCTGTATAATTTTTTTTATTGTTATTAAGAGGATAAGTGCTTTTAGTTGTTGTAATGAAATGTGTTGTGTAACATATTAAAGATTATATTAAAAGCAATTTACTTTAAATTTCTACAGCCCTGACTTGAATAAAGAATAGACTGGGGTTCCAAAAAAATATTTTTTTCAACTGGGAATGTTAAGGGGTCGAGCTTCTACCACTAAATTATCCAATTTATTATAAAGGTGATTTAGTGTTCCATCTCTGTTAATGACACATATCAGATGCTCTTCTTTTTTATACAGCTGTTATAAACTCTTAACAAATTGTAGTCAATTATAATTTAATATCGGAAAAACCACATCTTAAATTAACTTCTTCTTTGTGAATTTTGTCACATAAATGCTGCCAAATGACGCACTTATTCCTCCAAAGAAGTGATCTAAATAGGGCAGCGAATATCAATTTGCAAATGAATACGCTGTTGACGGAAATAAATTTCTATAAAACTGCTAAGAAGAAAATGTGGGTAATAACATCTAACAAAGCAATCAGCCCATAAAATAAGCGAACATTTCTTCTCGTGATGTCACAAGTATTTAATGGGCAGTTGTTAGAGTTCTTTTTATTATGAAATTTAAAATGTTGTTAAGGTGTCCAGCGTATGTGATGTCCATGACAATATAAAATTTAATTAAAATAACTTTTTTTTTACACACTCCAGTCAAACTGGCATGATTGCGACAATTATGTCTGCAAGAGATTTAAGACCAGAGACCAAGAACTTCAATAAAAGATAATAATCCGAATAGAATTGATAGTTTTAAGTGTTTAAAATTCGTTAGAATCTAATTAGCACATGACGTGCTTAGAAATAATTTGTAAGTGGTTGGAAGGTTCAACAACATCTTCCAAGTGGTTGTTTTTGTTGGGTTAATAAATTTTATTTTAGCATAAGTTTTAGAACAAGCGGATGTTTTTAATTTTATTTGCTAAATTTAAATATAGAATCAGTCATAAAACAGCACAATCTAATTATGCACATTCTTCTTGGCGTCTCCATCCAGATTCCGGAAAATTTTATTATTTAAATCAGCTGGAAATATGTTTATTTATTTATATGACATGACATCACCTCCTCGAAAAGTGTTAATCTGGTCTGTGAGAATATTTTTCTCTTTTTTTTGTTCTTGTTAGCAAAATCTAGTTTCAGGTGATAATTTTTAACCTGCAGTATTTCGTTTTTAATTTATTGTTTAATTGATGTTTCTGGTTTTATAAACTGCTTTAAATAACATCGTACAAGACAATATTTTAATACATTTTATGATCACGAAATGCGGATATAAAATACGTTGGTGTTCGAAAAATTTTAAAGACACTTTACAAAAGTAATAAAATAAAAAGATATTCGTGAAATAGCAGAATGGTCAATTAATATAAAATGTTTTGTCAAATAGATGTTTTAACAAATTTTAGTTTAAATGTAACTAAATTGCAAAGAAATTAATTAAAATTTCGGTTTTATTTTTATGTAGTTATTTCTGTTAATAAATTAACTATTTGACATAGTGTCATAAATTTCCTATTATAATGTATTCTATACACTTTCCTACCAATTCTTGTTGGTAGCAGCAGCTTCAGATTTCTCTGCAAAAACTATACCAGCATTTAAGTCGTAGTCTTATGAATGGTTAAAGGGACGGTTTATTTTTTTCCATATATTAAAGCACATTCAAATTAATATATAAAAAACAATTGCCTCGACTCTGGTATAACTTCCCATTATTCGTTAGTACTCTACCTCTTTCTTAACCCACAATTGACAATCTGATGGATAATTTTCTCTCAAAAAAAGGAATTGAAATTTTGTATTTATGTTTTCCCTAAAAATATAACAGCTAAAATTTACCAATTATATTTTCGATCGTGTATAACAGTTAAAATTTTTTTTATATATTCGTCTAAATATTGTTGCTTCTTTGTTTCTTTGCTATTTGCATGCTGGGCTTTAATTTAGGACAGAGACCGTGACAACAAGCCGACGGAATATCCGATAAAAGGGGACTGACTTTATTACGTAGAACTACTTCAAAAGCTTTTAACTGTTTTTAAGTACAATATTATTTATTAATTGTTATATTTTTAGGGAACTAATAATAAAACTCAATAATTTATTTTTGGGCGTGAAAATGCTGGTCAGATTCCATAAAAATATTTTCATTAAAATAATACTTTTATTGCTCAGCAATTTTCCCCACAATATTTTACACTAAATATTAACCCCCGTATTTATGATATTTAAAAATAAAATAGAACAGAGTTTGTTTGTTGTAATTTTTAAAAATAATTTTCTTTTAATTCTTAAGCTAAAAATTAAATATTATTTTGTGAATTGGCCTATTTTATTTTGATAATTAATTCTAAAAATTCAAATAATAAAATACGCGTTCATGTTCTACAATTTTCTTGTGCAATTCTCAGTTGGTTTGTGGCAGTTGGTGCAAAGAGGTTTTGTGATTTTTCGAAATTAGACTGAAAACTACTGATGAAACGTTAATACACATGCTAATTAAACAATATTTGAGACCAACATTTTTTTTAAATTCTCCGTTAATCTACTTGGTTCTGCTAAATTAGTAAAGACCTTGATGAAGACGGCAACAAATGCAAGAACGTTATTTATATCACAACAGGATTTCAGTTGACGTTGGAGAGTTGAATAATTAACATAAAAAACAGGCATCATATTAAAATGCACGTAGATAAGTTGAGATATTAAAATTATACCAAGTAAGTTGTGATAGTACCACAGTCTTGTTGGCACTGATAACCAGAATCGCCTGGTCAAAGTTCTCTTAGATAACATTTACAATTAAAATAAACTAAATTATAAATCTGCGACTCTTTGTTCAAGTGAAAGAATTTAAGGACTTCCATAGTATCTCTAATCGTTACACAACAGTGCCATGTTTCTGTAACTGATATGAGAAGTTCTCACGTCGAAAAACTAAATAATTATGGTTGTCATGCTTTTTATTGTAGGGTTATCCATAGAATAATATTTGTATTATTATAAAAAACCAATAAAATTTTAAATGCATTAAGAAATATATTCTGACTCATCCTGTGCTTCACAGAGTGACGACAATTTTTTAGATGCCAGAAGTTCTCACTTCAGTTACAGAAACGAGGCACAGGTTGCAAAAGAGAAAGCATATATTTATTCTCTTTAGAATATAAGTGTATGATATTAAACCCTTTTTGTGCTAAAAATTTAAAAACTTCTTTATATTGTGCATATCTATAGGAAAATATCCTTCAAACTATTTAAGTTTCATTTATATCGGTGGTTGCTGAAATGGCCAGAAGTGTACCACAAAATAAGCAACATAAGGTTTTAACTCACGTATGTAAACTAAGTAATTTTATTCGAATCGATTGTTTACTTCAATAGTGTCATAACTCAAAAAATTGGTTTTGCAGAAAACTTTTAAATTTTCTAAAAACTTAAAAACTTATTTTTCTCTTAGGAATAAAGTATTTAAAATATTGAAATACAATTTTTACACTGTGACCAGATTATTATACAGATAAATTTTGCAACATTAAAGGCGAAACTGCATGTTTTAATTATGACAGTATTGCGTTATATAAGCGATATGATGTTAACCCACAACAAAATATTATAGTTGGTTGGTTGTATGGCATAATATAATATTGTTAAATGAGCCAGTGTTATCATGTGTAGAACAGATTTGTATTCAAGATAATAATATATGACTGCAACCATAAAATTTAGTTCAAGGCCTTCTGATGAACTGGATATGGATGATGGGATATAAATTACTCCAGTGTTACATATTCACCCAGTCTTGCTCACAGCAGGCCCTTTATTGCCAAACCGCATATGGAGCGTAAACAAATTGTAATCAAGTTGTGTATGGCTTAAGGCAAACAAAGCAGCAGAAAAATATATATTGAATTGAATCCTTAAGATAAAAATAGTCGTTATTAAAAAAACAAGCAAAAACACTTAAATTACCAAAAATATATTAAGAAAATGAATAACGCAATTTTCGATATTATCAAACAGATATGCAGCGTGTTTAGCAATTTAAAAATAACAGCGAAGAAGGGTACATAAATACTCACTGGCATTTCAAGTTCATTTAGTATCTCGCGGAGAGCATTAATAATGCAATTTTGGTAGATACAAAAAGAAAGACCTTCAAAAGTGCAGGTTACAAAACGAAATTAAAGCTGCGCATATTCCCAAAATATCTTGAAGTTAAAATACACTTGAAGAAAAAAAAAGAAACACTTGAAACTGGTTTTAAAATAAAGCAAAATTTCAAAACCAGCCACTGACTGGGTCAGGCTTTCCTTAAATGGTACAAGTTTGTTCAGTTAAAAAGTGAAAAAATTGCTGAAATTTCATTCCTTTTTTTTCAATGAAAGTAACAACTTCTTTCTCTTTGATGCGATACATATTGAAACAACAACAATGCCTGTAAAAAGAGTGCGTGTGTGTGTGCTGCCTTTAACCCTGAACACTTGAATTCTTTCAATTCTATTCTTGTAAAAATAAGCAAAATGTTAAAATGCTTTAGCCTTAAGCCAGCATCTCAAAACTCCTCAATAGCCGAGATATGAATGAATGATTATGTTGTCTGGTTGGCCTTCTCCAAAAAAGTGCAGACAGAAGATGTAAAGGCAGTCAAGCTCCAGCCGAATGAGACAAGCCAAGATGCAACACGTATTTACAAAGATGAATTAATAAGTGCGTAAAATGATGGTCAAGTTGGTTTCATTTTTTTTCCCCCAACATTTTGTTAACGGCCATAAAAGCCACACACTAAATAAACAAGCGTTATTGTCAAATGCCGCATGACGTTTATTCTTAGAAGTTATATAACCATTTTCAAATGTATTCTAATACATAAACGAGTTATGATAATTTGCAATCTTTTTTTTATTGATTCAAATCGTACATGTTGTTTAAATAATTGTATGCAAGTCATTAGATATGAAATAGTAGGCATACGATTGTAGCCGTACAGTTCGGTTAAGCTGAATTCGTGAAATGACATTTTAAAAGTTTAAAAATAATTTTGCATTAATTTTTTTTCGCATCATCTCTTTTTTCTATACCAGTTCTTTTTATAGTCATATTTTATTATTAATTTTTAGAACTTTCAAGTTTCTTCAGCAAATTTGTTTGTCATATTTGATAAATTATAATTATGAAATCGAACAGCTTTTTCGAATCGTTTTTTCGCCAACTTGAAACAAATAATCTTGTTTCATTTAATTACTCCAGTTATAAATTCAGGAAATTATCAACTTTAAATTATTTTAAAAAATTTCCGTTGAGACTGATATTTGCATGATGCTTCAAGGGCATTTGAAATATAATTTAAATAACAAATTTATACTGCCAGTCCTTAAACACAGAGATTAAGTTGTTGTAGTTGTGACGTCAGAAGCACCAGCAAATTTAATCTGCAGACGTCAACTGCGGCTGCTGGCTGAGTTTGTCGTTTAACTTTGTAAGAGGGCGGCTGCAAACCATTTTTTAACGACTTTAAATTAATAAGTTATCGTTTAGGAACAGAGTTGCCACATGTGAAGATTTATTCGTGGGATCAAATAAGAGATTGGGGAATTGATGAAACAACAAGCACTTACAATTAAAAGAGACATATGAAATCTTTATTTGTCCTTACACTTTGTAAGAAGGCGGCCGAAAGCCATTTTTTAACGACTTTAAAATAATAAGTTGTGGACAGAGTTGCCATACACAAGAGCTTGCGAATTTGATGAAACAACAAACAGGTAAAGTTTAGAGAGATGAAATCTTTAGTTGGTTTGATAGAACGATCTATATAATTCAATGTCTTAAAATGATTTCATATAAAAACTGAATGGTTTATACGCTGGGTCCAATTTTGGCCTACTTTCTTACACATATCGGCTGGTATTTCACGAATAAATTCAACTGTTACGGACTTGCTCCTATAGATATTAGCCTTAGCACAGCTCTTGCAAAAATAGTCTAAAGACGTTAAATCGCTCGATCTAGGCAGCCAATTAAATGGGACCAAACGTGAAAGAAACTGCATAACGAACTCGTCTTTCAATTGGGTAATTTTTCTGCGTGTTGTCCGACATGTGACACCGTCTTGTTGAGATCACATTAGAGTTGGATCCAACTTCATCAAACGCTTATTTTTGCAAAAGACCCATGTAATTTAAATGGGTTTGACCAGAGATTTTTCGCAAAAATGAGCTTTTGATGAAGTTGGACCCAACTCTGGACCACATGCCAGCCAAGTCTAGAGCTGTGCTGAACTTCATCAAACGCTCTAACAACAACAACCTCTAACCAAACTAGAGTTGGGTCAAACTTCATCAAACGCTCACTTTTGCCAAAAAACTTTAGTCAAACCCATTTAATTTAAATGGGTTTGACTAAAGGTTTTTGGCAAAACTGAGCGTTTGATGTACTTTGACCCAACTCTGAACCGAACCCATGCAATTTAAATGGGTTTGATAAGAGGTTGTGGTCAAAAACGAGCGTTTGAGAGCGCTTGATGATGTTCGGCACAACTCTAGCCAAGTCCCGCTCTTTTATATTGACCAAGAAAAATGTTTGTCTTCGTTACACGTTTATCTTAAGGAAGTTTAAATCGAACCTCGACAGGAATTACTACGTGTATGCCTCTCCCACAACCTTGTTTCCTTGTGCGGGCATATGTAGGGGTCATCCCTTAAGAGCTGGTCTAAGACAACACAAAAATGAGAAATAAGTAACGCTCGCCGTTCACAGCTAATTCCTGCTTTCGGCGTCTGTGAAACAGTACGGTCCAACGATGCTAACGGCTCATAATCCACACTAAAACGTGAATTCTTTGGAATACACTGGCTGTTCTTGCAGTGCTTTTTGCTGGCCTTCACAACAAATACGTCAATAATGCTGGTTCAGGTCTCTATTCAAGCGTAAATTATCTTCATCGTTAACCACAATATCCCAATAAAAAAGTTGATCTTCATTCAACTCTAGCAGCGTCCATTTATTCCAAAATTTATAGAAAAGCACCCAAAGGATTTTTTAATGTCAATATTTTTTAAATATGATTTTTTTTTTGTATAGAATTTAGTTTGTTTTTATTTTGAATCTGTGATTGTTGCAGCGATTTTTCATTTTTGGCAGCATCATTGTTTAAGGTGTCAAAAATTGTATTTCGTTAATTATAATAAAATCGCAAGCTCATATTCCAGCCTTGATCGAAAGGTCATTTGAAATATTTGCCAGAACTCAAGAAGAATGCCAGAAAGCCTAAACAGCTGAACTGTCAATTTGTACTCGAACTTAAAAATTTCCACTTTTAATATCTTTTAAAATGTCAGCAGGTTAACAACATTTTCTTTTCTAGGCTTAAATCTTTTCAATATGACTTTTACATTTTTAATATGTTATTCAAATTTGAAGCCGAACAAACCGTTTAATCCGTGAACAATTTGAAAGCACATCATTCGAAATAATATAAATTGAAAATGATTTAGCACATAATTTAGCATTTCGGAAATGCAGATTAAAGTCTGTCAGTCTGCTTGGCTGCATTTTAATACCAACTAACTGACAACCTGTAGAATTTCAAAAGCGAATGAATATCTATCAAATAAAATTTCAGCGTCGATTACATGAATAATGATATTGTGGACACACACACACACACATACTACCTTACCCATACAAATCATGTATAAATACAAATAAAATGTCATAAGTTTACACTCTTGAGAATTTATACTTTCAGAGCTGCACGCACAGCACATCTTGTAACACTTTTTTTTCGTTCGTCTTGACGCTCTTCAATGTACTCGTAACATCATTATGTTTCGTTAAACAGACAGTCAAAAACGTTAGATACAGTTTGTGTAAATTTATTTATAATTTGTGCTCTTAACTGGTTCTTAATTAAAACACGCTTAATGTAAAGAGGGGGCCACCAAACGCAGGGGGCGCTAATCAATTCAGTTTGTTTGCTGGCTTCATATAAATGACCTACGGTGAGCACAAATTACTTACATGCTTCTACACACACACACACACACACACACACACAATCAAAAACGTGCTAAGTCACATAATATCAGTGGGGCGTTCACATCATTGCTGACCGGCTATCGGCCAGCCCGATTGCTTTTGTAAGCTGCTCAAGAAGTATGACAGAGTATAAAGTGGATGTAGATTAAGACGATTATCAATTTTAGTTTCAGTTGTGATTTGTTGGACCTGTCAATTTGACATGTACCAAATGGAAAATTTATGGTTTTGCCAAAAGTGTGGAATGTATTATTTGCACCCTACGGCATTTATAAGAATTAAAGTAAACAAAAGCCTTTACGATGAAGTTTATTTAACTATTATTATTATTTATTTATTGTTGTTTTTTGGTTAATCAAACACGGCTGTTATTAAATTTATAAAAATTTAGCTGTCATTTTACTAAATTTAATTCAAGATACTACTGATTCCCTCAGCAATACCAAGTCAAATATAAGCAGTTTTTTTTAATAGCAAACTTTGAGAGCTTTAAAATTTTATACCAAATTTTTTACGCTCTTTCAGTTTACGTATAAAACGCTTAATTTCTTATACAACATTTTTGTCCCAACAAAATATTTGTGCCAAAAAATCTGTCTACGAAATTTATTCCAAGTGTTATATAAATTATGTGTGCTGTATGTATGGACTTGCAGTTCATGGCCAAATAGATGAACAGTAGGCACGTGCAGCAGACAATCGGCAAAAGAAAATTAATTAATAACGAAGTCAACCTTTTATTAGCTTAAATACTTGTAAATACTCGTACAAGTCATTTTATCATCACACCCTTAACAAATAAAAACAAAAGTAAAAACCCAAAAACTATTATGAAAACAAATTGAAGAGCAGAGAAAGAAAAGAGGGGAAAAAACATGTTAAAGAGATAATTACAGTTGTTGGTTTAACCTCAAAACTATAAAATTGTTGTAACAACAACAAACACTCGACCAAACTTGACATTTAAAAATATTTGATTAGTTGTTGTATTCGCTTCTATTCACACCGTGAAGTCAATTCCAATAAATAGTGTTATTAGATATTTTGAAGTAGATAAAGATTATGGAACTTTAAAACGTCGAAGGAACTTTTTCTTTCGTTAAATTACATTTGAAGCAAAAACAATTTAAAGAATTTTGTTTTTTGTTTCATAGAACTCTTACGAGATTGTGAAATAGGCAGATGGCCTTGAGTTGGTTTATCCCCATCTCTAATGCTGATTTCTTTTCTAGAAAAGAGTGCAACATTTTTTCACTATTTAACAGAAAATCGGAACATTCCGATATATGAAAATAAGGAATTTATTAGAAATTAATGCAACATCTCTTACGAAAAGTAATCTCTGTTTTAAAACTCCTCCAAACTTCCACTTTTTACAAAAGAAGTGAAAAAATGTTACATGTTTTTCAGAAAAGAAAACGCCCTAAAACAAAGACAAGTTATTGAAAAAGTTTACACAACACCATTTCCAACGTGATGGTCAGCGGTTGTAATTCTATTTGTATAATAAATTCTTAGCCCTTATCTGACAATTAATACAACATGCGATTATTGTCCTGGTTCGCACTCTAAACTGTAGCCGTCTTAAAATGCCATGAACGTCCTAAACAATTACATTTAGCTACAGAGTGACAATTATTTTTGCCTAGTTTTGTTAAACTAAGTTTAGTTGAACTAGGTTTAGATAAGGTAGGTCTAGTTGAACTAGGTTTAGTTAAACTAGGTTTAGTCAAACTAGGTTTAGTTAAATTAGGTTTAGTTAAACTAGGTTTAGTTAAACTAGGTTTAGTTAATCTGAACACAGATTTGAGCTATTAAAAAGTTTGTAGACAATATTTTGACGGAATTGCTCAGTTTTGGTTAACATGTTGGTCTTTAATGATATCATAGATATAAATATATAACGTCCCCGCCATAAGCTTCAGAGCATCAGTTTAAGTTAAACTAAGTTTAAACTTAAGTCACACCTCAAAAACACTGTGTAACAGTTCATGTACTTTTTGAATATATTGACTCGAACATGGAATATAATTTGAACTTTCAATTTTTTAGTTGGCAGCTCCGTAGTTCAAACACTTCCCCGTAAAATCTGCTGTATTTGTTAAATAATGGGTAGTATTTCCGTGTGGGACTGAATAAAATAGAATAATTGCCACCATTTAATTTCGTAAAGGAATTGAAAAAACTATAGACTTGGAACTACGAAATTGCTAACAATTTGAGCACAAACGGCTAAAGCCAAAGATAAATTAAACATCGGCCTAACCCGAAATGTATGCTATATGAACACGTTCTATATAATCGGAATTTTTCTTTTAAAGATCTCTTTAGCTACTTTTAGGCTATTAATATTTATCACCATTTATTTAGCGGTTTATCCCATTGTGCATTATTTTATTTATTGAATTTTGACAGTTCATTATTACCAACACCACCTGTCAAATTAAAATATATTTTGTAATTATCATGTTTTGTCATGTTTTCTTTCAATTATAGTAAAACAATACTTTTATAATTCGGTTGTAAATTTTATGAAAAGATCAACGGGAAAAACGTGCTGCGAAGACTTTACGATTATACTAAAATGTCGAAAAATTTACTTTAAGTTTCTTTCAAAAAAAGCCACTAAAATAATTAAGGTAAAGTGCGATTTTATGGCATTTGAAAGATCGACGGTCTGGTTGATCTTTACAGCCGGTACTTAAACCGTTTACATTGTGGGTCAAGAGTCATGCAGACAGCAACAGACTATAAAATGTTAATTCTGAAATTCTTTGAGCACTTCAAAGATATGCGGCGTAAAATATTTTTTTACAAAATTAATAAACATATAAAAATCTGTTCATGTACTTACCAGCACGTAAGTGAGAATATGTATGTGAAGAAGTCCCTCTTGGCATATAGAAGAGTAACATGTGAAGTGAATTCAAGGTACGGCATAAAATCTGCAGGCATGTCTAAAACCACATCTGTAGAAGATTTCCAACTGACAATCTGCAAAATAAGAAAAAGTTAAAATTGCATAATTATTGCACAGCAAATAATTGCATGAATTTCAAAATTGAATTTAATTTGATGCTGCCTTTTTTTTACTTCTTTTGACAAAGCTGAAGTGACATTTTACGCAAATGCGTTGCATCTAGCAGCAGTTCGCAAAAATGCAAATCATACTTAAAAAAAAATATATATATATTAATGGAATGTTAGCTTGCACACACCATCCCGAAATATATAAAAAAAAATTATAAAAAATTAAAGCAAAATAAAATGAGTTTATTTGACATTTAGAAGATAAAACGTTAGATGAACCGGATCTTGATAACTGGAATCATTAATACCCAACAAAAGCAGCAAAAACAACAAGAAAACGTGAAAGAATAAATTCAGCGAGAAAACAAAATTAATAATATTTAATTTAAAAAAAATTTCGTTATAATTAACAAAAAAAAAAACAAACAAATTAAAAAAATGTTTAAGTAAAAAGATTTTATTTGTAAAAGTTGATTTTTCTTCAAATCTGTTTGTTTAACTCGACTTGATGCGACTGGCTTTCGAATATTTTCGATACCCAGCAGTTCTTGAAGCTGTTGCTTGAAGCAATGCAGTAGTTGGATTATACCATTTAAGATCAGCATAGAGATTCGATCACAGGCTCTCGCATAGCTCTCTTATACCAAAACAACAAAAAAATTTATTAAATATATTTTATGCTGAAATTAGTCATATTCAAAATTTCATAATTTCTCCGAAATCGTTCAGTTTATGTTTTCAATACCTCAACAATCATCTTTCAAATAGTTAAGAAATCCAGCAGCTCTTGAAACAAGGAAGTAGTTGGCTGATGCCATTTAAAATCAACAAGAGGTTACATTAGACCCCTTTTAATTTAGATGAGATTCAATCATAGTTCTCTTATATATACGAAAAATATATATATTAATAATATTTTGAGCCGAAGTTAGTCATATTTAAAATTTCATAATTCCGACGAAATCGTCCAGTTTATATTTTCAATACCTCAACAACCATCTTTTGAATAGTTCACAAACCCAGCAGCTCTTGAAGCAAGGAAGTAGTTGGCTGATGCCATTTAAAATCAACAAAAGGTTACATGAGACCCCTTTTAATTTAGATGGGATTCAATCATAGTTCTCTTATATCAACGAAAAAAAAAAAAAAAAAAAAATATATATATATATATATATATATATATATATATATTAATAATATTTTGTGCCGAAATTAGTCATATTTAAAATTTCATAATTCCGACGAAATCGTCCAGTTTATATTTTCAATACCTCAACAACCATCTTTCGAATAGTTCACAAACCCAGCAGTTCTTGAATTACATACTTGAAGGAAGAGAATAGTTGGCTAATGTCTTATCAAATTGACAAAGATTTAGCCATGATTCCTTCCGATTTGAATTATTGAAGTTTTTTTTTGCCAAGATTAGCTATATAAGAAATTTCAATACTTTTGCAAAATTGAATGAGTTTATGTTTTAAATATCTCAACAAAAGATGTCATTTAAGAGTTAATATTTGACATTACATCATATAAGAATAAGTTATTCATTTGGAAAAATGTAATAACTTCAAAGTTTTAAAACTTTAAAAATTGAATTAATAAAAGAATATATACATTAAAAAAATTTTTTTTTAAATATTTTGAAATCGTTTCTTTAATGTATAATTTCTTTGCTTTCAAAACCTTTAATAAAACAGTGGGCTTTTATACGATTTTATTAAGGGTGTGCAACACAAAAGCAGGGGGCAAATTACGGCACTCGATATCGATCAAAATTTTTATATAAATTGTACTGAAATTTCGGTCGATATCGAATGTGGTAATTCGACCCCAGATTTCAAAGAAATGTTTGTTTAAGAACATGCATATGACGTATATTTTTTCAGAACTGCCGGGCATTAAATTACGTGCAAGTCTGAAATAATATATGCAGGTTTCTTGTTTGTTCTAAAAATAAGCAATTGAGTTAGATATATATTTTTTGATAAACTGTCGTGAGATTTAGTATCAAATAAACCTAAAATGGGAACGAACGTAAGAATGCTTCTCCTTGGCGTGGTAAGCTGGCATTTTTGAAAATAAATTTCAGAAATCTAACGAGCAAAAACTTCTGCCGTTACTAAAAATGGGTGTTAAATATTTCTTTTTCAATTTTCTTTTAAAGAGATAAACTAAATTATTATCTAAAAATGTTTTTTTTTAAATTTTTGCAGGCCATCGCATGCATTCTGGTGCAATGCGGGCTCTCTGTTAAATTGGACTCGGAGAACCGTCGCCTGATCCTTGACATTAAAGATCAGAAAACTACCAACAAACAATACTACTCATCCAATTTTGATACAAGTAAGTAAATGTTTCATTAAACTATTCAAATATTTACGCACAAAAACAAAACAAAATCTCATTAATAAATAATCCTGTTTCCCATTTAGAAAATCCTAAATTTTGACATTCGTTTAGCTCTCTAACTCTCTCCTTATCCAGTTGTTTACATTATCTTTACTCTTTTTGCATTTGATATATTTAAAATAGAATTCATTACACCAACATCATTAAGGATGTTACAGTGGGTCATTTTATTAAAAAAAAGCAAAAAAAAAAAGAAAGAACGAGTTGTTGAATTTAAAATTAAAAAAAATGATTCATTACATCCTGCATTAAATAAATCCACTAATTTCCTATTCGTTTTTCCAAATTTATGTAAATAAAACAACATCTTTCTTTAGAACTTGAAACCAAATCAATTCATCTTTAGTTAATCCGAAATTAATTATTTAACAAATTTATTTTTTGTAGTAGTTGTTGTTAAATTATGATTATTTAAAAGTAAAATTAATGTATTCTACTTAACAAATAGTTTCTGCGAATAGCAGAAAATGAAATGTTTTTCTGTTTGTTCTTTTAAAACTTTAAAGCATTTATTTAATGTCAATTATTTTTATTTAACGTAGCCTGCTGTAGCCTTAAAAATAAATTCACATTAAACACGTTTTAATAGTGATCTAATTTGGATGAAGTGAAATACCTAATCCATTTTGTAGCTAAACTGTAGTGTTTTGTATGCAAAAAGCCAAAGAAAATAAATAAAATAAAATAAAATAAATCTGTACTCGTACTACATATAAATAACCTGTAGCTTCAATACTAAAACTAAATATCAGAAAACCACCAGCAAACAGCCAATCTACCAACCAACCAAATACAACGCTGTAGTTATCAGTTATCAACAGTGCATCTTATAGTGATCGTCTCTCAAACTCAAACTCAAACTCAAATATATCGACTTGTAAATATCCCCTCTCAAACAACTACAAAACAAAATCTCAATCTATCAATCAATAAAACAAACAAACAAGCCACAATATCAATCCACACACTCTATTGTATGTATGTATTGTATATGTTAGTGGAAGTTCGTAGTACATAATCTGCTTCGCATACTCATCCCCCTCTCTCTTACCATCAATTCTTTTTTTATTTCGAAAAAAAAACAAAACAAAACAGGTAATGAAAGAAAGAAACAAACTAAACAATAATGGAATCCATGAGCAAAGTCACAGCATTTAAAGAATAAAAAAAACTAAAAAAAAATTAACTAACACGACTCGAATAACGACTGACGTCGACGACAGGAATGTGACGGACCACTCGCCAAATTATCCTAACATACTTCTTCCCTCTATTCCTACGTAACCTTCTAAATTCCTTTGCTTTTCCTATACATCTGTGCGAGCAGTGTTTCCCAGCCGCCTCATAACCCTAAACAAAATTGTCATGTTGTCCACTGTCGTTGTTTAAGTCGCGGAAATTTCTGTCCAGGTCAGTCCAGTTCAGTTCAGATCAGTTTTATAGGTTAGAGGATGTTGAAAACTTAACGCAGGTTATAAACAAAATAATAATTTTCTAATATTTCCACTGCAACATATAAATCGAAAATTCAATTATTCCAAATGTTAAGGCGCTTACCGTTACGGTTACGATATTGGTAAGACCGGTAACTTTCATCACGAAACTCGCGGTCCAGATGGTGTCACATACGGTTGTTATGGTCACATAGATCCCTATAAAGTTCTGCGGGCCACACATTATGTCGCCGATAATCATGGCTATCGCACTGTTGAGCCCCAACAGCCAGTAGTGACATATCCGTTAGCCGATCACCAAGTCAATGGCCCAAATAAAGGTATTCTTTTACAGTGGGACGAGCTATATTTTCCCATTGGCTGCGGCAAGTTCGAAGGTGGCATCCGGCCCAATGTACCGCTGATTTTCGTCGAAGATGTACGTTAAAACAAATGAGCTTCTGCATATATTTTAAACTGGCAACATGATCTATTTTAGAATAAAGGAAAGGGTTCATTTACTCCAGGATTTTCTAAATTTCCCAACAAAATGATTAAGGGATCGGACCAAAAGAACCCACCCATACAAAGATACGGAGATAATAGTAACAAACGTGTAAGTACTGGAACTGGTCTCTTTGACACCGGCAAGGGTCATACCTATGAAGGATCTCCAGGTGTGCAGTCACCCTCGTTTCATTCCATTGCAGCTCTAAGGCCTAGTGGCAGTGAAAATTTCAAGAGTGAGCGAAATTAACATGAACAGAATGGCAAGAAGCAGCGCTAGCCCACAATTTATTTGTGTTTCAGATGAAGGTTCTGGTCACTACCACGACGACGCTGTTCCCTACGATCACGTACCCAGTGCGCAAGGAGGTCATGGTACTTTCGCTGGCAATGGCGGAAATGGTTTAAATGGAGGGCATGGTAGTGGTAATGGAAACGGAGGTTTCGGTGGTAATGGAGGCCACGGCGGTAGTGGTGGTAATGCAGGTTTCGGTGGTAAAGGTAGTCCTGGAAATTTCGGCCCAGAAGGTCCATTTGGGCCTAACGGTTTGAGTGGGTCCTCTAATCCCAATGGGCCTGTTAGTCCCAGTAAAGCCATTGGTCCCCAAGGAGCTTTTGGTCCCAATGGAGCCTTTGGTCCCAATGGAGCCTTTGATCCCACTGGAGCCTTTGGTCCCAAAGGCGCTTTTGGTCCCAATGGAGCTACTAGTCCCAACGGAGCTACTGGTCCCAACGGAGCTACTGGTCCCAATGGAGCTACTGGTCCCAAGGGATCTTTTGGTTCCCATGGAGCTAATGGCCCCAGTGGAGATTTTAGTCCCAATGGAGCTATTGGTCCCAAGGGATCGTTAAGTTCTCATGGAGCTAATGGCGCCAGTGGAGGTCCGAATGGAGCTTTCGGACCTCGTGGAACAATTGGTCCCCATGGAACTATTGATCCCGATGGAACTACTGGTCTCAGCAGACCTTTAGATCCAAACGAGCCAGTAGGTCCCAGAGGTCCTCTAGGTCCTAAAGGATCTCCAGGACCCAATGGTCCAGTAGTTCCAAACGGTCCAGTAGGGCCCAATGGTCCAGTAGGTCCCAATGGTCCTGTAGGTCCCAATGGTCCAGTAGGTCCCAATGGTCCAATAGGTCCCAATGGTCCAGTAGGTCCACATGGGCCAGCAGTTCCTAATGTATCAGTAGATCTTAACAGACCAGAAGGTCACAATGGGCTACTAAATCCTAATCGACTAGTGGGTTCCAATAGATTAGTTGGCCAAAATCGACCAGGTCACAACGGGCCACTAGATCCAAATACTCCAGTAAATTCTAATGGACCTAATGAGCCGACAGGTCTAAATGAACCAATAGGTCCCAACGGACCGGTAAGTCACAATGGGCCGTTAGGTCCCAATGGACCACTAGGTCCAAATGGACCACTAGGTCCCAATAGGCCACTACATCCCAACGGACCAGTAGGTTCCAATACGTTAGTAAATCCCAATAGACCAGTAAGTCCCAGTGGACCTCTTGTTTCAAATGGCTCTGTTGGAACCAATACGCCTGTTGGTTCCAATGAACATATTTATCCTAGCAAACCTAGCAGTTCGAATAGACTTTCGGGTCCAAATGGACCTCCTGGTCTAAATGAACCCCCTGGTACTCATGTATCTACTAGTACATATGGATCCTCTGATCCATATGGACATAATGATCGATATGGATCTGCTAGTCCTCTTAGTCTAAATAGATCTCCTGGTTCACATGGACGTCCTGGTCCAAATGGACTTTCAGTTTCTAATGTTCCTCTTGGTCCATATGGACCTCCTGGTACATATGAATCTCCTGGTGCACATGAACCTCGTGGTACATATGGGCCTCCTGGCCCAAATGGACCTCCCGGTTCAAATGGACCTCCCGGTCCAAATGGACCTCCTGGTCCAAATGGATCTTCTGGTCCAAGTGGATCTCCTGGTCTGAATGGACTTCTTGATTCAAATAGACCTCCTAGTTCAAATGGACTTCTTGGTTCAAATGGACCTCCTTCTCCAAGTATACTATTCGGTTCTCCTGGTTCCCATGGAACCAAGAGCAAAGAGCCTTCTGGACCTACCGGATCTAGCTCAAATCGACCTTCAGGACCCACCGTTTCTATCTACAATGAACCTTCAGGTTTTATTGAAACCACTGAATCTGCATTCACAAGACCATCTGGCCCTCATGATGCCACTGGAACTGGTTACAAAGGATCTGCAAGCCCTCCTGGAAACCCAAGACCCGGTTACAAAGATAAATCTGGTGCTCCTAGTTATAACGAACCTATTTATAAAGGACATTATGGAGCTCCAGGATCAACTGCATCTGATCCTAATGATACACGAGGTCCTTCTGGAGCACCCGGATATGGCGCTAATGGTGTTAAAGGATTCTATGGCGCTGGTTCCCCGGGAAAACCTGGACAATACGTAGACCGCGGTAATGTGGGGAAATATAAAGGAGAAGACGATACGGCTTACAATCACAAAGAAGGTATCTCCAAGTCCGGTTTTCCTGGGGCCATTGGATACGCAGAAGGTTAGAAAACACTTTAAGTAAAACGGAGCTTGGACGGCGAGCACAAATTGCATCGAAATCATATACAACCTAAAAGCAGTGTGTTTTGCCACACAAACGAACTTTCCAAAAAGCAATTCTAGAGCAAAATACGTTACTTTAACCTCACACATACACACACGCACACACACATACATAGAAACCGATATACGCTATCCTATATCGATATAAAATCATTTACTGGCCGAAGTATTCTTCTCAATCTATCCCACCTTTTTCAAAGCACATCACAAACGCTCCACTGCACCGCACTAACAGCACTTCAGAGCAAGAAAATTAATGCAAAATCAAAATTTAATGACACATGTTCGATGCTCCTACACATATACCAATCCAAACACATACATATAGTACTTATATAGTATATGCACATAAATATGTAAGAACAGGCGCGTGTCGTTTGTATATTTGTATGCATCCAAGCTCCGCGACTCTTTTTTTATCTTAAATTTATAGAATATTTTTAAGTTTTGAAATTCTGGCAATAATTTCATTTTACTTTTACTATTATCTGTTATTTATATTATTTCTAAGAAGTTATTTCTATTTTCAGCAGAAAACAAAATTTTGAAAAATTGTGATCAAATAGAACGACCGTAATCGTAACCGCACTTTAGGAGAACATATAGTTTAGGGAACGTTTTTACTTGAAGGCACTGCAACTTTTGGCTCTAGCACACTCTGTTTCTCTCTCTCTCTCTCTCTCTATCTATCTCTATCTCACTCTTTCTTTACCTCTGACTCTCTCTTTTTCTTTAACTGTCTCTCCTTTGCCATTTCTCTCTACATTCTACTTTTATTTCTTGACTTGAAATCTCTAAAGAGTGAAAAAAAACATTCACTAGACATACGAGAGAATTTGTATGTAAATATTTACTAAATAGCAAATATTCGATACCCGTTGGCACACTCACACGCATCCACCCACACTGATACCGCAAAACACATCTGAAGTCTGCATACTGATCACCCACAACCATCCACCTGCACATCTCTAGTCTCGCCACTGCCTTCGCATGTTTTGAAAAGGATCTCATAAAGTTGCTTCAATTTCGTACACTTGAAAGTAGCTCTTAAGGCTTCTACCTAAAAAATTTTGTTTTTGGTTGGCTTAGGGTGACGGGCTTTAGCTTTAATGCTTGTAATTTTAGTATTAGTTTATGTATGATTTATGGTAGTTATTCTGTTTCAATTGTAGTTCCTAGATATATTAAACCCATTAAAAATATTTACTACGTATATCTTTCTAATATGTCTCTTTTTTAATTTATTTTTTAATTTATGCACGTCTCTCATCTAGAAATTGGTAAATATTATAATGAAAAAGATGAAAGTAGATATAGAGGTGAGTAGCTGTGGCATAATTTCCCTTTGGAATCGGTGTCAATATAGTTTTCAATTTATTGCAGGATCTAATGACGGCAAATACTACCACGATGATTCTGGCAAATATGTTCACATTGTAGGTCCAACCGGGCCCCCAGCTCCTCCATATGTCCATATTGTGGGACCAAACGGCGGTGTAGGCGGATATGGTGATGGCGGCGGATTCGGTGATGGCGGTGGTGTAGGACCTGGTGGTCCCAACGGACCTGGTGGTCCTAACGGACCTGGTGGACCTAACGGACCTGGCGGACCAAAAGGCCCTGGCGGACCAAAGGGTATTTGTATAAAGTGTTTTTGTTTGCTACAGTTTCAATTGAACTCCCTATTTTAAATAATTTCAGGACCTCCTGGACCCCCTGGACCACCTGGACCTAATGGACCCACTGGCCCAGGACCCAAAGGACCTTACGGACCTCCCGGACCCCCTGGACCAACCAGACCTGGACCAAAAGGACCACCCGGACCTCCTGGTCCTGGACCAAAGGGGCCTCCAGGCCCTCCCGGACCAACTAAACCCGGCCCTCCAGGCCCTCCCGGACCAACTAAACCCGGCCCTCCAGGCCCTCCCGGACCAACTAAACCCGGCCCTTACGGGCCCGACCGTCCAGGACCAACAACGAAACCTAAAGATCCCAGAGAGTCTAACTTGTCTGTTCCCGGTTACTTGCCTCCTCCTCCTGAGAAAAATGGTAAAATAAATCAGATTAATAACACTTATTCATACCAAGTAGACAGTCTACCACCAACGAAAACCAATACGCAGACATCTTTTGTGTCCAATTATCGTCCAAATAATGACTACACACAAAAGAAGGTCACCACAACAACAACAACAACCACTTCCACAAACACAATCAATAGCAATAAGCCTAGTTTTAATAATGAGAAAAATGTCAATACCAAACTAACTTATATTCCCCCCTCTTCTAACTCTCCCCCACCCAAAACCCAAAAAAACACATACACCCATACAAACACTGAATACGTTCAGGGCAAGGATATCAATATTGAAAAGGACAAGCATCACACGACTTACACCACAACAACGACCCAAACGAATAAAAATACTTACACGACACCACAGATACACGAAAAGGTCACAACGACGACCCATAACAATGGAAAGATAATCAGCACCATTGTGAAAGGACCTGAACCACAATCTTTTAATCAAATCAAAGAAGAAAAGATTACAAATAAACAAAATGTAACTCCCCATCCCCCTTCTTCCCCCTTCCATACACAGAATAACGACAACTATTGCCCGTGTCTAGCTGATAAGTCTCATTCATCCAAAACCTCTCACGGATCATCATCATCACACTCAAACAGCAACAATTATCAAGAACATTTCACAACCGGCGGCGGACTCCTCAACAGCCAAACCAACTTTGGCAGCATTGTGAACTCCATGGCTTTATTGCAACAAATTCCTGTAGTTCCCCAAGTTCCGGGCCATCCAGCTTTCTATGCCCCCGACAATATACCCAAAGGAGCCATAGTTGCATTCATGCCGGTCATCATATTGCCCGAGGCTGCCTATGCCAACTGTGACGAGAACTCCAAACAATTTGCAAGCGGACATCTGCAAAATCCCCTGGGAGTGCAGCCTGCCTCAATTCCTGTTGGCTTTAGTCTCAACTCACTTTTCTCCAATGCTGCCAAAAAGGATCAGTGCATGTGTCCCTGCTCTTGCACCCAAAACATACCCGACCATCTTCATAGAAAACGTGAAACAGAAAGCACTGATGCCAGTAGCTCCTCTGTCTCTTCAACTGCTGACGTCAGCAACGAAGAGTCCAAAAAAGTTGTCAGCATTGTAGACGACAGTGAGAAGGAGCTGACAGCAGAGACGAAGGAATCTGTAAATGTAGAGGCGGCTGTAGTAGACGAAAACGAGAAAAAGGAATAATTGAAGTTTGAGAAAATTTATTCGTTATCAATCCCGATTTCCACTGCCCGACTTCCAAATCCTGGTTCCTGCCTACCATTAAGCTCCTGCTCCTCAATTCCTTAAGCGCTTCTCTACTAACTCAAATGATAACAATGATTATGTGTTCGCTTTTTTAATTATATATTTTTTCTTCTTCTTCTTCTTTAGTGCCACTTATTACGTTTATTGTCTAGTTTTTGTTAATAAAGTTGTTGAAATTTCTCTTCCTCTTACACGTCTTAGATGTATCTCGAACTCGCTCAATAAGTATTTATTATCCTTAGGACTGTCAGATGTATTGAAAATAATTATAAAAAGTTTTAATTTAAAGTAAATTATGCGAGAAGCAAACTCCCAACTAAATTTCAAAATCCAAAAGTTTTTTTTTACCAACAGCACTGCCAGCCCTGAACGCCATATCAAGTACTTAATGAACGAAGCAACAATGAGATTAACGATTATCCAGTTTAACTATTTATTAATTATTAATATTTTTCTATTATTTGATTTGTGAAATGTTGTTCATTATTTTCTACTTTTATGTACATTTACTTTGCAGTTTTTATGTTTTTATGACCATCTTCATATTCTTTTTAATTTCTAGTTAATAGTTTTATTTAATACAAACAAAAAAAGAAAACAAAACAAAAAAAAATTGTTTTATTGATAAGAAAAATAAAAAGACATTTTTTTCTTTAAAACGAAATACTATGAGAACAATAGATTTATAATTAAATTTAGGACATTCGAGAATTTACATATTCAGGTAAGAACATCCTCGTTAGAAGCCTATAAAATTTTCCTTGCCGAAATTATTAGGATTCTAAAAATTATCACTGGCGGTTGGAATATATATTAAATCCCTTTTGTACCAAATAAATTACAGAGCCAAAATTATTTTGTTTATGAGTTTAATATGTTCCACGAAATTTCTCGAGACCGCGAGTTTCTTGAAACAAGATTTGAGGTTGAAATTCAATTACTTTTGACATGATTGAACTATAAAAGTGCAGTTGGATAGAAAACAGTTTTGCCTTTAATATTAAGCCTTAACTTTATGTATTAAAATTACCAGAGTACAATTACAAATAAGTATTTGGTGCAATTTTGATAGCCAAATTGTTGGAAAAGTGTTTTTGGTTCAGAAAGACTACAAAAATATTCCAAAGCTCAAGGGAAAGTCAACATGAGCTTTAAATATTTAACTTACACAGCAGAGCTGAACAGCTGTTCTCGAAAGCCGCTGCTCTAAAGATATATAAGTTTGAGTTTTGACCGTGAATTATCGATTCGGCGCCGTTCGCAGCAATTGGGCCTCTGTTACTCCACTACGTGGAAAATTTTGCGGAAGGATTTGGGTGTGAAGCCTTATAAGATACAGCTGGTGCAAGAATTGAAGCCAAACGACCTACCACAACGCCAAATATTTGGTGAATGGGCTCTTGAAAAGTTAAATGAAGATCCACTTTTTTATCGAAGAATTGTGTTCAGCGACAAGGCTCATTTCTGGTTGAATGGATACGTGAACAAGCAAAACTGCCGTATTTGGAGTGAAGAGCAGCCAGAAGCATTGCAAGAGCTACCAATGCATCCACAAAAAACAACCGTTTGGTGCGGATTTGGGCTGGCGGCATCATTGGGCCGTATTTCTTCAAAGATGATGCGAATCACAACAGCTACCGTGCGATGATAACAAACTTTTTTTTGCCCAAAATGGAAGAGCTTGACTTGCATGACATGTGGTTTCAACAAGACGGTGCCACATGCCACACAGCACGCGAAACAATGGACCAATTGAGAGGCGAGTTCGGTGAACAGTTTATTTCACGCTTGGGACCAGTCAATTGGCCGCCCAGATCGTGCGATTTAACGCCTCTAGACTATTTTTTGTGGGGCTATGTTAAGGCTAATGTCTATAGCGACAAGCCCGCTTCGATTGACGCACTGGAAGCCAACATTGCCAACATTATTCGTGAGATACCGGCCGAAATGTTGGAAAGAGTATGCCAAAATTGGACTAAGCGGATGGACCATTTGAGGCGCAGCCGCGGCCAACATTTGCATGAAATAATCTTCAAACATTAAATTATATCGACCCAACTATCAATCCAAATAAATATTTCATGCATTTTTCTGAATTTTGTGTGTTTTCTTTTTTTTAATTTCCGATAGTTCTTATAAAATCACCCATATATATATATACATATATATATATATATATATATATATATTTATAATATGAAATTTATTTGTTGGGTGGTTAAGCAATGTCTATATGCATTTCATTGGCGCTTCTTACCAAATCGTCAGTAGACTTCAACCACAGTTTTGCAAAGTTTCAAACTTTAATATATAGTATATATATAATAATGAAATAATTACCTAAAAGTGTTTCGAAATCGCTTTCATTTAAATCGTTTCCATTAGTTCTGAATAAAATTTAGGTCCAGGAATAAGACTTTAAACCTCACACAATTTTTATATATAATGAAGTTATTTTATTTAAACTTCCTTTATTAACTAATTATAATAATTAATTAATTAAGTCTTTTGTAGATAGTTTTATGAATATATCCAAACAAGACAAAATAGCTAAATAGGATCTCTTTTAATGGCTTTTATTTCTCGGAAGGAAGAGTAATATCAACGCAAGTGCATAACAAAACAGTCCGGACTAATGACAGTAAAAAAAAGAATTATTCTCTAACAGATCTGCAAATGAATAATTAATTTTTTAAATTAATTCGCGAATCAATCATGCATTCAATTAGCAATTTTTTAATTATATTTTTCACAGCTGAAAAGAATTGAATGAAATTTGAACCATATGAAATGAACAAGGCAAAAATTAATTTCAATTCCTTTTCAAATTCAAATGAATTTGTAGAATGAATTGCAAAACGTTCCTAATTGAAATGACTTCGTTGCAGTGAATTGCAATTCATTTCAATTAAAATAATTTTCAACTTTTTCAAAATAATAAAAATAAATGAAAAAATTACCAACTCATTCTTGTACTGAATATTTTAATTTTGGTAGAAGACTTTTAAAATTGTCGTTCCCCCTACAACTGGTCTTGAATTTTATTGAATGCAACTAATTTTGGATTTCATCAATTTCAATTGTAATTCATTCTTCTAATTCATTTGAAATAATGCAAAATCATTTCAATTCAAATAAATTGGAAATCAATTGTAGTTTACTTATCATTTGAACTCGAAACGAAAAGCAACTCATTTTATAGATTCATTTTAATTGAAAAAAACTTAAGCTCATTCTACAAATTCATTTTAACTCAAAAAGGAATTGAAATTCATATGTGCTTAATTTTTTAGAACTGATTCAAATTTCACTCAATTCGTTTTTGTTGTAAAAATAGAGGTCTGTTCTCTGAATGTATCAAGGTTGCCCAAAAATTTTTGATATATAAAAAACCACAGAAGCACATTTTAATATATTAATGAGGATTAATTTAATTGATATTAAATCTCTTTTTTGGTGATTTTAAACACATAAAATCATGCCAACAAATTTGCAAGGGATATAAAAGTGCCCAATGGAATAAACTGACAGAAAGTAAAGTCCTTTTGCCTTAACTTTCTGTCAGGGCGCATTTTTTTCTATAAAAGAAAGCCAGATATTTTAACAAAAGTTTTCACAAATTTTTTGGAAACTAGTAAATTCTATAAGTTATTAAAAAATCTTCCAGTTTTCATTTTGTGGCATTTTTTTCTGGAAAAGATGTAACTTTGATAACTCCTTTTCTAAAAAGTGGCAGTTTACAGAAGTTTTAAAACAGAAATAATTTTTCGTAGGCGATGTCGGACTCATTTCTAGTGAATTTCTTATTTTCAAATAACAAATTGTTGACATTTTCTCTTAAAAAGTGTAAGAAATGTTGCATTCTTTTTTAGAAAAGAAAACAACATTAATCGGTGATCAAATAAAAGCTCTTTCCATTTATTAAAGCATTTTCTGATCACGACGTTTTCATTTTCAAATGTAAACAAAAAAACAGCTGACTATTTTAATGTATTTAAATTAAGATTAAATTAGACGTAACACAACCATAACATCGTAATCACAAATGCTAATTTTTAATGACAATCAATTAAATCTCTAATAGCAAATGACGTGTTTGTTGTAGTTTTATTCTGTATATTTTATAATAGTGAATTCACAAACTGTATTGCAACAGCTGTTTTCGTTTGTGTACAAAAATAAGAAATTTTTCACTGAACTCGAAAATAATTGTTATAAAATTGTTTGATAATCTTTTAACTTTTTATAAAAATTATGCAAATTCTGCGGATTTCTCTGCGCTTTCTACAAACATTAACAGATGTTTCCAATACATAACTTGGCAGCACTGAACTTTACACAGCCAACAACAGGCACGATAAGAAAGTTGCATTTCATATAACGATCATAACACCGATTCAAACATGATTTTCATTGGTTTTAACAATATCTTTTTGTATGATAATGGTTTTAATATTAAAAATACAAATTATTAAAATCATGTCAGTGAGAAAACACTGTTACTGATTTACTACTAAATTTTCTTTCACTTAAAATGCAGCGTGTGCAGGAAATGAAGACACTCAATATCATTCCATTTTCACTTTCCTCCAGCGAACTTGTTAAAGACTTCTCGTGCACAAACGGGATCGGTCACTTGGATCTATGCAAATTAATATATATATATATATATATATATATATATATATATTCGAACAACTTCTGCTACTGTCAGTGGCATTCAAAATTGCACACATACATGCACACTACCCGTACATACAATTATCGCGACATTAAAAGTTTCTTAACTATTTGATCAGCCAAAAAATTTTTTAGCTTAAAACTTTGTCGCAATTCTTAAACAAACAAACCGTGAAAATATCTAAATATTAATTATTTATTGTTAAATCTAGTCAATAGCAAATGCAAGTGCTGGCCAAAGATGTTTCTTATAATTTAATTGCTTAAAGTCAATATTAATTATGTCGGGCAAACAGTTTGCTGGCAAATAGAGATTACGGACGGCATTTATATATACATTTTTGTTTTGTTTTCAAGGTGCCGCCGCTTTTGCGTAAATATGCTACACTTTTCTGTTAAAATTCCCACAAATTATATCGCTTTTTATTATTATTTATCTTAACAGTGTGATACCAACGAAAATGAAGACACCAGCCAACAGACGACAATGACTCGACTGGTATGGAAATTTGTATTAATTATTGTGTCGCTATTGGAAAAAAAACTTTAAGGTCTCCAAAACAGTGTTGGCTTTAACAGTTTGTAATCGCACTGCCAAAATATTAGGGCACATACTAAATTATATTAAAAACAAAAATATTGTTTGATAAGACAACAATTAATATGGCAAAATGCGTAAGTAAGTACGAGGGTAATCATAAAAATTATTCAATTTCGAATTATAGTTAATTTTTTTGGGTTTATTTTTATTTTAATTACTGATATTCGATATTTGTAGAGCCATCGGCTGCTTCAGGTAATTATTTATAATTGTCGACCATATTGAAAAGAAACAATTTGACAATTCAAAATAATTTCATGAAGAAGATAACCGTTGGTTGGCATTATATCGCATATCAATAATTAAAACAAAAATAGATTCTTGACAAATCTATTTATGGTTAAAACAAAAATTTGTAAAAATTAGTCACAAGAATTATATTCCTTAAATAAATTAAGAGCCCGATTCCTCTTCTGTAACCTTTTAAATTTTTTACTCCGCAGTTTAGGAGTTCCCTATTAATTGCCACTACTTTTTTTTTAAAATTTAACCACTGTGCGACGTTAAAGGACACGGTGATGTGGTTTGATATCTGTCGCCATTAACGCTGGCTGAAACGGACCCTAAATATTTGGTTCTGTGAATCAGAATCACCCCTTACTAACTTAACCCTGGATGGTTACTGTTCATTGAATGGACGAAGTTCATTTACTTTTTATCCTACTACTCTTTTATTTTGCTCAGATTCTTATCGAGTTTTAGGAGAAAAAAAAATAATTTTTTGAATAGAACACTTAACTAAAAACATTTTTGTTTATTTTAAACTGCAAAAATAAATTCGCTAAAATAATTTTTTAAAATTTATTCGTCGATACTCAACGAAGAGTATTTTTAATGTACAAAAATGAAGAGTAACCATTCAGGGTTAAGTTTCTAAAAACATTGTGAAGAAGTAGTGTATCAGCGATTAACCCCAGACCACTAAGACATGTAAAATTTACGTATAGTTTATTTGTTGTTGTTATTGTTGCTGCATGGCCGGTAGAAAGGTTAATGGTACCAAATCCTAGAAGTACTTTGCCCAACAGTTTTTCAACAAACAAAGAGATAAAGAAAATATATTTACTTTATTTGCTTTAAGGAAAGGAACATTAAAAATTATTGGCGTTTTACAACTAAAAGTTAAAACCTGGCTTAAGCATTTTAACCATAAATATGTGATTTTGCCTTCAATAAAATAAGTTTAAAAAAATTCAGGTTTTAACGCAGAAATTGTTTAAGAAATTTAATCACAATAAATTAAATTTCCCTTAGAAATTGATGCATTTTCCATTTACATTTGATTACACTTAATGCACAAACTGTACGGCATATAAATAAAAAGAGTTTGTATTGCAGGTTAAAAAAGATCTTTTTTAAAATTTAACAAATTAAAATTTTAAAAGCAGAGCGAATAAATTCTTCAAGAACTTTTTATTCTATATCAAATCATGGGTTTTCTGAACGAAAAATTAATTACACATGATCAGCTGTTTCGAATATATAACTTGGCAGCACTTAATTTGACACCGACAAAATAATAAGGAAAAAATAAAGTTGTATTTCATAAAACCTTGTTAAAACCAATTTAGAAATAATTTTCAGTAAATTTTAACAATATCATATTATATGGTAAAACCCGGTTTTAAACAGATTTTATTAAAACCATGTCAGTGTGCAAACATTTAAATGAAATTATATACTATCTCAAAAAGGAAGGGGTTTTCTGCATTTGAAACTATTTTTATTTTTGTTAATGCGAATTATTATGAGCTAATTTTATTATATAACAAATAATAGCGACAGTGTTCTAGGGTTAACGATCAATTGGAACAACTTGGTGGGCCTTAATATTGTTTATTCAAATATTGTTAATTCAAATTTAAAACTCTATTTATACTTGAATAATAAATTCCCAGTTTTGATAAATAATAATTTAAAAAATTGCCAACGTTTATTTTATTAATATTTTTTTCTCTTAAAATAAAGTTTCAATTAAAAACGTGGCGATAAGTGTTTTAATTTACTTAATTGCGGTATTTTAAATTAGGTAGGCAGCACTTTTGATGTTCATAGAATGACTGTTTTTTTGTTGTTATTCGCACAAAAATATATTTTAATTTGTTAATCAAATAAAAAAACACAATTTAAACTACTCGAATCATATGAAAGTCGATTAAACCAACAGCTGAATTATGTATAAAATCTAACTGAAAGATATGTTAATATTTGCAATTCTCAGACTGTCCTCGTAATCTCTACACTTGTTAATATGTTGTCTTAATAAATATTACACCTTTTTTTTTGCTTTTGAGAAGTTTTTCATTGATAAACTTAAACTTTCAAGAAACAATACAAATCATGAGTAATAAACAATTTAGCTAAACTCACCAGCAAAATAGACGCTCGTCAACTCATCCGGAAAACTCAGTACGAAATATAAATACGACTCCAATCTGGAACTTAGCATTACTATTGTTCTGAACGTCTTTAAGTCGAGCTGCTTCTCAAGCTTCAAAACAATTGTTGAAAAGTTTTTTTTTTGTATATCAACAGTTTGTGTATTTGAACACGATGAAGTTTAATATAATTTTATTGAAATTAATGGTGGTAAGTCAGTTGGAAGATAATTAAATTAAATAACAACATGAAAAGTGTTAAAGAGTTGGAAATAATTTTATTTATATCTCGCCTTTCATTAGCTATTTGTTGGCCTATCAAATTGTCTGGCTGTCGTAATTAACCAGGATAAAGTGAACTCTGATGGGAAAGCAAACGATTTGCAAACATCGGCGACATCAGCAAAATGTATGTACGCATTTTAAATTTATTCTCAACTCAAATTATTGAGTTCATATATTAAAATTTAAGTTGTGGCAAAACTTAGACGAGAGCGTGTGTCGGTTTATATTTTGACAAATTTTATTTTGCTATTTTAGAAAATTTGTTATAATTTTTATCTGCCTGTCTGTCTGTTGAAATACGCAGCAAGTAAAATTTAATGTTGGGATTTTTGGAAATCTTTAATGATGTTTATTAAAATAAAAATCTTGGCAGGATATTCGATGGGACTTATTACCTTTTTCCAAAAGCATTACAAAAAGCGAAAAATAAGGGAAGATTTTGAAATAAAAAATTTTTAAATTTAAACAAATTTTGATTAAATTATTTCCCGCGCTAATTCATGAAAATAGTTCGCACTAAATAGAAGCAACTTTGACGGAATTAAAAGTTAATTACACACGAAAAAATTCCCTGCAATAAAATTAGTTAAAGCTGGAGAATAGACTTGCATCGAAGTCCTTCAATATCTCCTGTTGGACAAAAATTTATAATCCAAATTTTTGTCTAAAGAGAAGCATATGAATGAGTTCAGCTTAAGTCTAGAGCAAAAATAATACTGTGATTCAATATAAGTCTTATTATTAGGAATCGAAGGATACGTCTTTTTGCTGATAGAACACGGCTCACCACAAAATATCGGTGATTTCCATACCGTCAATCCTACTTAATTTGAGTTCAAGTTAAAATTATCAATTCTCAAGTAGAATAATTTTTTTATTACACAAAATCATAGCAAAAGAGATTATTAATTAATAAAATTAATATCAAATTAAAATTATAAAATAAGAAATCGTTTTACAAAGTGACAGCAAAATAATTCAACATTCGAAACTATAATTAAGAGCACAAACGCGTAAGGAAAAGCGTTAACAATAAGAGAATGTTTCCCAATTATGAAAAAAGAAAAAAAAAATACCATTTCATTCCCCTCTACTCTGCAACTACTTATCCATGTCACGTCAAGACAATATTAAAAATCAGCACGAAAATAAAAATTACAGAGTATTAAAACGACAATTCCCAAAAACCACTTCTGACAGCCTGTTACTATTCTTTCAGGTCTTATATGTAGTGAAAGGACTTGGTAATTTTAAGTTTCGGAAAAGAGTAGCGCAGAAGTGGTCTATTTCCGATATTAACTACACTCTGCTTCGATTTTATACTCTGGTTTTCAATAACTTATTTATTTTGTTACAAGAAATATTAGCAAAAAATATTTATTTTTGCGAAATATATCGTCGATATCGATAACTCGACAAAACTGAGATGTCGCTGACATATCCGTATTGGTTACATCTCCAATTATTATTTATATTGTGATCATTCTGAATATATTTTATATTCGCAGCACTACGGTGATTAATGTAGTTCGACAAAACTGAGATGTGGCCGATATATCGGTATCGGTTACTTCCCTAATTATTATTTACACTGCGATCATTCTTAATATATTTATATTAGCAGCACTATGCTGATTGAGGTATTTACGATTGCTATAAAAGAATCGAGAACTCTAACTGATCAGATTTATAAGTTCGGAACTTTATAAGTTCGGAATTTTACAAGTTCGAAATTTTCAAAATAAGTCACTTGTTTGGAATTTTTTGGTTTACGGCATTCCACGACGGATTAACCGATTTTGATCTAGTTTGCAATGATCGATGTTGTTTTAAAATGTCAACAGCTAATTAGTTTGCGAAATTGATCGTGCAGCCTTTTAAAACTTATTTTTAAGAACCACTTAGAAAAGTAATTTTTTTGAATATTAATTTTTTTTGATATTTCGAAATCTACCAGATCGAATTACTTCAAGTTCACATAAAATATTCGCTCTAGAATGCTCCCCAAAATGTTATCAGTTTACTTTGGTTCAGCCATTCAGAATTTAAAAGTATCACTTACTTATACACACACACATACCAACACACGCATACATATATATATATAGTGACAGGCTCTCAGATTTATTTAGGAAAGCTTCATGCGACTTCAAAATGTGGAGATCTGATGACAATAAATTTTTTTTAAAACAGCGTAAAGCCAATCATTTGCCTATTTCTGAAGATTTTAAATTTTCCTAGGGGGAAGCCGTCATTCTGTGAAACGCAGCATGGGTCTAAATATATTTCTTTATTTTTCTTACATTCTTATAATAGTCAATATATTTTTCAATGAATCACCCTACAATGAGTAGCTTGACAAGCACAATTGTAAGTCTTTTTCAAATCGAGAAGAATTCATATCAGTTAAAACAATGAAGCACAGTTATTGAACATGTTGTCGTGAACTGTTTCCTGATAAAAATTTTTAAAAATTTTCACAATCGAGTATTATTAAAATATACCTATAATTTCATAATGAAAAATTGTTATCATGTTCAACTAGGCGATGTCGAACGAACGACAATTCCAACAGACAATAAATTATTTAATAAGCGGCCATAAACAAAAACAAATATCGGTACTGATGATGGGAATGTTGCGTTTTCCGAAAATAGCGCTATTTCTTTTTGGTGTTTAAGTTGTATAATTAATTAATATTGATTTTCAATTTCCCTACTTTGAGTCTACAAATCCTAAATAATTTTAAAGCAAAATTTATTTAATTGAAATGATTCTTGCGTTCAACCAGCGTGACATATACGAACTCGTCTGTAGATGTATTGCAGTGAATGCAGCAACGTTTCAGACTTTCAATGATTCGCATAAATTGAAAACTTTTTCCCAACTATTTTTATATATTTTCTATATATCCATCCATTTTTGCTTTAATCGCATCCACTTGGTTTACACGATCTTATGAACAGTAAAATAAAAAAATATTATTCCGAAATTAACTCAATTTCTCTGTGATCGTATAAACTGGTAGTTGATATTCAAAATTTAACACACATTTCTGATAACATTTTTTTTTCAATTTCAAGTGCTGAATCTTGGCAGCTGGTTTGGTTCCGGCGGCACTCATGGGTTTTATCCAAACAACAACTACAGACCAGGCTGCAGTACATGTTACGGTTATAATCTAAATGGCGGCAATTATCCCGGTATAGGAAAATACCCGGCCACAAATTCCGGTTCGTACTATCCAAATAACAATTACTATCCCACAGCGAATATACTGGGTGGTGGCTATGGAAGCTATGCTGGCCACGGCGGTTACGGGGGTTATGGAGGTTACGGTGGCTATGGAGGTTATGGCGGCTACGGTGGATATGGCGGTTATGGTGGAAATGGTGGTTTGAAGCAGTACTACGGGTACTACGATCCGTCTTATACAGGACAACGGAATCTTGGTTACGCTTATTATACAAACACCAACAACTATGGCTTGCCAAGAACAACCGGGGATTATTACGCAAATCGCGACAGGGATCGTATGCCGTACAGTTATAGAGGTTATGACTGAACAGTGGATTCAAACGAACATGTTAAATTTGCTATGCAGCATTTAATTCTAAGTCTGCGTGAGAATGTCAAATTTTATTTAGTTTTAATCACTTCTATTTTAAACGTAAGTGTATGTGTTTAGATGTACGATATACCAGTACACACACACACACATAATTAAACAAGTATTTAGTTAAATAAGATTGATTACTTCTATTCAGTGAGTCATTTGCATGGCCAATTTGATTTCACTACAATTGTCACTTGTATTATAAAAATATTTAAATATTAATGATTTGTGTGAAAAAAAAAATAATAATATAATCAACAAATTAATATGTCAACTTGTTTTAAGAACATGAAAATTAAAAAAAAAAAAAAAACGTGTCATTCGTTGTTAAATAGATTTTATTACAGAAGCCAAAGTAATTTATTTTGTTGTATTTATTTGATGAGAAATTCGTTTTGGTTAGATACACGCATTCAATTAAGCCATTGTTTTATACAGACAAATTGTTGCTGTTAAAATGTTTAGCTGAAATATTATCAGTCAAGTATTTAACGATCAGCATTAATTTTATTAATAAGCCTAAAATTATACAGACGTTTTTCAAATCGTTTAAAACACTCAACGAGTTGAAAGTTTTTACTCAAATTCCCTCACATGTCACTCATTTGAAATTCTTTTTTTTTATGATTATTTGTTATAAGTACATAAGACCAACTCCGAGGAATCAGTGTTCCTAATATACTTTTTTGGTGTCTCCTACTACAGACCTGAAAGCTGTTAAAAAAAGGCTGAAGAGAGAACCAAATAGAAAAAAAGGCACCAAAAATTTATCTTACAAAACTGTTGATCAATATATAAAAAAAAAATTTCCTGGTTAATCCAACCAATTTTGGTTGTAATTTAATTGTTAGTTTAAACTAATTAAAGTAATTATGTTATAGCAGTAATCGAACTATTAGCGTAAATTATTTGTTGGGGTTTTTACAAAGAAACTAATTTTCTTGATTAAAATAACAATTAAATATAGTAGCTTTACTGCCAACATAAACTGCTGTTGCGATTCGTTGAACTTAACAAAATTTTTAAAATTAAAAGAACCATCAAAAGTGGTTTCAGATGTTTCATTGTAAAAATCTACGACCTTTTAATCAACATCATTAATTGAATTAACTAAATGAAATTAGTTAAGGAACAAATTCTTATTTCATTTTAACTAATTTAATTATAATTTTTACCAGCAAACAATTGAACATAAAATTAACTATTTCTCTGGCTGCTGTTGGGTGTAACAATTAACACCAGACTACAAAATTAAACTCCGCAATCAGTCATGAATATGAAATGAAATTTGTGTGATCTGCATTAACGCCTGCGCTGTGTTGGTTGTTATCGGCTTGTGTCAATATAGAAAAAAATCTACTATTAAAAAATGTTACTTTACAATTATAATTGTAAACAAACATTTAACTGTTTTGTTTGTAACATAAAAACGAAAATTGGACCGTCAACATGATTTTTGTAAAGTTCTTAATTCACAATTAAACGTCGTTTTGGTCATTTCAACCAAAAAAATTGGTCAGATTTACCAATATTTTAAAGGGATTTGTTTCAAGAATATCATCGTATTTTTTTAATACTTTTTAGGAGGAACTTTTATTAATAAATACTTTTTTAGTAGTCGCCCTTTTAAAATGTGATTTTTAAAAGATATTTAGAAAAAAAATATACTTTTTTAGCCAATCATTTTTACAAAGAATTTCTTAAAAAGAAGAAAAATTAAAAAATATTTTTTTCACAACGTACTTTTTTCGAAAAGTATTTCTTTCAAAAAGTACTTTTTTCATAAAATGCTTTTCAAAATGAATATTTTTCCAAAATTTATATTTAAAAATAAATTCTTCTAAAAAGTACTTTTTGCACAACTTTTTTTTCACAAAGTTAATTTTTTAAAAACCTAATTTTTTTAAAGGACCAGAATAAAAAATTTACTTCCAAAGAGCACTTTTTCAACAACTCTTTACTTTACAAAGTACATTTTTTAAAAAGCTAGATTTTTTAAAAGGTCGCAAAATATTTTTACTTCCAAAAATATTTTTACTTCCAAAAATATTTTTACTTCCAAAGAGCACTTTTTGAACAACTTTTTCTTTCGCAAAGTACATTTTTTAAAAAGCTAGATTTTTCAAAAGGTCCAAAAAAATTTTTACTTCCACAGAGTACTTTTTCAACAACTTTTTCATTCACTAAGTACATTTTTTAAAATGATAAATTTTTTAAAAGGTCGCAAAATATTTTTACTTCCAAAAATATTTTTACTTCCAAAAATATTTTTACTTCCAAAGAGCACTTTTTGAACAACTTTTTCTTTCGCAAAGTACATTTTTTAAAAAGCTAGATTTTTCAAAAGGTCCAAAAAAATTTTTACTTCCACAGAGTACTTTTTCAACAACTTTTTCATTCACTAAGTACATTTTTTAAAATGATAAATTTTTTAAAAGGTCCCAAAATATTTTTACTTTCAGAGAGTACCTTTTGAATAACTTTTCCTTTCAAAAAGTACATAAATTTTTAAAAAGCTAGATTTTTTTTAAATTCCTCTTATTACAAAGTACTTTGTTTAACAGACACTTTTCTTAAAAAATACTTGGCTTTAGGCCGTTTTTTATTAAGCAGTTGTTATTTTAAATATTTGTTTCAAGAGAATTATCATAATTTTAGACGAACCTTTTCAAGAGTTATTTTATTTAGAACATATTTGGCAGGGCGGTACTTTTTTAAAAAGCAAGTTTTTTAAAAATCTTATTTCTTAATATATAATTTAATCAAAGATTTATTGCTAAAAACGGACTCGTTTGGGAGTTACTCTTTTCTGAAACGCACTTTTTTCACAATATTATTGCTGAAATCGGTGTGATAGATATATATATATATATATATATATATATATATATATAATTTTTCTTTTTGAATATGTACTTTTATCGATAACAAATTTTTTTGATGAACTAATTTAAACACTAATTTTTGATAGTGGGCATTTTTTTAAATCACTTTGAATTTAATTTCGTTCTGATTCTTTTTTCTCAAAATGTTACTTAAAAATTCAAAGTGATCAATTGACGGGGTTTTTTCAAAGAATTTTTTCGTAATTTGCTTTCTTAAAAGAAAAAATTTTTTTAAATTACTTTTTCAACCGATAGTTTTTTTTTAGTAGACTTTTTTCAAAAGGTACTTTTTATTTTTTTCTTATCTTGTTAAATGATCTTTAGTCGTCATGTCGTTGGAAAAAGTTAAATAAATTTTTATATACAAAATAATTTTTATAAAAAAAAGATTGTTGTCTCAATAGGTATTTTTCACAAAAGATATTTTTCAAAATTTACATTCTCTTATAGATTTTGTTTGAGTCTTGCTTAAGTTTTTGGACAATTCTTCGATTTTTAAGGTACTTTTTGCAAAATGTACATTTTAAAATGGCACTTTTCTGATTAGTAGTTTTCTTCGAGGAGTACTTTTTTACAAGATACCTTTTTAGTACATATATAATTTTTTGAACCATCTTTTTTAAGTTTCTTTTTTTTAGTTCCTTAAAATATAATTTCTTTTTGCAGGTACTATTTTTAAAGATTTATATTTAAGAGGTACATAATTTCAAAACGTACCTTTCTTTCTTAAGGTATATATTTTTTATAAATTAACTTTTTAAGTACTCATATTTTCAAAAGCTCCTTTTGGAAAATTAACTTCTCCTAAGAATACACATTTTTACTGCTGCTTTCTTCTGAATATATTTTTTTAAATGGAACCCTTTTATTGGCTAAAAACGGGCTTATTGAAGGCACTTTTTTCAAAAGTATTCTTTCACAGATTTGTAGCGAAAAATAGACATTTTCAGCAGGTACATTTGATACATTTAAAAAAAATTAATTTTAAGTTAATTTTTTATTTACAGGTAATCACTTTTAACCTCAAATTTTATGAATGATTTTCACATACTTTTTGTAGCGAGTGGGTTTTCATAAATTTCCTTTGTAAAGTGTGAACAAAAATATTATGTTGTTATTGTTGCTGGTTATTGTTCACATGATCTACTATCTGCAATAAATTGATGCACGTCACTTTACGGCCAATATAAAACCAACTTTTACTGTCAATAACAATGAGTTAATAAACAAACACCCATCGTTGAGTTTTGAGAAAATCATAAAAATGGGTGTTTTTGTTTTTCACATTTGAACGGAACAAGTGCGGCTGACTGACTGACTGACTGGCGCACTGACTGGCTGGCAGGTGCAAAGTACAAAAATTCTTTAATTTATTGGTCGTATTTATTTCACTTCTTTTCATCATTTGCGTTTGGATAATTTCAACGGATTAATAATGATTTTTGATTTTAAGCTATTTATCGGTTATTTACACAATAAATTAATTGTAATTTTATTTACTTTATTGAATTATTCGTACTTTTACTAAGAGCATCATCCACTCGAAAGCAAGTGTGTTTACATGCATTTTTTTTTTTAAATTTATTCAGTGCAGCTGCTATCGAAACTTCTTTAATATTTTTGAGATCCATAGACGTGATGGGTTTTTGGGTAATAAAAACTGCAAATAAGTCACAAGTTCGTTGTCAGAATTGTTACAGATGTCATCAATACATTTGAAGTGAATATCTATGCGTTGTTTGCAGCTTTTTTTTCATAGAAAAAAAAAAAAAAGAATTATATCAATCAGCTAAGGAAATATTTTATTCATCTTCCCGACCATGAGATAAAAAGCTCAATAGTGAGTATCGCAGGTTAAGCAATTCCCCTTCCGAATGTCTTGTTCCCGGGAAAAAATCTGCCGTTTTCAGTAGCCGACGTGGTTTTTTAATCTTGAGACCGGTTTGCTGGTACCGATCGGTAAGGCCGTTTAAAAGTTATTTTAAGAAAATCATTTTACAACTATATTCTTGTAAATTTTTTTTCTTGAAATCTACCGGTTTGAATCGGTCGAAAACCCTTTAGAACACACTCAGTTTGGTTGCATTCGATCAAGCCGTTCCAAAGTTATAAATGGGTCTCAGACTTACTCACACATACGCACACACACACACACACACACACACACAGATACATACTCACATATACTCACACATACAGATATAGTGACGGCCTCTCACAATTGTTTAGAGACTAAAAAAAAATTGTTTAGGGCCTCAAAACGTCGAGATTTGCTTAGAACTCGATTTTTCAAAACGGGATAAAAACCAATAACTTCCCGATTTTTGAAAATTTTAAATTTTTGTAGCGGGAAGTTAACGAAAAAGCGACAGGGAAATTAGAACTAATTGTTTTACTTTTAACATTTTCGTGCTGAAGAAGAGAGGCGTAAGATCAGTGCTGTTGGACCCAACTCCAGTTGACTTCTGGTTTTCGAGATTTTGTGATGATTTTCGCAGCACGTATTTTTTTAATGTTCAGGTGAACTCTGAAGCGGTGAAAAGAACTTTTGCAATAGATAATGTTTCATGGATCATGAAAACAGACCTCTTAATTTTCAGTTGAAGAGCATTTAATTCTCTTTTGTTGAGATGAAATTCGCAGGAAATTTTAATTCACAATAACAGGAATGGGAACAGGGAATTTCCTTTAAAACTTGTTATTTTTAATTAGGTTGAAAATTTAATATATTACTTTTTGATTTGAAAAAAATTGTCACTAGTCATTTAAATTAATTATTATTAACAGCGGTTTGGTATTCTCTAAGGCGTATAATATATAGAACATGTTACCAGAAGTCAATTTCTGTGAACAAAGACTAGACAAGTGACAATTTTTCGCTGTCGTATTGATGCGACGTCGACGTCGTCATTCATAATACGGGACATTATTTATTATTCAAAAATTTATTATTTATTAAAAAATATTTAAATTAACATGGAATTAATCCTATAAATGTTTTGGAATCATTAAAAATATATTAAGGGCCTTAGGCATAAATTATATTGTATTATAAGCTGCTTATAACACAAATTCCATAGAGAAAATTTATCTTATAAGCATTTTATAACACAACACATTTTTTTTGCAAATAACGCCTTAAATATTTTACTTAAGAGAATAGATGACATCAAGTCTTTCTTTTTTTTATTCTCAGTAGTATCCCTCGTATATAAAACTTACACCTGAAAAGAATTGTATGAAAAAAGCGATATTAACCAGTTCAGTAAATAATTATCATACAATTGGCAAATTGCTAATCTTATTCTTAATAATAAAAGATGTTAATAAATTTTTAATAATTGATAATTTAACGATATCAAAACTGACTTAATAAAAATTAGCTTTAAATTGTTTGAATCTTTAAATATTAAATTAATTTTGATTCTAAACTTGAAGCCAATTGGAAATATAAAAACTGAAATCATTTTTCCTTTAACAAAATTTATTTATCATGTAATTTTTTTATGAATTATTTTCTGCTAATTTAACAAAATTCAATTGTTAATATGACATTAATAATATTCACAACGAAACTCATTAAAACATCATAAACGAATTGTTGTATTTGTTGTTTCCACAACATATTTTAGTTCCATCAAAATACAGCAGACATTCCACAACCAGCCCCCACCCATTTAAGGCTTTTATGACAGGCGAGATAATAAAAACGCAACTAAATAAATGGGTTCAATAAAATAAAATTTGTAACAATTATTTTTGGATTGTGAAAAAACATGGGCTAATGCTAAAGCAAACGAATCAACAAAAGATCGTCGGAATATACTAAAATAAAAATGAAAAATATGTAGATAAAAATTAATGTCTGCAGCGCACACAACACACCACTTGACCTGAATGTTGTTTAAGGTTAAGGAATTTTCGTATAAAAATGTCGGATATACATTCGAGAGGTCATTAATAAAACTTTTTATTGTAGGGCGTGGATTAAAGGAAATTTTATAGTTTTCTATTACGATCGTTCTAATTCAATGTAAAATGTATGCGAAAAAGGGCTTAATTTAAAGGTGTGTCGAGTAAGGGAGTTTATTACAGTGCAATCATCTTAAGGTGGAAATTAGCAGGAAGGATCCGAAATGGCGGCAGTAGACCCACTATAGGGTATTGGGTTCAAAACTCGTCAAGAGATAAAATAACCGATATACGACGTTATGAGATCGAACTAAAACGGCGACACAATATATAAAAGACACAAACAACATTTTGTTTTTATTTCAGAAACTTAACGGAGGTGCTTCGGAAGTAGACCCTTGATAAGATATTGGATTCAAAATTCTTCAAACGATAAAATAAAACATTATAACGATATATGACACTATGAGATGGGGCTAGAACGGCGGCACAATATATAAAAATAAAAAAACAACTTTTTGTTTTTATTTTAGAAACTTAATGGGGGGTCCACTGCTTCAGTCAACAGGTTGGCTCAGCATAATTTCTATTACCGGGTTCCGCGGAACTATAAACTGGTATTACGATAAACAACCAAACGTAAATAAGTTAAAATTTAAAGGTAAATTCTTTTCGAACCTCTTTTTAGCAACATTGTTGTTGGCAGCACTGTTTTTGGCGGCTCAGCTGTTTTCGTGCAACATGTTACTGTTAGACATGTTCAGTTTGGTCTGTAATTAAACAAAGAATCGACTCAAAACCGAGCACAGCTTTGCAGATTATTAACTTTTATAATCAAAACCCCTGCTCGGTTCTGAAAACCCAAATTGTGTCCAGCGTGGGAGGAGATTTTTGGTTGAATGTAAACGTGAACTAACAAAATGCCTTATTTGATGTCACGAGCAGGATGAAGCATTACAAGAACTTCCGAAGCCTTCCGAAAAATGCACTGATGGGTGTGAATTATCGTAAATTTTTAGAGACTACGAAGGAGAGAAGTTTCTGTGAAAGGGGAGCGCTACAACACAAATTTTTTTTTCAGAATCAAAGAGTTAGACTTGGGAGAAATATGGTTTCACCAGGACAGTACCAAAAGCCATACTATACGCTGAATAAAGCGCCAATTGAAATGTGACTTCGGTGAACCGTTTATTTTACGTTTTGGGTCGGTAAATTGGCCATCAAGATCATACGATTTAAACAATTTTTCGTGGGATGGTACAGGTCCACAACGGTTGACGTCCTGGAAACCAATATTGAAGAATTTATTCGTGATATAATTGCCGCTGTGTTGGAGAGAGTATACCAAAATTGAAGCCAGTGCAGGAGACATTCGAGGCGTAGCTTCGCTCGAAAATTTACATGAAATCATCCTTAATTATAGAATTATATAGATCGCTCTCTCGACTCAAATAACAATTTATACAGTTTTTTTTTTTTTTTAAATGAAATCCCCACCTCTTAAAAAATTACTCGTTATAACCCACAGCTCGAAGTGGAAGCGGTTGCTGTTCATTAATGAGTCTTAGGAAAGATTCTCCTCCCTCTGGGCAACATTCAGAGCAACAGTATTCAAGTGTTTTGTTTTCCTCTTATGATGGCCTCTAGTCACGAGATTGTAGGCATTTAATTTATTATTTTCTTTGCCGGTGAAGGATTGTGTCAGTCGTTGTCTATGCCTTCTGGTTTTAAACAGGCTGACAACAAATAACTCCAAAGCAGTTGAGAAAAAATCAATCATTATCTTATGACTTGACTGGGTAGAGGTTCGAAGTGGCGACCTTGGCCGTCATAATGAATGCGTTAAATACTTCAGATGCATGAATGAGTTGCGGAAATATTTCAAAAGAAGCTAATTTTTATGTTACAATTTCCTAAAGCGCATTAAATATATTTTATGGTTTTTGTAATTTCTTTAAAGTCAATAAAATTTTGTTTATAAGTAAAATATTTTATTGGGATATTTTTATAAATTGGAACTATTTACTTTTCATGCTTCCGATAACAGCAAATTGTTGATATTTATTTTTTGTTTTACTGGAATGTATGAAATGCTTTTGGAGATAGAATCCCAACAATACAAAAATGGAAATTTAATTACAAAACAGGGTCGTATTAAAATATCACAAAAATAATTAGCAACCATTTTTCAAATATCGTTTATTTTTTTTTTTTTTTTTGTAATGAGGTCTTGATTAGGGTCTGAGTTAAAATCTGGCCATCGGCAAATTATTTATTGTTTTGCTCAAATTCAAATTTTATTAAGACTGGAATACTTTCAATATTTAAAAAATTTTTTAAATAAATAATTGTCAAACATATTAAAAACGTCAGGCCACAAAATGCACTATTTTATTTATAGGTTGTTTTTTATAGAGTGATACAACTTTGAGTTGGCATCACTGCTTTATTTGACCACCCATTTAATAGCTGATAGTTGCTTTTTGTTTAGTTTTCTTTGACATTTCATTATGTATCGACTTACACCAGGGCAACGCCTGCAAATTGTGGAAATTTTTAATCAAAATAATGGTTCTGTTCGTCAAACTTATTACGCACTTCGTACATTCAAAATTTTATTTTCCGCTGAAGTCCATTTTTGGTTGAATGGGTGGTACGTGAATAAACAGAATTGTCGCATTTGGATTGAAGAAAATCCACAAGCTGTTATCGAAACACCATTACTGGAGGCCTATATGTCTTCAAATACGATGTTGTTCAGAATGTTACTGTTTCTGAAAATTGCTGTTCCAGATTGCGCCTTGTACGCGCCAGCCGTGGCGGCCACATGACCGAGATCATATTTAAACATTAATGTCATAAAATTTTCTATCTAATAAAGACCGTTTCATTGATATCAAATATATATTACTATATTTTATTATGATTTAAACTTGTATCACTCTATAAAAAACACCCTATATTATAATACTATTTTGGTTCATTATTGTTTTAAGATTATTTAAAATTAAATTTTAAATTTTCCAGTTTGCTTTTTTTAAAAAGCGTAAAATATATTTCTAATTTATTTTTATTTCTTTGCTTAAAGTGCAAAAATACTTACACATTATGAGAAGATAAGAACATGAAGCGCACCAACAAACTTGTACAAGTAACAAGTGAAGTATTAGTAACATTATTAATAATATTAATCATACGCATGGCAGCACAATACAAAAGGAGATTTAGACCCCAACAAAAGTACAAGTGAAGGTGACAAAAAGACGTTTAAAAAGAAATCCCTTGAAGATAATCTTTCTGTTTCACAGAAATCATACGGACAACAGGTGATTCGTCTTTAGATTCTTATCTGTAGGATTGTTATCATCAGCGTATAAATAATTTATATTATTCTATAACCAGAAATTTTCCTACCAAATTCAAGTTGTTAAAAGCAACAATTGGTTAGTTGCCTGGTAGGTGGCTGGTGTGGTTGGGGGTGGGTGTTTGTTTGTATATTTTTGTTGCTGAATATTCGGAATTTGCTTTTTTTTGTTTGTTTGTTTGTTTTTCTTTTTGTTTTCGCCAAGCGGCACTGAAAACCATAATAAAAGAAGAAAATACGATTTCATTATTGAATTACGGACTGATAAAAAATATCATTGCGATTGAATTAAAATACGATACATGCAGCAGCAGCAGCAGCAGCGGCAGCTACGGAAGCATAAAGATGGAACACACAGTCTTTTGGTTTAATTTTCCCAGCGCGCACACTGTCGGCAGTCTTTATTCAACATTTTCGATGGCCAGACATACAAACAGATTTCAATTGTGAAAATAAATAGTACAAACAACTAATAATTATTACAGGCCAATTACAATAAAGAAATATCAATGAAATATTGCAATTGATATTCAGAGTTTTATTAAATATAAATACATGTGCTTATGAACTGTACAGGAGTACATATTTACTTATGTGTGTGTGTGTGTGTGTACATAAAAATATAATAAATAAAATAAACTGACTAAATGTTTATATAAAAGAGTTCATGTACGCTAAATATTAAATGAATAGTTTGGCCAAATTCTTCTTTTTTGCGATGGGGTTAATAAACAAATAAGTGAGTGAGTGGGACTGCGAAGTGAGTAAAAGTGTATAAATAGATTATAAACAAATACCGATCCATGCATAAATATTTCGTTGACTTCACCAGCAATCAATGAATTCTAATCTCAATGGAAATTTATATCTTTTTAGCATGAAAATATATTTACTTTGATCTGATGTAAAAATATACATAAACTTTCAACTAAATAAACTTTCGACTGCTTTTTTAATAAAGTTAAAGAAAAAATTTAATTATTCACAGCAAAACGGAAATTTAGAAATATCAAATAATTTTTCGTAAACGCATCAGTAACGGGCTCTCAGCAACTACAAAGTTTATAGCAGCATGTAATAATTTTAGTAAAACTTTCTAAAATTAATAAGAAATATTCTGTGTGTTCTAAAAACAAAAACAAATATGTTTATTTGGCAGAAATAAATAAAAACTATTGTTTTTTTTTGAGGCCACTCCTGAAGGATCAGGACTCTTAGATCAGGACTCAAATTATCGCATTCGATATCGGTCGAAATTTCAACATATTTCGATCGGTATCGAGTGATTTAGTCGCCTCCAGCGGAGTTTCTTAGTTAAAAGCCATATTATTCTATGACATTTTCTTTTCCATAGTTGTGTAAATCCTTATGAAATTAACCCTAGAAGTACTGTAACTTCCAATTCTAATCTCCTGTGCCACTGTGAATAAATTGTTGCCTTCCAACTTTTCTTTATATATTCCACAAGTTCTTATTAATTTATATAAAATTCTTAATCCAAGAAAATAAAAGAGATTATCTTACAAAAAAATAATTGCAACTTATAAAGCAGTTATAACTGCAATACAAGGGATTAATGGAATATTTATTACTGCTTAAGTTTTCTTTTCTGGAAAACCTGTAACATCTTTTAATTTCTTTCTTAAAAAGTCGCAGTTGGAGAGGAAAGTGAAAACCAAAATAGTTTTTCGCCAGGAGTGTTGAATTAGTTTCTAAAAAATTCTTAATTTTCAAATGGTGGAATGATGTAATTTTCTGTTGAAAAGTGTAAGAAATGTTGCATTTTTTTCGAGAAAAGAAATCAATACTGACTTGACATTTTCTGCCATCTTTGAAATTTCCTACAGGATTTATAATTATTTTGCATTGTTTGGAATAAATGGGACAAAAGTAACCTAGAGGCAATTTTGTTTATAATTAATTATTAATTATTAAGTATAATTATTTATAATTATTTATTAATCGACGTCGAAGTATGGTGTTGGCTGAAATAGTGAACACAAGACTACGATGTCCCAAATCACGAGTTCGATTCCACACGCAGACAAGAATTTGGAGTCGAATATTTCTCATCTTCACTACTGAAAGGGTGTGTTGATTGTTGTCGGCCGGTCTCAAAGGCGTAGGCATAGCACTGCTCGCTAAATATTAACGACAGCGATTAACATCATCATGTATTAAAAGAGCGGACGGGACCTCCAGCGCGAGATTTACTGGTGGAGTAAAAGAAATGGCCACAACAAATTTTCTGTCTTTCAATCTGTCCTCTTAATACTATCCCGTCCTTTCTAGTTCTGACACAATGCACTGCATATGTAGGGGTCAACCCCTGAGTGCTGGTCCAAGACAAAAAAACTTCATACATTTTTGATTCAATAAATAGAAGAAAATTAAGAGAAGTCAAACATTTTCAAGCAACTTTAATAAAGTGCGAAGATGTTATGATCTATTAAATTTATTCGCGGCATAAAAATGGGACGGCAGCACTTCTAGTGTTAATAAAAAATATATCCACTATATCTATCTGCCAATTTCCGTTTGATACTTTTCTTACAACTAAAGGAAGCCATGTGAAGTCGTTAGTATAAGACGACCAGCACAAAACGATTGGTTGGCCTCATATATTGGAAAGAGTCGTCAAAAATTGGACCTCTAGATTAGACTACGACCAAGCCTGCCATGGCGATCATACGCCACAAGTCATATATAAACTATAATGTCAAAAGATAATTTCTCGAATAAAACAAATTGCAAGACTATATATTAAAAGAGATCAGTGAGTTCTTGTTACGACTTTGATGTTTGTTTTTAAACTTCTCACTTATTAAAGAGGAAACTTTGAAATAAATATCTTTAATTATTCTAAGAAAAGTTGGGTAAAGGTTCCCTGATGATCTGCACTAGCCCCAGTGATGTGCGCATGCGAACTGGCTGAAAACCCCTCAATTGATCACTTTCAATTTTTTAATAAGATTTTGGAAACTAAATTTAAAGAGGATTAATTTTTTGTTTTTTCATATCAAACTTCTTTACCTCTAAAAAAAAACACCCTATATACATATACGGCTTGCGCGACAACAAAGTTGAAAACTATTTTTGAAAATTTTAAGATAAATATTAAGAAAAGACGCACATCTTGTTTTTATAAAAATTTCCTGTTTTAAATATTTCCCGGCAAAAAAAAGGACATTTCACAGGAGTCTATAAGATCCTAAAGTTATGAACCGGAAGTGGTGTAAATCTGGATTCTTTCTAATGCTTTCTAGAAATTGTTGTCACTGAAAAAAGTTATCTTCTTTTAGTCACCTCTTCACTGAAACCGAAGTCATTTTTTAGATGTGAAGGATTTTTGTAGGACATTAATAATATTTTTTTAAAATTAATTAGTAAAAATCGTTTATTGAAAGTCTTCTGAAGGCCCGAGGCCACAATAGTTATATCCGTGTAATTTGTATTTATTAAATCAACTGCAGGCCTTTGCCAATTAACTCCTATTTATTTATATAATTATATTTAATTTATTTATATTAATGGATTTCATATAAAACTTTTATTAATGACTCAATTATATTTTCATAGTTCAATATATTTTTTTAGAAATAAAAATATAATTCTTGGGAAAATTAATAAGAACTTCCAACTTTGTGCAAATTACATCTTAATCAATTATCTGCTTATTGTATAAGTCGAAATCACACAATAATTGAGAGTAAAAAAAACTGCTTCCCCAAAAATGCCCTCCAGTATTATTTTCACTGGATTGCAGTTCTAAAAAAATTCTATTATTTTTCAACTCTGATTCAATCAAAAATCTATACGAAGTCAGCCAATCGATTTCAATTGAGTTCAAGATAAGACGTGGTAGCTAACAACGTGTGTGGGACAGTTAAGAAACTTCATTTTTTATACATTTTTTTCATCTTAAATTGCCGAGATGTAGGATGTTTTGTGATATTTAGTCTCAAGCCTGAATAGAAATAGAAGAAAATATATGCTACCATTAGTTTTATTGATAAATCGAATGACATTAACGATTTTATACGTTATTCTATAAAAGCCACCTTTAAATTGGTGAAACAGTGGGGGGGGGGGGGGGGGCCAACAATGAATCCTTTAGCCTATTCAATAGCCCACAGCAAATGACAATTTATTTTTAAGATACAGATTTTAGAGTTCCCAATCAAATATCCTACTGTCCGTCATTGTACGCTGCAAAAGAGAAAACAAAAAGGAAATGGAAACCAAAACGGATAGGACTGGATTGCAGCAGCAGCGACATTATTAAAATTCTATTTATGTGTGCGTTAAAGTGCTGCTCTAAGAGAATAATCAGTCTTTGTTTTTAAGAAATATCGTGGCCTGTAAACAGTTCAACAATTTATTCAAGAATATATTTTCTAAGAAAACAGATTCACGCACTAGAAATTTCAAGATTTTAATGTGTCTTAAGCAACAATCCCCCACCCCTCCAGAACGAGTGTGTCTGCAGCCAAAAATGAATGTTGAAATATTTCTGTTGTTAATAAAAATATATTATAAACAGGATGGCATATGACAGTGATTTATTACGAACCAGGCCTGTGCTGCTACAGAACAGGATGCTTTTATACATGAAATGAAATGTATGACTAACAAAAATGTGTTTGTTTTGTTGTTATTTTTTGGACACTTTTAAATTTAACTTGAGGCATTCTTTGGCAGTTTAAGATTAAAGTAACATTTTCCTTTCCTTCTGAATACAACTACATATAAAACTTTTTACTTGATGCAGCAAATGAGGCCAAAACTACACACGCAAACAATTGTTTTCTTAATGGGCAGGAGTTGTTTGTTTTTCTTTTTAACGGCCAACAAGTTAGCGAGTCAAGTTTAGTTGTTGCATTATTTTTAATTGCCAACAGATTATTTAGTTGTTAAAGAAAAATAATATTTATAGACTTTTTGAAAAACTAAAACAGCGATTAACAGAAAAAAATTTACCAGCGAAGTAAAAAGTAAGAGTAGCTGCAAGAAAGATTTTTATCTTCTGATCTGCCTTCATTTCTCTTCTTAAACTATCACCGCTTTTCCAGTTCTAGCACAACGCACTGTGTATATAGGGGTCATTCCCCGAGTGCTAGTCCAAGTAAAAAAAAAAATGTTTCTTACAAAATTGCTTCACTCAACGTAGCATCGGGATATAATTTATTTTTTTATGACTCTGTAACTGAGAGTGGTACCAAGGACACCACAACAGGACTAGTACAAAGAGGTTAAGTCAAGAACCCCTTTCCGACTGTCTTAATCATATCAATTGATCCTCTTCAATAACAACGTCTTTTAAGAGACAGCGTAACATCTGACATAAAATGCAGGAACTCCAAGCGGCTGCTCACTTGGCGAGCACTGTGGCAGGTCCTATTTTCTGTGGAGTAGTTAAAGCTAATTTTTATTTTATTTATTTATTTATTTTTGTTTTCTGTGATTGTTAAGCATTAAATATAATAACGACAGCTGGCTACACGAACACCGACTACAAAAGCCGTTGGCTACAATCGCCGCCAATGATACCAAATCAATAACCATGAGTTGTTGTTTGTAGTGGACTTATCTTCATACGCCAGTGTAGCCGCTTTCATATACTTAATACTCTTGAATAGTGTTATTCCATTATAATATATTTAAAGTCCACAGCACGTGAGTTTGTTGTTAATTTTTTGTAAAATAAAACAATATATTTTTAAATTTATTTATAATAAACTGGCAACATTGTATCTAGTCATTGTCGCTCACCAGCATAGAAATTAGTTTAATTTTGGCTACAGCTACAACGGTGGTCGGTAGCCGTGTGGCTGTGTAGCCGCTAAAATAGTCATTCCCATTTCAATGCGTGTATTCTAATTTTGACAGGCTGTAGCTCGTAGCCTGCTGTCGTTATTGTGTTTAATGCCTTATTTTTATTTTTGTTAATTACACTTATTTTGTATGTAATTAAAAATATTTTTTTTGGAATATTAAAACGGAAACTATTTTTTTATTACAAATATCAATATTTGATATTTAAAAAAAAATATATATAATAAGAAATTCAATTTCAAAGTTGGACAATTGCAACTTTTTTTGGAGCCGAAAGATAAAGAAATTAAAAACAAGTTCCCCTTTTGTTTCTAAGTCAAAACATTTTTAATATTTTTTAAAGAAAATAATTAATAACAGCAATCAATCAGAGAAGGGAAAAATACAGCTCCAGAGCTGCACAGTTTAATTTGTGTTTGAATATTAAAGTATTTGAATTAAACTACTTTTTTCAGTCATCAAACATATTTCATATTTTAAACAAAAGCTTCAGTTTATATTAAAAATCCAAAAAAGAAAGAGTCCATGTCAGGGTTGGACAATTGAAGTTTTATATTTTTATTTTACTTAATTTTTTTAATATGAAATTAATCAACCCATTTGATATTTTCTAGACTAGAAATAAGAAAAACCTAAAATACAAATTCAGAGGTGGGAAATCATTTGTTTTTAACAAAAAAAAAAGTATATTTAGTTATTCTAAGAAATGTTGGGTAAAGGTTCCCTGATGATCGCCATTAGCTCCAGTGAAATGCGCAGTTTCAATTGACAATTAATTATATTTAATTTATTAAATTTCAAGTTGCTTTGAAAAGTATGATTTTTGTGTGGCGAAAATGCCTGTCAAGCCTGCATTAATTTTAACAATCGTTTGTGATTAAGGACGCAAGTGTTTTAAGCAACAAAAGTTACTGAATTAAACAGGATATTAAGTTAATTGCCACTGGCTATTTAATTAATATGCTGGTAAAGTAGTATAATCGTATGTTAACACATCCAGCGATTTGAATATAATAAAACGGTTGAAAATAGCATAATTTACTCAGCCCCACAGTCAGCCAGCCAGCCAGCCAGACAATACCAAAAGCTGCCATACAGTCAGTCAGTCCCATGCGTGCACAGGAAATTGTAGTTTTATGCCACAAACACATCTGCACATTTTATTTGCAACATGTTCGAAGCAAACACAGTTGTTGAATGTAGAACTTTTTAACAGTGTTGTCAACTGGGTACTTCTCGCAACTTTTTAGAAACATATTTTAGTGAGTGCTCAGTACTTCTTAAAATAAATGTTTAAGGCTTTTCTAAAGTGGTGACGGTGGCATGAAAGTTTGTATGAAATTTTTTATTAAAAATAAATATATAAATAAATTTATGTCAACAAGAATTATTATCACTTGAAACCGGTTTTTATAAGATACTATTTCCACAGGAAAAGTCTGCTTTAAAAGAGTCGTTTTGATTTTCTTTTAAAATCTCTTTTAATTCATAATAAACAGGCAACCAATTGCAACTATTCAAGTCTGTGATCAGTCTTTATTTCGGAGAATTATGGGAACATAGTCGCCCATATTATGAATGGCGACGCCGACGTCACATCAAGAGGACAGATAAAAAATTTCACTTTTTAATTATTATAAACAGTGGTTTGGTATTCTCTAAGGCGTCTTATATATAGAACATGTTACCAGAAGACAATTTCTGTCGACAAAGACTGGAAAAGTGGTAATTTCTTGCTGTCGTGTTGATGTGACGTCGACGTTGTCATTCATAATACGGGCAAGTGACTTCCGAAAACTTTTCGACTTTTTTAAAATTGTTTTGTCGATTTATTTCACTTCTTTCTGAATACCACGTTACAAAACTTAGCCTGTCAGCTCCTTTAGATTTAAAAGTGAAAAATATTTTCTGTAACGTCTGAAGTAAATGTTGGTTATATAATAAAAGATTAAAATCTCTAGTTTTTAATTGTGAATATTTTATTTTTCTTAAAATAGAAATCTTAATTCATGGATTCTTTGCTAAAATTATACGTGTTTTGCTGGGTTATATAATTTTATCTTGAAAAAACTTTCTATATGTCCGCCGAAATCTTTTTGACCCCACATAAAGTTTTTAAATTGCCCTCAGCATGTTTATCAAATTTATTATGAATATGGTTGGACAAAACTGGTCACTAGAGCGAAATTAAAACGTAGAGATGGAGGGAACAATTTTACACTTGAAATATGTTTAAAACATTATTAACAAATCTTATAAATACTTATTTCCTCAGCTAAAGACAATAAAATGGCACAGTTTACTATGTGACAAGTATACTTGACATATCCTGAGCGAATGGCCAGATTAAAATGTTGTCCTGTTCTAAAGAGTTGTGTGTTTTAATTAATTTGTGTGAGTGTATATAAATAAAACGTGTTATTATTCAGTTGGTGTATTTTCCTATTTTATTCTAAAAGATAACTAAAAAAAAATTCTGTTTGAAGTTTGCCGTCTGCCACAACCTGGTGTTCTGTATGAGCAGTCGTTCAAACTGGAAATACATTAAAATCCAACCGCATCAAATGAAATTCAGTAGCGGACTTGTAAGCAAACCCTCAAGACTTTCCAACGAAGAATTAACGGAACAATGAAAACTTGTGGGTTAATATATTTGAAAACCATGTGTTATTTTGCTATTCAGACATAAAGTGTGATGTGGATTAATGAAACCAAGAATGAAGTGTTTAAAAAATATTTTTATATATCGGCATTATACACGAAAAAGTCTGAAAGTATTTGGGAAAAGAATTTTAGCTCATTTTTTTTTGATAAATAAATTGGTCTTTAAATAAGAATCTAGATTGCAAGTATTTTTTTACATAAAAACCTTAAAATTTTTATGTTGTTGTATTCTGGCGGGAAAGAAATACTAATTTGAAATAAATGACTTTCACAAGCCGTGATGAATTGTTATTGTTATTTATGTATTTGTAAGCGCGAACATAAATTCAAAATTAACTAGCCGAGTCGCAAACCGAAATATGCAACAAACAAATCTATTCTGTTAACGACTTGACAGTTGGAGCAAAATTCGTTTAGCAATCCAAATCCAGGATTTAGATCCAGGAATATACGACTCAAGGGATACTTAATAAGTCCCTGCAGAGCACTCGATTTTTCCATAACAAAGTAAAACCAATTTTCTTAAATTTTAGATCTTCCCAGTGGTAAGTAAAAATATAAAAAGCGGCAACATTGACTCTTGAAAACAGCTGTTTTTCTTATAGTAAATAAATTAATTTATATAAAGAAAAACTATTGTCACATAAAACCGAGCCAGCTATGAAATCGTTTTCAAGGGGAGGGATTGTTTACTTTTCTAGAAAACATGTAACATTTTTTCACTTTTTTCTAAAAAGTGACGGTTTGGAAAAGTTTTAAAAGAGAACTTATTTTTCATGAGGAATGTTGGATTAATTTCTTATAAATAAATAACGAAATGTTGCCATTTTTTGCTGAAAAGTGTAAAAAATTTTGCAATTTTTCCAGAAAAAAAAATCAGTTTTAAGCAAAGTCCTTTTAATTTCCTTTTAAAATTTCTTTCATATCATAATAAACAGGCGATAAAAATATGCATTGAAAGAAGAACATCCAAGTCCGTAATCAGTCTCCATTTTTTTGCTTGCTTGGAAGTGGCCTAAAATGCAGTGATATATTAGAACTGATGATGGGAACTGTATGATTTCCGAGAACTTAAATTTTCTCTTATTGTTAACTTTCTTTAATTCTTTGGTTTTTTATTGTTTACAAGCTTCTTATATTAAAGTATATATTTTTGAAAATAGTTCGCCAGTTAATCCAAGATAATATTGAATTGTGAGTATTTTATTGCCACATTAAAGTAAATTGAAATGAAAAGACTTTAACAAATATTATAAAAAATTAATTTCCTGAAGAAGTCACGCAAAGGAGTCACGAAATACTGAAAACAACAATTTATAATTTATTATAAATAAAGAGATCTTAAGCTTAAAAATATTAGTGCATATTAAAAGACTATATGCTGTTTTCGAAAGCCGCTACACTTTCGTCAGTAGTAGTCATGTAAATTTGTTGCTTGCCACAACTTATTAAAAAAAAAGTTTTAACACATTTTGACCACATTTTAGCATTAAAGATTTCTGAAACATAAATTATTTATTCTGCAATTTTATCATTCCTTGATTTTTTTTAATGTGACCAAATTGTTTCAGATAAAAACACAACATCTTTCTTCAGAGCATTTCCTTTGTATTAATATACCAACGTATCCAAACATAAATCAACTTGCGATAAGAAGGGTCATACAGGTCATGTTTCCTTTTACACAAAATAAGTAACATGCAAATAATACTTTTACTGCTGAAATATAAGAAAATACAATTCGCAAACACGCAACAGGACAATTGTAGCGTTAAAAGAAAAAGATATTAAACAAATACTTTGATCTCTCTCAAATGAAAATGAACGTGAAACTGAACATGAAACCTATTGATGTGTAATTCGAGGCTTGACTAAAAGATTAGGTGCACAAAATATTTAAAACTCTCTAAATATATCTTAAAAGTTGTTGCTTTAAGGATCAGCAATTTTATATGGAATTAAAATAAAGCAAACTTTCGTTAAATTGTCAAGTAGTTTCAAGACGTTAGTATTTATTTGAATATGATGCCGGTCAAGCGGATATTGACCCCACGAGATTGCATGGCACATCTAGAAAGATTTTGTTAGGAGTGGGGCTTTTTTTTCCTTCTTCACTTTTTCCATTTTATGTGCGAAAAAAACCTTTAACTATCCAACTCTGAAATCGAATAACATTTTGTTCCTATCTGACACATAAAATATGTTTATTAAAAGTAAATAGTTTTGATAATCCAAAATAAGTTTCACAGTTCCAGGTCTGGAGCAATTTTTGCGGCTTTTCTATCGGGTGTTTTTTATAGAGTGATACAAGTTTAAATCACAATAAAACATAGTAATATATTTTTGCTATCAATGAAACGGTCTTTGTTGGATAGAAAATTTTATAACATTAATGTTTAAATATGATTTCGGCCATGTGGCCGCCACGGCTGGCGCGTACAAGGTGAAATCTGGAACACTAATTTTCACAAACAGTAACATTCTCACCCTTAACCCCGCCAAACAGTAATTTTCTGTGGATGTGAAATTGTGTTGCAGCAAAATCTTGTGGATTCTCTCCACCCCAAATTCGACAATTCTTTTTATTTACGTACCCATTCAACCAAAAATGGGCCACAGCGGAAAATAAAATTTTGAATGGACGAAGAGCACGATAAGTTTGACAAACAGAACTATTATTTTGATTGAAAATTTCCATAATTTGTAAGCTTTGCTCTTATGTAAGTCATTCCATAATGAAATGTCAAAGCAAACTAAACAAAACGCAACTATCAGCTGTTAAATTACGGGTCAAATAAAGCAGTGATGCCAACTCAAAGTTGTAGCACTCTATAAAAAACACCCGATATAATTCTTTTGTTTTGCACATATTCGTATAAATGTTTACAAGAGAAAAAAGTTTTTCTTACTATATTTAATTTAATTTTATTATATTTAATTTTTTTAATAAGAATTTAGTTTTTATTTTTAACTTCAAAAATGGTTGCCTTAAAACTATTTTTAAAACTTGTTCGTCGATTCAATGAAGAGTACCCTCAATGCACAAATATGAAGAGTAATCATTCAGGGTTAAAGAAACGGTTAAGCAGAGCAGAGACAGAATCGTGGCGATTAAATATTTTTCAAAATGTTTCTCTATTTGCTTTAGTAATTCTTTTAATTATGAATGATTGCACGTGTTTGTTTAAAGTAAAGAGACAATTTTGCGTCATTGTTGTAGTAGTGATAGTGTTTTACTCATGATGAAAATCCACCTACGGTGGCAACGCCATGCCAGATGACAGTTTGTTGTTTGGCCACAGAAATGTCATGTCCTTGATGTGTTTGTATATGGGAGCGTTGTGTGCAATTGTAATTGTGTACAGCATTTCAATATGCTTGTTGCTATAATTATTGACCTGGACCATAAACAACAATTGCTTTGATTTTTTAATATTGTATTGGCAGTGATGCCACCTTATTATGCCAGTATGGTTTCATTTATATAAAAGGCTATTTAGAAGCGATTTTTTAAAGTTTTTTAAGTATTAAAAATTGTAAAGTACTATAGTAATACAAAATAATACAACCACTAAAATTATAACACTTTAAAATGCAAATCCCAACTCTATACTTCCCTTGCGATATTTTAGTGTAGGGTAATCAGGTTGTTTGCAAATACCCACCGTTCCTAAGCTTGTGAGCTCTACCATAAAAGGTCTATTAAATTTTTCAAACACTGATTGTTTGTGGGATTGTTGACACAAAACGTACATACACAATCCCACACACAAAAGCATTTACACGATTAAATCTCTTGGGTGTTGTATTTCAATACCAACCAAATCCTTTTTACAACGGAATAATCCTTCATTAAACGCCCATAATTTTATAAGTACATGTAGAAGGTTTAAGTTGTAACGTAAATAAAAGCTGCTGCGCTACTTTTCACACCGCATAAATATTTATAAGGTCTTAATCATATAAAACAAAGTGAACTAGAAGAATGTTTTAATATAAATTTTTTATGGCAGTACAAATAATTTTGTTTTTTTATGCGGCAGGCAGTATTTGCATAAAGGGTTAAGTAACAGAGATTCTATTAAACCAGCGGCAAAATAATCAAAATTAAAAGAAAAAATATCATATCGATATTGAATAACTTATTTTAATTATATAATAAACATTTTAAGAATTGTCTCTATAAGTTGTCTTTAGCTATGAAATACATTCTATCTGAACTCTGGCTGGAGATTTAGGTCATCGTTTTGTCACATTTTGTGAAAATGGCCGTTAACATGTTAGAACATTCATTCCAGTAGGTTGTCTGAATGTAATAAATAACAAAATTAATATATATTTTTTATTTTCAGTCACCTTTAATATGCTGCTGTACAACAAAACAAACACCAACAAAGAGGAAAAGAACCTTGAAATCAAATACCTGACAGACATGCGTTATTGGAACGAAGAATCAAATATTTAGAAGAGCAGAAATCTTTCGGATGAATTGAAAAATAAAACTTATAGAAGGAGAAGTTGACAACAAAGTCCTGCGGGGTAGTATTACAAAAATGGATGAGTTTCCAGTGGTTAAAGCCCCAAATGATGAAATACTCGACGAAGAAGAGTTTGGTGAGTAAAAAAAAGGCCAACTTTTGTTTAATGAAGTGACCGCAACAATTAACTATAAATTTTAAATAACCTTTTGTTTCAACTAAACATGTATCTAATAGAGATATTTTCTTGTGAAATATTATTATTGCACTGTTTCCTAACAAAATAAAAAAAGGAGAGAGGGCCGAATTGCTTTAATTATCCTCGTTGCTGGAAATACTTTCAGGGTATTTAATAAAACATGTTGTTAAACAACAGGATGAACGGTCATCATGATAAGTCGAATGACCCTTTTCTTAACGGCCAAGTTGGCTAGAATATTGTTGGCTTTTTTTTAGAAAACATTCACAGTGTTTTGCTCAAAGTTTCTTACTTAACATATGGGCGTTTCCATGGAAAAATCTATTGTACAAATGAATGATTTAGAGAAGTTGAATCTGTAAAAGTCGTATGTTATTTCGAACCATGGAAGGAAGCATCACCAGCTGTTTCAGTTTATAAAGAAATTAGTTTGGACATTTAAGTCGTCTCATAGTGAAATCCTTCAATACCAAATTCGTAAGACAGCGGGTTTTTTACAGTGTCACAACTTTGAGTTGGCATCAGTGTTTTATTTATATAAGCTCCCATCGAAAAGCAAACAATCAGTGCTTTAAAATTCGAATATAAATCGACTTGCAAATTGTTGAAATTTTTAATAAAAGTTATTGTCCTATTCGTCCAGCTCATCCATTTAAAATTTTCTTTTCCAAAGAAGTCCATTTCTGGTTGGATGGTTGAGTAAATAATCAAAATTGTGGCATTTGGAGTGCGTAGAATCCACAAGCTTTTGACGAAGCACCGTTTCTCTTCCACAGAAAATTACTGGTCGGTGCGCTTTATAGGCTGGCGGAGTCATTGGCCCATATGTCTTCAAAAATGACGATGGTCAGAATGTTACGGATTTGAAATGTTTTCATGCCCTTAATTACGTGGTATTCATCTGGCTGATATGAAGAAATAATTTCACGTAATAACCCAATTAATTGTCCACCAGGATCGTGTGATTTAACCTCATTCATTTATTCTGTTAGAGGTTATGTTAAGTCACTTGTCGACGTCGATAAACCACAAAAAATTCAACACCTGGAAATCGACATTCGAGAGTACGAATGCTGAGAAAAGTTGTTGAAAATTTATGTTCCATATGGTGCATTCTACGCGCCCGTCGCACAGTGGTATTTGTTCATACAAATTTTGGCAAAAAATATAAGGAGTGCTCGTAGAATGTTGAAAATTCGCTCTGAGCCTTTGGTTAGCTCAATGAAGAAAATATATAACGTTTCATTAATATTGGCCACGCCCACTACCCACCGCCCATAGAAAACAAAATTTATTTTTGCCTCAAAATTTTTAAAAATTCGGCGCCGAGCCTTCTATTACCTCAATCAAGAATAAAATAAAGTTTAATAAAAATTGGCCACACCCACCACCCACCGCCCATAGAAACCAATATTTATTTTTGGCCTAAAGTTTTGAAAAAATTGCACAAAAAATCCCACTGTGCGTCGTGGCGGCCACATGGCAGGAATCATATTTAGAAATTAATTTCCTAAAATTTTCTTTCAAATAAAGCCCGATATTAAAAATATATCTCCTTGTTTTATTACGATTTAAACACCCATTAATATTATTGCACCACTGAGTTCCCCACTTGTTGTTTGGTGTTTGGCTTTAAAGGGTAATTAATTACTCCAAATATTTCCCTCTCTTTGAAGGATTAGCAATCTTTGAAATGACACAATATCTGAAGTAGATATAAAAATATAAAAGGAGGAGAGTAGTTGAGAATATGTCAACTAGTAAATTTCCTAAGACTTTACAAATATTTTATTTTTTTTTTTTTTCAAAGCAAATAGTCGAAAGTTTCTCATCAGCTGACCAAATTTTAAAAGAGTATAATAAGTTATGACAGTTTTATAACATACAACTTTACCACTAAAATGTGAATCACCCAAATACACTATATTTTTTCACAAGCCATTATTTTTATATTTAAATAATATGTTGTCACAAAAAGTTATGACATGTTGTTTTCAGTGGGGAGATTTTTTTAATTACAAATTTATAACTTACAACTTTACACCTAAAATTTGAATACCCCAAATATACTAAAATTTTTCACAAGCCATTATTTTTTTATTTAAATAATATGTTGTCATAAAAAGTTATGACGTGTTGTTTTCAGTGGGGAGATTTTATATGCTATCATTTCACAACATACGAATTTATGACTAAAATATGAATACCCCAAATATACTATAATTTTTCACAAGCCATTAATTTTTCATTTAAATATTTAAAAAAATAATATGTTGTTGTAATAAGTTATGACGCGTTTTTCTCAGAGGGGAGACTTTTTAATTACAAATTTTTATAACTTACGACTTTACGACTAAAATATGAATACCCCAAATATACTATAATTTTGTCACAAGCCATTAATTTTCCATTTATATATAAAAAAAAAATTTTTGTCCTTCTAGACATTCTGTACTCGGCTCCAGTGGAAATAATCGTACTGCTGTCTATTTTCTACGGCAGCATCAGCATTCTGGCCATAATTGGTAACACACTTGTCATATGGGTGGTGGCTACAACGCGGCAAATGCGCACCATAACAAACATGTACATAGCAAATTTGGCATTAGCCGATGTAATTATTGGCCTCTTCTGCATACCATTTCAGGTGAGAAAAAAGAAAATGTTATTTATTTTCTATTTATTTATGGCCGCAATTTAAACAAATTTAATTATATTTTTCTTATGTGTGTGTGTGTGTGTGTGTGTCTCTACTTATGCAATGATTGAAAGAAATAAATTCCTTTTAGGGGGGGTAATAAATATTCGTACAGGTGTTGGGGATACACATAAAACTTGAGGAATGAGAACGCGGTGTCAGCCAAACGATGAAAGATTTAAAAACGATTTAAATAAACAATAAAAAAAAACTTCATGTACAATAAATTAAACACAAATCATAAGATTTTTACATGTTCCCAGTGATAGTCGGCGTTAAAAGTTTAATCTTTTTTTCTTGGTGTAAGAAAAATTGTTTTCCATAGAGGGGTACTCTTCCTTTATAACTTGAGCCCCTAAATATATTTCTTTTAAAGAGACATTAAACTGTTGTCTGCCCTCAAATAAGCGAAGACATGCATGCGTATGTTGTATCTGATGTACGAGGCTCACGTACGCAATTGTTTCACTAGAAATTAATTTTGAAGAATTGTGTTTTCAAGTGTGCGCAGGAATGCCGCAAGTATATTTTTCTTATAATTTAATTAAATGATAAATGTAAGAGATTTGTTCATGTTGTCATCAAGGATTTGAAACAAAACCCCAACAAGTTTTTAATGCATATAAAACAACCAACCACTCGTACAAATTCCCCTTTCCTTTCTTTTGGTTGTACCCGAATGGCGTTGGTACTCTTGGCAAGAAATATTGGTTAGAAAATTTTATATATCTGGGAAGTCTGTGACTTGGGGCATTTTCGAACGTTTTATGGAATCCCACAAGGGAGTTAAGCATTAAACACAATAACGACAGCAGACTACAGACTACAACTTGTCAAAAGTGGAATCCATGTGCGTATATAAGAATGATTATTTTTATTACTACAGACAACACGGCTATGGGTTGTTGTCCCTGCTGTTTTTGTGGTTGTGGCCAAATTAAACTAATTTTTATTTTAGTGAGCGACAACGAGTAAATGCAATGTTGCCAGTATAATATAAATAAATTCAATTACTGTAGTCTTAAAAATATATTATTTTATTATACAGAAAGAAACAACAAACTATACATCCAAGCTAATGAAATGATTTCTTGTCATATAATGTGAATTTTAAATATATTTTAGTGGAATAACACTATTTAAGAGTATTAAATATATGAAAGCGGCTACACTGGCGTTTGAAGATAATTCTACTACAAACAATAACTCATGGTTATTGATTTGGTGGTGTCGTTCTAAAAATAATTAAGTAGCTGACTACGAGACGACGACTGTAACCAACCGCTTTTGTAGTCGGTGTTCGTGTAGCCTGCTGTCGTTATTGTGTTTAATGCCTTATATTTACACCAAGTAGTTGGTGTCTGTGCTATGTACCCGGGCAATGCCGGCTCACACCAGCTAATTTTATATAATTTTTTATTAATTTTATAAGTTCACAAAAACTTTCTTTAGCACATGTGAGATAATTCTTTTGATATATTTTCAGTTTCAAGCTGCCCTGCTGCAACGCTGGAACCTGCCCTGGTTTATGTGCGGCTTTTGTCCGTTCGTTCAAGCGTTAAGTGTGAACGTGTCGGTTTTTACGCTGACAGCAATCGCTGTCGACAGACATCGCGCCATCATAAATCCCTTAAGGTACGATAAACAATAACTAGAAAGTAAATGAAAAAACGAAACAATAAATTGGCCAATTCTGGGGCACAAAATTTATTTATGAGATCATATATTTTTTAAAATTACTTTTTTGCAAATAAATTATGTTTTTGTTTAATTTGCTGGAAAGTTTGTGAACTTGTTTGTTTTTTGTTTCATTGTTTAGGGCTCGTCCCACAAAATTTATTTCCAAATTTATTATCGGCTGCATATGGCTGATTGCACTTGCCTTCGCCCTGCCATGTGCGATTGCGTTTCGTGTGGAAGAAATTCATGAGCGTATTAAAGGTATTTCTAATTTACTACTACAAACACACAAACACACACATTCTGAATTAGCCGTAATCTTCATGTTAGAAAGTAATTTGCATATTTTATTATAAAACAAAAAAATATTTGCAGAGAATGGCATCGTGTACAATGTGACCAGACCCTTCTGCTCGAATATTAATTTGTCGGATTACCAGCTACAATCGTATCGTTACACTCTAGTTTTTGCACAATATTTCGTGCCGTTTTGTGTCATCAGTTTTGTCTACATCCAAATGACCATTAAATTATGGGGCAATCGAGCGCCGGGCAATGCCCAAAACTCAAGAGATTTAACGTTGCTAAAGAATAAGAAAAAGGTAAAATATATAAACTTAATTTTCTTCGTATAGCGTCAGCTGAAAGCCAAACGGCCTTAACTGAAAACAAAAATTAACTCACTCTACAGGGAGGTCGCCAGCTATCGTTGAACCGAAAGAAGAACATTTGAAAAGAACACCAAAAATAAATAAGTGTTTTAGTTTTATTCATTCGATCGAACGATCGAACGTGGGATAGGCTACATATTATTTTTGCTATATGATACATTTTTGTTAATTTATTTCACTTAATCAATCAAAAACTTTGTTTTTAGTTTTAATCTTTATAACTCTTTACATTCCAGCTGACGCTATGAACATTTAAATGTTTATTTTTCATGCTAGAATTTGCAAACTTGTTCGCTTTTATATTGTCTGTATATTTTTTAGGTAATAAAAATGCTGATTATTGTTGTTGTAGTATTCTGTCTTTGCTGGTTGCCATTGCAATTGTACAACATTTTGTATGTGACAATACCGGAAATCAATGAATACCATTTTATAAGTATCGTCTGGTTTTGCTGCGATTGGCTGGCCATGAGCAACAGCTGCTACAATCCCTTCATTTATGGTATTTATAATGTGAGTAAAAAATCGTCCTGATCGTCTCTCAATATACTAAATTGGGTTTCAAAAGTGAAATGAAAGCTCTAGAAATAACTTTTATTTCCTGATGGAAAAATAAAAGTCAAGAAATAACTTTTATTTTCCGATTTAAAAATAAAAGTCAAGAAATAAGTTTTATACCCTGAGGAATAAATAAATAACAAGAAATAACTTTTATTTCCTGAGAAATAAATAAAAATCAAGAAATAACTTTTATTTCCTGAGAAATAAATAAAAATCAAGAAAAACTGTTATTTTCTGATGGAAAAATAAAAATCAAGAAATAATTTTTATTTCTTCCAAATCACGAAATTGTCCACAAAAGACCCCAACGGCGTTACACCGCTTGATCTTGGTGGCCAATTTACGTCGCTAAAACGTAAAGTTGCGCATTCTGGAAACTTCTTATGTAAATAATACATATTAAGTGGCTCGTAGCACCGTGTAGCTTAGACCACACATTGTTCATTTTATAATCCTCAATTGTAGGAAAAAAACCCCGCCATAATATTCTATAAGAGAGGACCAAATGGTTGGAGCTCCCTGGAACCGGTAAACTCGGAATATCCACCACAATTTAACTAATAAAAGCGATAATTTCGGCTTCACGCACATTCCGTTGTCGCATGTCAGTAACGCTTCCCGTCTGTTAAAATTCACTATAATCTCGCCTACTCCTTGCACAGTGGGGCAATGAGGATTCTTTTAATTTATGAAAATTCGATTTTTTTGTATTCTTTTCCATTCTTCCAATTTTGTTTTTTTTTATAAAATTCTTTATATTCAAGTCATATATTTTCAAATATTTACCTCAATTTAATTGCAGGAAAAATTCAAACGAGAATTCAATAAACGCTTTGCCGTTTGCTTTTGCCGCTTTGAGACGAGTCTAGAAGCAAACGAGCGCACAATTTCAATGCACACACGAGCCAGTTCTCTACGATCTACATACGGGCCGACACAAATGCGCTTGCGGAATGGCACCTTCAATGGTAGCACGCATAGCAATCATCGGGCTTCAGTGAAGTCAGTCCATAAAACGGAAACTCACACGGAGGGTACCACAATCATACCGAACAACTTTGGCAGCATGAAATCTCAGCATGATTCGATGGCAAATAACCCGAAAATAGTTACGCCTTCGTTGCTGCAGTGGCAGAAAAATAATTTCCGTCCCATACATCCAGAACTGATCGAATTTGATGGCGATGAAGATCAACAAAGTCTGATTGAAGAGAAAAGCGCTCAGATAACAAATGGCGGTGTAGAATCAAACAAGGATCATGAGGAGCAGGACGCGAGATTTGCATGTTGTGAGGCAGTTATCAAAACATGAAGTTTTCTAATTCAACAGCTCTGTTAAAATTTGTTTTAAGTTAACGATGCCACAAAGAGCCAATAATACTAGAAACATGGCTAATGAACTGCGAAGGACCAGCCAGTCTCTTTAATCCTTTTTATAACATCTCTTCACCCCAGAAGAGCGTAAAGTAAAAAACACCTGTTTAAACGGAATTTCGTAACCCAAATATTGAACGACTATTTTGGTTACTGTGAGCATTAATAATTATACAAGACTTTTCGAAATAGACTTCCATAAGATCGAATGTGATTTTATAGTGAATATATATATATATATATATATATATATATATATATATATATAAAACAAATATATAGTGACAAAAAGCTCTTTAGACAACGTGCGTTTCTTTTCTAGAAAACATGTAGATTTTTTTCACTTTTTCTAAGGGAAATGGTAGAACAAAACTTTGCTGCCTTAGAGAATCGTGGATTCATTCTTTGTAAAATCACTGTTTTCAAATGCCACAATAAAATGCAATTTTTTATCAAAAAGTGTAAAAATTGTTGCACTATTTTGAGAAATGAAATCAACATATACTATGGAAAAATGCGAATGGTCAAAAGTATGGGAACAACGCACTCAAAAATCACTGCTAAGTCTAATAAAAAGCTTTTATAGTATTTTTGTCTCCACGGGTGACATTAAAATAAACCCGCAGTTGCATATTTCCGGTTGCAACAATCACAATATAAATGAAATAAATTTCATAAACAAAAGCAACTTCTGGCAAGTTGCTGCTGTAAATTCATTGCAAACTATTTTATTTTATAATAATTTAATATAGATTAAGTTTCATAGAGAACAAATTATCAGTATTAAAATAACCCGTTTGAAAGAAAATTTTTCTTTAATCAGGTGAATTGAAAGCAACCATAAAATGATCAAAGTTTTGTTTTCAGTGTACCCGCATGCCAAAGAATACTTTTCCTTCACTTGCACTGATCCAAGAGTTTTTTGAAATCTGTATTAACTCTTTGATAGCATAAGTAATTATATCGTTAAGTATTTGTTAGATTAAACCTGTTAAATGATAGTGTAAATATGTAATTTTGTTGTAAATAGAAAATAAATTATATATTAAATTAAAGGAATCTCTGTAACAACAGCCTGATCGCTGATGTCGGCAGCCGTCGTTCGATAGAATAAATAATAATTTAAAGAAAACGTTTGTTTAAATTTAAATTTTAAATGTTTTGTATTCGCTGGAACGGTAGTTTGCGATATTGGCGAACAGGCAGCGAATGTTAATAAAAATATGAAACGAAGGTTGTTGTCCCGGCTTCAAAACTTAAATTTTTGGTTAAATAAACATTTGAAAGAGAAAATAAAAAAATTAATTAAAAATTTTTTAATAGAGTTATAAAACTTTGAAATGGAATAAAACGGAAGGGACCATTTTAAATCGACTTGCGATTTGCTGTATTCGAAAAAATAATCGTGTGGCATTATAATGTAGGCATTAAACACAATAACGACAGCAGGCCACAGACTACAACCTGTCAAAAGTGGAATCCATGTGCGTATAAAAGAATGATAATTTTTACTACTAATGACAACACGGCTATGGGTTGTTGTCCCTGCTGTTTTTGTGGTTGCAGTGAAATTAAACTAATTTCTATTTTGATGAGCGACAATGAGTAGATGCAGTGTTGCCAGTATAATATAAATAAAATCAATTATTGTAAACTTAAAAATATATTGTTTTATTATACAAAAAAAAAAAAACAGCAAAATATATTTCCAAGCTGATGAAATGATTTCTTGTCATATATTGTGGACTTTAAATATATTATATTGGGATAACACTATTTAAGAGTATTAGATATATGAAAGCGGCCACACTGGCGTTTGAAGATAATTTTACTACAGACAATAACTCATGGTTATTGATTTGGTGGTGTCGTTTTAAAAATAATTGAGTAGCTGACTACAAGGCGACGATTGTAGCCAACGGCTTTTGTAGTCGGTGTTCGTGTAGCCTGCCGTCGTTATTGTGTTTAAAGCTTTATATATAACTGCTGGCAGAAGACCGCCAGGGTTGGTTTGTATGTCAAATGATCTAGAGGGCTAGTTTTCTATGGCTTTTTCTATTATATGAGGCCGTATATCGGCAATAGCGCGGCGAATGTATCAGTCTTATCGGCGTACACTAGCTAGTTCGTATATTCCTACAAAAAATAAAATAGTCTATCGACGTTGTTGTACGACACATTCACGAGCTCAAAATGTCAAATTATGTGTTTACAAAATGTTCAAATCAATTGTGGCACGAGTTGTGTGACATGTTGCGCCGTCCTGATCGCATATTTACAACTTGACTGACTGTTCAATTGATGAACGAAAGTCAAGAGTCAAGACCATCATCTTTTTTTAAAGAAGTACGGACCCTTGATTCCATATAGATGACAAAACGGTCGGCAGTGCTGCCAACTTAAAGTTTTACACTTCTATGAAAAAAGACTTAAGTCGTAAATGGTAAATGGTAAGTTGTAATATAATAGAAACTTGTAATTATTTATTGAGAAATAAAAACTATTTTCATTTTAAACTATAAAACTTTTTCTTTGGCATAGAATATTCTTGAAATAAATTTTTATTTATAAAGAAACAGCTGTTACCGGTGATATGAGCTGAATAAATTTTCTGGCGGCGGCAATGGGTTAAAACGTTCAGGGTTGCCGGTTAAGGAACTTCAACACAAAAAATGCTTCCCCTTTTTACACTTTATCATTTGGTTCTTCTTACTTATTTTTTTTTTAATTATAAGCGACGGATAAGAAATAAGTTCACATTTTATTTTTAATTCAAAAATATTAGAAACTGCAACGTTATTTTATTTCAATGTGTTTGGCACAATACAAGTGAAGAAGTCAGGGAAGAGAGCAGTTGTCATGTTAGAAATAAAAAAGTTATATCCCTTTCAAAACCGATTTCAACTGGCCAGACTTATAAAAGTAACGTTTTAGTTGGTACGAAATTCGCTTAAATATTATTCCAAATATATTTTCTTGCCATTTTACCTTGAAGTTAATAATTAACACTAAAAGCTCAAATAAGAAATTTTTTTTTTTTAAATAAGTTAACTTTATCGCCCGCTATGAATTCAGAATATAGTGAAACATTTCAAAATTTCTTCAGTTATGGAATAGAAGCATGGACGTTTTCCATTAATTTGCTTAATATTATTTAAAAGTTAATTATTTATTATGTTTTTATATAAATACAAATAGAATACAGAGAAATGATACCGATTAATGCAAATTAGTTTCGTTTCATATACTATTCAATATGTAGAAAAAGGTGGGACAACTCTGATTTTTATTGATATTAATGCAAAGCAGCGCCACCCAGAGGAAAGAGCCAAAAAAAAAAAAAACAACCAGAGGTCGCCTGTGCTACAATTATGAAGTTGTTAACAAAAGCTCATTATAACAAAAAATACTTTGGCTAATTTAAATGAGTTAACACGAGTAAAAGAGCTTTACAAAAGCTTTTTCTTAACTGTTTAACCAAGTCAAGCACAAGTTGAAAGTTTCTTGACTGATAGAAATATTATGATGCAAAGTTTATTTGCCACAAGAATTTAAATAATTTTCAAAAACATATTAAATAAGTAAAAGCAGAACCCGCAAAGCCCATGAGTTTTATTTTGAAAGTTGCATTTAAATAATTATATTCTGAGTTAAAGCTTTTGCTTAGAAAATAAAAGTTATGTCTTGACTTTTATTTTTCGCTTGGAAAATAAAAGTTATTTTCTGACTTTTATTGTTTTTCTTATTTTTTAATTACATTTTTCCAAAGGAAAATAAAAGTTATTTTCTGACTTTTATTCCTCGCTTATAAAATAAAAGTTATTTTCTGACTTTTATTGTTTTTCTTATTTTTTAATTACATTTTTTGAAAGGAAAATAAAAGTTATCTCTTGACTTTTATTTTTCGCTTAGAAAATAAAAGTTATTTTGTCGCTTTTATTGTTTTTCTTATTTTTTAATTAAATTTTTCGAAAGGAAAATAAAAGTTATTTCTTGACTTTTATTTTTCGCTTAGAAAATAAAAGTTATTTTCTGACTTTTATTGTTTTTCTTATTTTTTAATTAAATTTTTCGAAAGGAAAATAAAAGTTATCTCTTGACTTTTATTTTTCGCATAGAAAATAAAAGTTATTTTCTGACTTTTATTGTTTTTCTTATTTTTTAATTACATTTTTTGAAAGGAAAATAAAAGTTATCTCTTGACTTTTATTTTTCGCTTAGAAAATAAAAGTTATTTTGTCGCTTTTATTGTTTTTCTTATTTTTTAATTAAATTTTTCGAAAGGAAAATAAAAGTTATTTCCTGACTTTTACTTTTCGCTTAGAAAATAAAAGTTATTTTGAGATTTTTATGGTTTTTTATATTAATAATTAAATATTTCGAAAGGAAAATAAAAGTTATTTTCTCACTTTTATTTTTCGCTTAGAAAATAAAAGTTATTTTCTGACTTTTATTGTTTTTCTTATATTTTTTATTTAATTTTTCGATCTTCTTGACTTTTATTTTTCGGTCGTTATTTCGATCAGTTATTTCTTGATTTATTTCTTATTTTTAATTTATCTTTTCAGTTAGAAAATAAATCTTTTTCAAAAAGAAAAATTGTAAAGAATAATTTTTAAATATTTTAATATATCAAACAAGAGTTTTTGTACGGAACAGGACGCTACATTCGATGTTAATCGTTTAATATTTATTTAAGAAAAATTAAAATTCAAAAAATAATTATTATTGCAATTCTCTTGCAACTGCTGAAAAGTTCTTTCAAAAACTGAGGAGTTTTATAAGAGTCCTCAGTTTATTTATTCAGGAGGTAAGATTCTTCAACATGTCCTTTTGAGAGAATGGAGTATCCTTTTTTGTTGGGTTGTTCGTCAAAACAAAATAATAACGGCCATTAATTAGAAGGCCTTTGAAAATGTCTGTGAAAAAAAGTGAAAGCGAAAGGGTTTCTAATTTCATCAAGTGGAAGTTTGATGATCTGCACCAGCCCTAGTGAATCAACTTAAGGCTGCTCGAAAATAACTTTGAGTTTTTATAAGATTTTGGAATATACAATCAGCACTATTTAAATTAAATTTCAAAGTGTTAAAAACAATAAATAATTTTATCAAATTATTAAAATCCTTAAAATAATTCAACAATTTAATTGTGTCACTGAAATATTTTGAGGTCAAAGCAAAGGATTGGAATTTGTGACGGCAGGATGTACTGAAAATATCGTATATTTTTTTGTAGGTTCTATTCAAAATGTTTATTAAACACCCACAAAACGCGAAGAACGAAATTGACCCCACAATTTGTGTAAATTCGTTTTCAAATCCCAACACACAAACGCACTCCGTAATACACCAACACATGCAACAACCACATGGTCAATGTACCTACCGACTGCAACACGTCATACACGTATTCACTATTAAATTGTGGGAAATTCTAGCAAGAAATCTAACTGTTATTTATTGATTAATTTATTTGTCGATTGATTGATGGCTTCGTTACACACAGCGTTTGTGTGGATATGCGCTTAAGGACACATGTTACGATTTTCATGTCTAAATGAAAATTATTAATAAACATTGAATTGTTGGTGTAGTCGGGTCATTTATTAAGGACGATTTGTAAAGAGCGGTTAATTGAAAACGGCGGAGATTTTGATGAAGAAACGTTAACTAAAAACAAAATGGAAGATTTCAATTCGACAAATGGTGAATAAAAATTTAAAAATTTTTCTTTAAATTAAAAAGACTTGAAAGGAATTTATATTAAAAAGTTAATTTTTTAGCGGCTGATGCTAAAGTGCAAAACAAATCATGCTCTTCAGTGCCAACAACAACAAACTCATTGTCGCCAACGTTAACACGTAAATCGTCTGGGACCAATTCAAATGACTACGAAATTTATTCACGTACCAGTTGCCGTACAAGTCGCAGCAGTGGTAGTGGCAGCAGCAGCAGCACTACTACTGCAAACATGGTCAAGAGTGAGTGCAACCGAGGAAGCCAACAAAATGTCATTGTTGGTGGTGCAACTGATGTCGAAAATAACAACGTCCAGACTGTTAATAATGACGCGATTAAACATCAGAGCGGCTGTGGCAGTGGCAGAGTCAACATCAATATCTGTAGCCCAACTCCAATAAAGGACTTTTACAAAGACGCCACCATATTGATTACGGGTGGCACTGGCTTCGTTGGAAAGGTATTGATTCAAAAACTATTGCGCTCCTTTGAAGTGCGTAAAATTTACATGTTAATACGCTGCAAAAACAACATGACGGTCGAACAACGTTTGCAGGAGTATTTCAATGAAACGGTGAGTAGAAAACCAGCGATAGCCCAGCCTGTGGAGTGGGTGGTGAGGAAGAGTTTTGCAACTGCTCTGAGCGGGTGGTGTTGGCAAACAGAAATGGAATATTCACACACATACAGATTTACATATGTGTGTGTATGTGTGTGTGTGTATGTGTGTGTGTCATTTGTATTATAAATGCAGTCTCTGCTCCTTTCACAGATATTTGATACGATACGTGCTGAAAATAATCAACTCTTCGACAAGGTTTTTCCCGTACGTGCCAATTTTAGTGCCTTCGATCTGGATATTGCCCCCGTAGATCGCCAGATGTTGTGTAATGAAGTTGCGGTAAGTGGATTGTTTCACTTTCTTCTTTTTTTGTGTGAATTTAAATACTGTATAAAAGGATGGCACTTTAAATGCACTGGGATAATTTGCATGTGTGTAGGTGTGTATGAAGGCGCGTGTGTGGGTGTGTGTGTGTGTGTGTGTGAGTGTGTTATGTAAATATTTATGGCGTTGGTGTTCTATATTTATGCTGTAGATGGAATATCGCCTGAAATAGTTTCTAATTTGGAAATGTGCATTTAATCATGCGGATAAATAATAATAAATAATAAAGTTGCCAACTTATAAAGGGTGTTTTTTATGGAGTTATAGAACTTTGAAATAAAACAAAACAGATGAACCTTTTAAATTGACAATAAATTTACTGAGTTCCGATAGATAATCTGCTTTCATTCTAATTCAATTATAACAATGGCAACCAGGGCCAGTTCCAGTTTAATCTGGAAGTTGCATGACTTTATCCGAAATATGTGGTCGTACATCGGCAATAATGCGGCGCATGTTGTCCTCCATGTAGCTGAGGTTAAGGGCGTTCACTAGCGACTCTATATATTTTCACAGAAAATAAAAAATCTAGCAATGTTAAGATGCATGATCGTGCATGCAAATTCACGGGTCGAAAGGGTAAAATTATACAGTTTCTTCAATAAATCAATTGTGGCACAAACTATAAGTCATGTTGCGACGTATTTGCAGCACCGTTACAACGTGAACTTTCAACTGAAGAAGTCAGTAATCATGGCTCTATAGCGGTCAACATTGACTGTAACGCTCTGCTGGTCACTGTTTTGACCTGTGTTTTTGACCTTTTTTTTCGAAAGATTATCTTTTGTTATTATAAATTTAAGTAAGACCGCCACGGCTGACCTGGCCGTAGTCTAATCTGGGGGTTCGATGACTTTTCCAAAATATCTGGTCGCACCTCGGTAGCAACGTGACGCAGGTTGTCCTCTAAGTGGTCAATTGTTTGCAGCTAATCGGCGCAGAGTAGCGACTTTATATATTCCCATAGAAAATAAATAATTTAGCGGTATTGAGATGCATGATCGTGCATGCAAATGCAAGGGTCCCAAGAGTGAAACTATGCGGTTGCCAAATATTTCCTTTAATAAAACAATTAAAACACGAGCTCCTGCACATCCCAGTTGTTCAATTGAAGAATCAAAAGTATAGTAATCACAGCTCTTTAGCGGCTACCCCTGATTGTAACGCTCTGCTGGTCACTGTTTTGTTAGATCCTTAAATTCGCCGACAGACGGCGCAACATGTCCTACAGCCCATTCCAAAAAGGATTTATTGGCCTGCAAGATTGTGCGATTTAACGCCGCTAGACAACTTTCTGTGAGAATATTTGAAGTCGCTAGTCCATGCCGAGAAGCGCTAAACGATTGACTACTTCAAAGACAACATTCGTCGCCATTATACGCCCTCATATGTTGGGAAGTTGAAGCTCCAGATTTGACTACGTCCAAGCCTGCCGCGGCCAGAAGTTCTATTTAAATTAAAAGGCCACGAGATTGTCTTTCGAAAAGAAGGGACTTTTATGTCAATTGAGAAAACTTTATCTTGTTTTTATTGCATTTCAAAGTCCTGTGTCTATATAAAAATTGCCTTTACAAAAAACGTAAAACTCTTCCAGATGGCGCTTGAACATCGCCCAGCACTCTTCTGGAGTGGTGTTACGGTTGCGTTTCTATATATTTTAAGTTTCCGAATGTCCACTATTTTTTAATGAATTTAATCCATCATGCTGATACGATCACGATGGAAACCAGTAAATCCATTTCTTAACCCTTAAAAGTCAAGGTGCGGAGTTGCCAGATTATTTATTATATCTTCCTCTAATCGCAGTGATGCTTTAATTATGCACACAATTAACTTTCGAGTTTGTAAACATTTACGAATCTGCCAGCCTTCAATGACTGTCAAATGGAAACTAATTAACGCAGCGCGTCCTGTTCTTTTGTAGTCTTGGACTAGCACTCAGGGGATGAGCCAGAAGTCCTACTTAAATTAAAATGCCACGAGATTCTCTTTCGAAAAGAAGGAAATCTTGTGTCAATTGAAAAAACATTATCTTCTTTTTATTTAATTTCAAAGCTCTGTATCGCTAGAAAAATAGCGTTCACAAAAACGATATATTGTGCCAAAATGAGGAAAAAATGCTGTGGGAAGAGGGAAAGACCTCCGAATGAAATTTATTCCGCATTGCAAAGAACAGATTCTCTCTGTAATTATTGATGCGATTCACTGGGAAGTGGATCGCAAAAGGATGCGTCTGGTAGAGCTCGTAGAAGAGAACAGTTATTTTTTAAACTGTTTAACTCGATCCTTTTTCCATTAAAATGTGCTGTAACAAAGAATATTTAATCTTTTACTAACGTTAGATTTTTCCATGAAAATTTTTATGTGCAAACGATTGAATGTGTATGTGTGTATGTTTGTATATCCGTTTACATGTAGTTGTATGTTAATAAATATTTGTAGAATGAAAACAAACAATTATTTGTGTGTTTGTGTAAGTAAAAGTGCAGCAACGAATTAATTGAAAGAATATTTAAATTTTTACAGATTTCACTGAATCCTTTTTCATTTGATTTTTCAGATTGTTTTCAACGTTGTTGCTTCGGTGAAGTTTAATGAAAAAATTGGCGATGCCATCGACATCAATGTTTTGGGTACTAAGAAAATACTGGATTTGGCCATGGAAATGAAAAATTTAAAGGTGCGAACACACACAAACACACACACACACACATTCGCACTAAAGTTTGATGAAAACAAAAGTTAAAATCGTTCACTTTCATACAGCAGAATTATAAAATAAACAACAGCAATTTAAGCAACGATAACCATTTTTGAATTCAATATCCTTTTCAGTCCTTTTTACATATTTCCACGCTGTATTGCAACTGTAATTTGAAGAAAATCCAGGAAAAAGTTTATGAGAATGAAATCGGCTACGAGAAAATAATGCAGGTACGAGAGTTTCATTAACAATGAAAATAAAGTTATTATAAAAAAAGAAATAAATTTCTTTAATTCTACCAGATATTTCGCATATTCGACGATGAGACGTTGGAAAAGTTCCGGCCCTGTTTGATCGGCGAAATGCCCAACACCTACACAATGACTAAAAAATGTGCCGAGAATTTGGTAAATCATCGAGCCTTTTATTTGCCGGCTGGCATTTTTCGACCTCCTATTGGTAAGACACTTTTCATGTCTTATTTATTTGTGATTTGCATGTTACCAGTTGCCCGGCAAAATGCAATTTTTATTAGTTTGCATTCGTTGTTGTTGGGCACGTGTCAAGCGGACAAAACCCCGGGGACGGAGAACAAAAAATGATGTTACAAACAGGCAAAGTTGTGTACGAGTGTGTGGTCATTGCGAGCAAGTCAGTTAATGGTTTTAGTTTGTTACAAGTGCAGCAAAGAATTTAAATGATAAAAAATTGCTATTTTGCAAAAATTTCCTTTTTCCTTTCCAACACAAACACAAGTGAGTTAAATAATGTCCCAGTGCTTGTGTACACTTGCAAGTAGTCAATGCGAAGAAGAGTCCTTATAAGGATGCTCGCAATATTGTTAAGGAATATATGATATTTTATTAAAAATACCAAACGATAAGAGCCATGAAATAGATTTTCACAAAAAGGATCTTCTTTAAAAAGTTACTTCTCAAAAATACCTATTAATTTTCGTTAAAGAAAACTTGTATAAAAACTTTTATTGCAAAAAAATTATGCATTCACACTCAAGTTGTATAAGAAAAGTAACTGCCAGCAGCGGCTTTCGAAAACAGCTGTTCTGCTGGGCTACATTACATGAATAATTCAAACTGATGTTGACTTTGAAATATTTATCATGTCTTTCCGAATTGAAAAAAAAAGTAAAACGGTAAAACGGTTGACCCCAAATGCCATCCCTGTAACTTTCCGCTAGTTTTAACCGCAAACGTATCGCAATCAGGGGAAAATTACCGTACTCGATATCGATGGAAGTTTCCATACAATTTAAATGGAACTTTAAATTTATATCGGAATTATATCGGGGGCCGGAATTCGCCCCCTGATTTTCCTGCTATTCTATGCTTTTGAGCTCTTCCAGCTAAAACTCTAGTATTTTAATTAACAAATCAACCGATTCCCATGTGATAACCGTTAAATTAATTTAGTTTTCGATCACTTTAAAAGAAGTGAGAGCGCTAACTGATCAGATTTTAGAGCTTAAAAAAACACTTTTCTAGAATGTTTTTGTACACGATATCACACGAACGGGTTAACCGATTTTGAAACGGTTTACAGTGACCCATGTGGTTTTCAAATATCAAGAGCTGATTGGTGAATTTGTTTAAAATTTATTCTAAGAAGCCGCTTTAAAAAATTTTATTTTTCTAAGTTTTCTTTTGCGATATCTTAAAGTTTACCGATTCGAATCGGTTCAAACTCACAGAAAATCTGGTTTGATTCGTTGAAAATTTATAAGCAGGTCATGCACTTAGACAAACAGACACATAACCACACTCGCGCATACAAACACACACACAGTCACACACACACACACACACACATACCTATAAAAACACAGTAACGGGCTAAAAGATTCAGTCAGGGACCTTAAAACGTGGAGATCTGACGAGAAATCGATTTTTTTCCAAACGGAGTAAAACCAATAATTTTCCGATTTATTTAAACCTTAAAATTTTCAAAGCGGGAAGTTAAAAAAAATACACTTTTCGATCAGAACAATTAAAGCATTAAACACAATAACGACAGCCGACTACAGACTACAACTTGTCAAAAATAGAATACAAGAGCGTGTATACGAATGATTATTTTTATTGCTACAGGCAACACGGCTACGGGTTGTTGTCCATGCTGTTTTTGTGGTTGTAGCCAAATTAAACTAATTTCTATGTTGGCAAGCGACAATGAGTAGATGCAGTGTTGCCAGAATCATATAAATAAATTCAATTATTGTAAACTTGAAGATATACTGTTTTCTCATATAAAAGAAACAACAAAATATATTTCCAAGCTAAAGAAATGATTTCTTGTCCTATACTTTCTTGTCCTATACTGTGGACTTTAAATATATTTTATGGGAATATCGCTATTAATATATAAAAACAGATATATAACTCGACATAAAATACTTAAGATTAAGTAAATCATATGAACAAACTGTTAACGAAATATCGATTAGAAATATTAAATTTTTATAATCTTATAAAAGAAATAAAATACCTCGGGTGTTTAATAATATATGATTCTATTCGGAATAGATTTAATTCTGTTTTTCCATTCCGTATGAGTTCAATTGTCGTGCTTCAAATTCCGATCGTTTTAATCAGTCGGGGGACAAATTGTTTAAACGTTTTCGATATTGATAATATGGCAGCATTATCAAGTCATACGGCAACACCATCATACATGACATATGACGTAGGATCATATTATGTTCACTAAATAGATTTCTTATTATTAATTAATACAATATTTTAAATAATAATCAAGTGATTCAAGCAGATGCAGCAGAAATCAATCCCAAAAGTTTTGATTTCTTTCAAAATTTTTTTTTAGAATTAATCAAAATTTCCAAAGATATGCTTTAAATATAATTTAATGAATTTTCTAAACTAAAACTAGAACTAAAACTGCTGAAAGATAATTTCAAATATTTATTCGCACTGCCAAACAAGAAATCAACAATTCCTTTCATGATATTTAAAATGATTTCATACCGAAACGATTATTCCGTTTATGTTTTCTGAAGAGCCAAACTACGGAATGAAGTCCATCGCTGAACAAAATTCTACTCTTTGATATGGCTGGTTATTATATAATTAAAAAACGAGTTCGATAAAAGTTTATAAAAATTGCAAATAAATCTTTTTCCAATACAAATTTCAGCTCTTAATTTCGTCAGCAAGTCTTAAATCATAAAAGTTTTTTTCTTGGACCACCCTAATGTTCACAACTTCAAACATACAACGAAGCAAATTCGTTATGTTGCAAACTCAAATAAAAGTAACAGCAACATTTTCGGTCCTGAGAATCAGAGCAAAAGAGATGTAAATGGATAAAACTAAAAAAACTTTGTCATTCAAATGCGATAGTAAAAAAAAGAGAGATGCAAACTCATGTTCAGTTCATGCATCACAATATCTGACTAACACAAACGCAAATGCACGTGTGCACACACTCATGGACATAAATATTTTAAAAATATATTCTTAATGTGCACCTAAAAGTATTTGGCAGTTGGCAGAAAAGTGTATTAAACCAAAAAATATAATAAAATAAAAAATACATTTCATAAGCCAACCCATTTAACCACAGTTGGCTCAAACTCTTTCGTGTTAGTTACAGCTTCCCTGAATTCTTTTATCTTTCAGAGTTATGACGATCAGCCTCCAACTGAGAAAATATTAAAGAACTCTCATTTTAATTTCAAAAGTTTTTTTTGGTCTTGTGGTGAATTTAAATCTTTGAAACGCTGTTGGCATTTGAAAACCGTTTAAGACGAATAACGTGATATTAATTAAGTCGCAAAACTGGATAAAAACTGTTATTACTCTTTTGCACAAAACGCTGGTTTAAATGATCGAAAGTAAATCGTAGTGACCAACCGTGTTCTTGTTCGGATTGTGAGTTTGTCGAAAATTATGTTCGACCACAATTCTGCGGTATTCACTCACACATTTTTAATTGAGTCAATATTCGCTTTATTGACTCAATTAGTTTCCAGGCCACATATATACAATTTTCATGATTCAGTTGACGTATAAGAAAACTTATAAATATCGTTTATCAGAGTTTTATTAAATCACTTTTATGGAACTTTTTTCATCGCGTTATCTTGCGAATAAGTTGAGCGATTTTGACCCGGTTTGCAGAGATCAACGTGATTTTTTTAATATTGAGAACTGATTAGATTCTGGAATCCAAAGCAGCACTTACAATTAATTGTTTCGTCTATATAACTTTTTTCTACCGATTTAAATTGCTTGAAATTAACGGAAAATCTTCGTTCAGTTCAGAACTTTAGAGAGTCATCAGTTTGACTGGACACGGTCAATCATTCAAAGAGTATATTCAGGTGTCATACTTACACACACACATACAGACATAGTAGCGGGCTCTTAGCACAAGTCAAGGAAGTTTCGTAGGTCTTTCAAACGCTTAAAAGTGCTATTGTAAATTTGTTCAACTTTATTTTATTAAATAGATTAAAAAAGTGAATTTGATAACATGTTCCAGCTCGGTTGGGGTTCAGCCGAATTTTGCTATATTACACACGTTGAAGTTCGGAAAAAGTGGCTTCGGCCGGACAAAAAATTAAAATTTTTTAAACTGTTTTATAGCTTTTTTTAATAATAATAATCTCAAATATTTTCTAAGCTTAACGTCTTTTTAATTGATACCAAAATAATTTTTTAATTTTCAAATTTTAGGGCCTTCTTTATGAAAATATTTTATTTCTATATAAAATAAAAAAAAAACACTGAAACTTAAAAACTTTTAAAGATTATAATTTCCAATATAATATTTTTGTTTTTCTCTCCCAGTCATGTCAACATACAACGATCCGATACCCGGTTGGACGGACAATTTATATGGTCCTTCGGGCCTTTGCACTTGGTCAGCACGTGGCCTGGTACGTTGCATTTATGGCAATGCGAAACGCAAGGCGAATATGGTGCCAGTCGATTATTGTGTAAATGCCATGATTTCATGTGCGTGGGATGTTTCAAGACGGTTTGTTGGAGTCACTTCGTATTATTCACTTATTATTAAAATGGCGAACTCGTTTCAGATATATTGCGTCAAATAAGGCCATCCAAAGAAGACAAGAAATTCCCGTTTATAATTATGTTTTTGATAAAAATAATTTATCTTGGGGTCAGTACATGGATTTGTCGCGCAAAGGTTTCCATGAGCCTTTCGATAAAGCGTTGTGGTAAGTGAAATATGAAGTTTTTCCTATTAAAGTGTGACTCAAAACATAAGCATAAGAGCTGGTTCGCAGTGTTCAATTTAATATAAAAAATTTTGTTGTTGTTGTTGTGGGTCTAATTCCAAGCAAAGATCTGGGGTGTTCTACTCAATAAAGAAAAAAAGTCAAAGCAAAATTCTATATTTTCTATTACAGAACTTTTGAAAAATTTGAGGTTAGGAATTGAATTGGTTGTCAAATGATGAGATGTCTAAATTAGAGCTGTCATTTTTTTAAATTTCTTTATTAAAACGTTGTAAATTTTTTCCCATGCAGCACTGCACTTTCGAATGAGAAATTTTAAAAAAGAATTTTCTATCCTGAAATTTTCTATGTTTGAAATCAATTCATGAAAAAAGTCCTAAATTTAAATGTTGAGTCCATTTTCATTTCCTGTGAATTAAGGGCACTTTCTGGTCCCAATTTGAAAGGCAGGGCTTACGTAAACAAGTCACAAACAATTGACGCTGTGAGACATAAAATTTGCCGAGATAAGCTACTCTTTGTTGCAAAATGTGGTTCAAAACTTGGTCCTCTCGATATATATTTCCCCAACATCGTATTTCATTATTGATTCCCATATTTCTACTTTAAACTGGCATCAATGAAATTTTTTGTTGTTCAAAAGAGGCGTGTTGTGCAGGGTATTTACTTTCTAACCTCAAATTTGCCCACCCTTTTTCTTATCAAACATTTTGAAACGCCAAAGTGCCTCTACAGCTAATTTCATTTGGACTCAGAATATTCAATGAATTATTTGAAAGATATTTTCTAAAATTTATGATTGGCCTTTTTAGAAGTAATTTCTGTAAATATATTTTAAAAAAATTGGCTTTTATAATTTCTTAGAAACTGTTTCGAAAAACATACAAATTTTCTTTAGCAGACGAGCCTCTTCATGTGGTTTTTTAAGCGCAAAATTTTATACTCATAATTCTTTTTGAATGCGAGTGTTCATATTTGAAAAGTTATTTTTTAAATTTAATAGACACACACACACACACACACACACACACACTCACACACACCTCGCACTTGTGCAAACACTCTTATTGAATACGAACCATTTAAAAGTGGTTGCAGTTTAAAGTTGCTGAAATGATACTCCAAAAGCATCAAAATGAATAAATAAAACTGTTGGCTTTCCTCGCTTAACGTAATAGTTTTTCCACAGTTGGTTTTTAACGACTTGTGCTCGAATGAATTTGACATATTTTATGGATTTAATACAAAAATAAACAATCAGATTGTGTGAGAACAACAAGAACTTGTGAGTTGATATGAATACTGTGGATGGAGAATACACAAACATAAATTTTTATATGTAGACTTATTCATAAAAGAGTGCAAGTACATGCACATATATCGTAACATATACATACATACATTTATGTAGTTGTATTTGTGGATGTAAACAACTGTACGGACATATAAAATAACGATCAGATGCAGTTGAAACTTGAGTTTTTTATTAAAAAAAGTAGTTACGAAGAAACTAATTTTAAAATGACATTTTATATTAAATAATGGATAAATAATAACACTGGCCAGCAAAAAAATAAATAAAAATAAATAAATAAAAAATTAAATTAATAGAAACAAAAGGCGGGTTCCAGAACTTTGTTAATTAATTTCTATCAACATTTTGTTATTTTCATTATAATCGCTTAGAAAATGTACTTTGCATTACTGCCTTTTAAATTTTAGATGACGATATCTGGTATAATTAAACTTAAACAATAAACATTTTATTTACATACCTGCAGTGCTGGGACATGGCTGCTATCTGAAATGAAAGAAACAATTTAAAATTATTTTACTTGTGAAAGTAACAAAAACAAATTATTACTATTAAGATTTTAAATATTAAAATATTTAATATTAAAATATTATTAAAAAATATTATTATTATTAAAGCATTGAACACAATAACGACAGCAGGCTACACGAACACCGACTACAAAAGCCGTTGGCTACAATCGTCGCCTCGTAGCTACTTAATTATTTTCAAAAGAACACCACCAATCCAATAACCATGAGTTGTTGTTTGTAGTAGAATTCTTTTCATACGCCAGTGTAACCGCTTTCATATATTTTATACTCTTAAACAGTGTAATTCCAATAAAATATATTTAAAGCCAAAAATATATGACAAGAAATCATTTCTTTAGCTTGGAAATATATTTAGTTGTTTCTTTTTATATAAGACACCAGCATATCTTCAAGTTAACAATAATTTAATTTATTTATGTGATACTGGCAACACTGAATCTACTCATTGTCGCTCACCAAAATAGAAATTAGTTTAATTTGACTATAATTACAAAAACAGCAGGGACAACAACCCGTAGCCGTGCTGTCTGTAGTAGTAAAAATAATCATTCGTACATAAGCAAATCTATCCTATTTTTGACAAGTTGTAGTCTGTAGTCTGCTGTTGTTATTGTGTTTAATGCCTTAGTTTAATATGACTACAACCACAAAAACAGCAGGGACAACAACCCGTAGCCGTGTTGTCTGTAGTACGAAAAATAATCATTCGTATACCCGCACATGTATTCTATTTTTGACAATTTGTAGTCTGTAGTCTGCTGTTGTTATTGTGTTTAATGCTTTAAGCAGTTGAAAACAATTTCTTAAGTGCTACTGGAAATTATATATTTGATTAGTTCCAAATAATTAATTGTATTAAATATTTAATTATATATTTAAAACTTATTAAACAATTTAAAGCTCAGCTGTAATAACATTTAATTAATCAGGGTGGAGTTACGGTGTTAAGGCAGTTCCCTTCTTTGCAAGTGCGCAGGTTAATTAATTTCCTGTGGATTTCGTAAGATCTTTAACAAAATGTTCGGTAACTTTTCGTTGAAACAAAATTAAATCATTTAATTCCTGAATAATAACAACAATTAAGAACTGACATATTAATAATAACAATTAAGAGCTGGAAATAATAACACATCGCAAAAAGTCCTTAAGCAGGCGAAAGAAAAATAATTGAGATTTTTTTATTCAATTAATTTACGTCCACATGATGAGATGAATAAAAGACCTACGGATAAGGATAAACGAACTGAACTGAACTGTATCGAATGAATGAATGAATGAATGAATGAACACAATTTCATATTTAGCACGTGTAAAACAAGAGTGTCCTTTAATGCGTCTTCTTCTTCTTCTACTTTCTGTTTCCAATTGCTGACCAGGTGTTTCTCTTACATCATAATACCATGGAAGCCACTACATTATGCTGCCTCCATCTTTTTACATCATATTCCGGCTTATGTGCTCGACTTAATTGCCATGGCCACTGGGCAAAAATGTATGTAAGTACGGCAATTATTTATACAAAAGAAAATCCTGGCAATAAAAAGTAAAAGAAAAGAAGAGAACAACTGCTGGAAAAGTTGCCAAGAATAACTACAAATGAAAAGTTAATTTAATAGAAAAATAAGATCCACTACAAATAACGTATTTTTCTTTATTTTTTTTTTCCTTTTGCGTACTTGTCTGTTGCAGTTACAACAAGACTTATACGAAGATATCAAAAATCATTTACATGATGTCCTGGTTCGGTCTCAAGGAGTGGATGTTTTCCAATCAAAATATCATTGAATTGGATGCCTTGATGACGGAGGAAGAAAAGAAAGTTTTACAATTCAATACCGGCACAATCAATTGGAACGAATATTTTCGTTCCTATTTAAGCGGCATTCGCAAGTATTTCTTCAAGGATACCGAAACCGATTTGAGTAAAAGGAAAACTTTTTATCGCAGGTATGAATTGGAGAAGAGGGAAACTAAATAATAATAAAAGATAATTATACTTTTCACCTCTTTTGTGCACTATTTGTAATACAATTTATTATTTTCTTTATATATTTCTGTTTGTTTGTTTGTTTGTTTGCTTTAATGGCGGAAAGTTTGAAATCATTTCGAAAGGAAACGAAGCCACCGCACCAACACTGCAGGATATTAATTGCATATTTATTACAAGTTCGTACATAAGCAAATAATATTTCTCTGCTTAAGTAGTTTTTAATTACATTCCTTTTTTTGTGTGTGCTTCTTAGACACACGGGGTTGTGGCCGGCACCTTTACACGGTGCGGCGTGTAAGCAAAATGTCTTAAGGAAAGTTTTGAAATTTTATTTTAGAGCCGGCACTCTACTCAAGCACTGCATTAAGTCGGAAGTGTAGAAAGGGGAGGAGACCCTGGCTGGGCTTGGGATGGAACCCACGACCTTTGACCTCATTAAAATCAGACTAACTCATGTAGACAATAACACTTTTATAAGTTAAATTATACTTTAATATTTTCTATTGGAAACCCAGATCTTAATTAAGTTATTAATTTAATAATACCACTTTTCTCGAGTTTATAAAGGGTGTTTTTTATGAACGTAGAGAGCTTTGAAAAATAAATTCCTTAAGTTCACATAAAATTTAATCAATTTAGAAGATAATCTTGTGGCATTATAATTGATATATGACTTTTGGCATGTAGACGCCACGCCACGGCTGGCACGGAAGTAAACTTATCTGAAGGTTCCATTTTCGATAACCTTTTCTAATATATGAGCGTTGAATATTGTCCTCTAGGGGTCAAACTCTTCGAACTCTCGGCATAGACCAACGTTTTTCCATAACCCAACAAAAAACGGTTTAGCGGCGCAAAATCGCACGATCTTAGAGGCCGATCCTAAACATGAAATTATGCGTACGTGGTTTAATCTGAAGATCCGATTTTCGATGACTTTTTGCAATACATGAGAACGTACATACTCGTATATCGGCGATAACGGCGAATGCTGTCGTTCAAGGGTAAATTGCTCCAACTCTCGAAATAAATTTGTGCGATTTGAAAGCGTTATTCAGGCGTCAGTCTGTTGATGGTGAAATGCCAAATCAAATTAAATATAAATCACTTGGTAGCTCACAAGAAAAAAGTGTTGCCAACTCAATGTTTTATACCTCTACTTCTGCGCTGAGACAGGGAAACATTCGGATGGATAAAATCTAATTTCGTAAGGAACTACAGGAGGGGGGAAAAATATCGTTTACAAAAAAATGTCGTCTTTCCTTCGCTGAAATTTATCAAAGTGATCGAAAATAATCGGTCTATCGGAAGACTCCTCAGACATCAATCGCACGTGGTATTTGTCAACGGTTATTGTGAAACATTTAAAAAAAAAATTATATGTCAAATATTTAATTTTTAGTAAAAATAGCTAAAATGGATGATTAAACGACAAAAACCGCTTCCTTCCGAATATTCTCTGTGACTCCTACTGAGTGAGTGAATAATTAGGCGGCTAAAAATCGCTTCTTCCACAATATTTTTTGTGACTCCTACTAAGTGAGTGGAAAAATCGCTTCTTTCAAAATACTCTTTGTGACTCCTACTGAGTGAGTGAATAATTAAGCGGCTAAAAATCGCTTCTTTCACAATAATCTTTGTGACTCCTACTGAGTGAATGGATGATTAGACGAATAAAAATCGCTTCTTTCCCAATATTCTTTGTGACTCCTACTCATTAAGTGGTGGCAGCCGTTCGCCATTAATAATCCCCAATTCCGATGTTGTTCTCAACGAAATACGAGAGCACGTACGAATTTGGCAGTACGATTTTTTTGGTGCATCACCGTACAGGCTGCCAAATACTCCAGCACGAGAAGTTTTTGCGCAAATATTTGCGCAAAACTGTTATTTACGATCCCTGATTTTGCACCACTTTTAACAAAATCGTTGGCTGTTGTTATAATTGATTTATTTTACTGCATTTTTCCTTAAATTACATTTTAATTTTTCCACTTCTTTTTTTCTCTCTCTCTCTCTCTCTCTTCTTTTTGCATTCCAGGATACTTCTCATTCACAACCTGTTAAAGACTTCATTTGGTGTAACGCTCATTATGTGCCTTTTCAGGATTTATTTCAAACTTTTCAAAATCATACCAAAAATTACATTTTAAGATAACTTGTGGTTGCTTTAATTAACCCGAAGGATGAGGGGGCGGCAGAGGTGAAGCAATAACAACGTTGTCATGCAGCCAAACTGTAATTACGTGGCTTAAGCAGCAACAAACAATAAATACAATTGGAAAAAGGTGCCGCAGAAGAAATAAATAATTATTTTTTGGTTGTATGCGATTCCCTGCTTTTGTAAGATTTTGATTTTTAATTGTTGGCGCAAGTAGAGAATGTAACAAAAATTAATGTGCTTTTAATCTTACAAGTTTCTATTCTAACATTTTCTTAGTGCGTTCGTACACTTAAAGAAATTGAGTATTTTAATAAATATATTTTTTATTAGGTTTAATTATGATGAGCTAATTGTTAAGAAAGAATTTTTAATTCAGAATAACATGTTGGAAACAATCTAACGCACAAGCAAAACTCGCGGAATATCCTTTTTAAAAATAATTTTTTTTTAGTAATTAACTTTTTACTCAATTTATTCTTTAAACAACTTTAATTATTGAATATATTTCTCTTCGTTACTGTGTTCAATATGACGTATTTAAACAACGAACGTTTGCCAATGAAGTCCTTGCATTCGTCCCAATTGTGTTCCCTGCGTTAAGTTAAATAATTGAAATTATTAAAATATTTAGTTTTTAAATATTTCCTTTGCCTTCGGGCTTCGCTAAATCCGCATGTAAATGTGACCCCATTTTGCATTTCGAGTGTGTAAAAATTGTTCACAAAATATATTTTTAATTTACTTTTTGCCAGAGGAATCGAAAAATTCATTTCGTGCAATCATAAAATATCACCCGCGGCCCACCAAATTTCAAATAAATATTTGGCCAAATATTTACAGAGAATTTTGGTTTTTATTTGCGATTTAATGAAGAAGACTCTCGTATCTGTTAGCATCGCAAAAAAGAAAATAATTATTAAATAGCTTTAAATACGTATTACAAGCTTTTCACACAGGGTGCTTGCTTTTGTGGTCGGGTTGCCAGTAAACCGCAGCACGCGTTACAGAGAGAACTCGAACTTTGGTCGAACGGTTTGTATGTGGAATAAACTTCCTCCAGGGGTCTATTCTATCCCACTTAGCCAGAGGATATTCAAATCGAACATTTACAGTTACTACTTTCTCTATCCTCCTTCCCACAACCTATTTTCCCATGTTTTGGTACAAGGCATCGCGTATGTAGGGGTCATTCCCTGACTGCTGATCCAGGAAAAAAAGTGAAAATTACAGTGTTAAGAGCTTCTTAAGATTCGACACTATATTGACAGATGCTGAGGTAAATCTTGTACACAAGTCGATCAGACACGTCAACACTGTTTGACACTATCAGCTGTCAAAAGCACTGTTATCGATATCGATAGTTTCCATGCGGCGAATAATACCCCCGGTATTATAAATTTTTAATTGGAAGAAATAATAAAAAGGATTATGTAAAAGGAATGAATTATATGATTACAATGAATTATGTGATTCATTCGTGATTCGTGCTGGTCACCTTTTTGCTGCAACGAGTCGCAACAGCAACTGAATTTCATTTAACATATTCAGAAGTGCTTTTGCAAGCGGTAGACTGATGTGATAATTTTTGCCCTTAATTTTTCCGTTTGGACGCACTGTCCTCTGCTGGCAGCATATCGTCGTACTACAGGAGAACATCCTCAACGAATTAAGAAAAACTAAACTCGAGCAGATGACATTTCCATCTTTGACATGGAAAAGGAATTATTATTTTGGGGAAGAGCTCATGTGCACTTCATTTAATCCAGTTTGCATGTGGCTACAAAACACATTTTTATTATTCATATTAAAAAGCTTAAAACAACAACAACAACAGCCGATACGTGAGTACGTGTTTGTAGAAGAACACATTTAACATACAGGCGCATCTGTAGTTAAACAGGGATGAGTTAAAATCTCTGCATGGCAAGAAATCCATGGCATTTTTATGTGACCATTTACGTGCTGCTCTGACTAGAGCGAGATGGCAGTTCATTGTTTCGTGATAATAAAAGAGAAGAAGAAGAAGAGGAGGCAAATTTGGAAGCAATTTTGACACTTTTGCGAAGAGATGAACGTTTCGTTTTGTACCTTTTTAAAATTCAAATCTTTTCTAAATTTCCCATTTACATGAACACTCGTATGTGTGGAATGCACACACACACATACAAATGCAAATAAATTCTTGCCATATTATTTACATATGCACGACTATTTATACGTGTGTATGTGTGTGTGTGTGTGAATATCTAATTTTAAGAATGTATAGAAAAGTTGCTCTATGGCTTTTATTACTCGTACAGAGTTTTCCTCAATGTGTGTGTGTGTGTGTGTGCGTTTGTGTGCAAGTGCTGCCAAATGATTTATCGAGTGATTGTGTTTTTTCTTTGCTCTCGTTTTTCATGGGGTTCTTTGACATTTTGCTTTTTTAAGTTTGAAAGTAATAAAATCGTTGTTGTTTGTATCTTTTGTTTTTTGTTGTTTGTTGTTTTTTTATCCATTTTTTGGTCATTTGTGGCATCTGGTTTCGTACTGTCGCATTAAATAAGAACAAGGAAATTTAGAAAATTGCTGAGGTCGTTTATGATCGAAATTTCGATTGTAAAGGTGTACCACAGAATTGCTGCCACAACGTGTTTTGTTCTACTTAACTTGCAAATAACTGATGGGAAAATATTTATGTTTGGTTGGACGTGCAAACGCATCTGTGTATTGATGTACGATATTTCGTATTGTAATTTAGCAAAAATAGCAAATAAATTGTTGTTTAGGGCTCTTTTGCTATTCGGAGAGTTGCATAAATTTCTTATTATTATTTTGTGATGATGCAGCATTTAAATAAATTAAAATTTATTTGTATTAAATATATTGCGATTGCAAATTGTTGTTTCAAAATATAACTCAATCATTGTGTCCTAAACTAATACAACAAAATGTTGGCACACTGACATGAGTCGCAGCCAAAATATGCACATAAATTTATGTTCATTCGCAGGTAAACAGTAACAACTCAAATAATCGAGCAATTATCGTATGACGTGGCAGTTATATTTTTTATTAAAACGAAAATTTTCCCGAAGATATTTTTACATAAAAATTTGTTGAAAAATTCTGCAGCAAAAAAATTACTATTCAATTCGCAAGACGAGAAAACTACACCATCCGCAAGATAATATATTGAAATCTTATTGTGGGATATTTTGATCATATAATTCTAATATATTAATCAAACAATCCAAAACTAATCGATTAAGCATTCAAATTAAAATTGATCGATTAACCCTAGATTAATAGAATGACTCCTCAATCCAAAATTAATCCTTTAATTCAATTAATTGAATCCAAAATTAGTCAATTAAATCGAAATCGGTTGGTTAGTTGAAAATTAAAATCTCAATTTAAAATATTAATCCACTAATCCGTAACTAGTCGATCATTATTTTAACCGAATATAAACAAAATTGGTAGATTAGTCCAAATAACTTGTTCAATTAAAAATTAGTAGAACATTTGATTAATTCATAATCCAATATTAAAAGATAAATTGTTTAATCCAAGATTAATCAATTAATGAAATTATCAAATAAATTGATAATTTCAAATTAACCGATTAAGTTATCAACCTAAAATTAATCGATCAATCGATTAATCTATCATTCCAAAATGATAAGACCTTTGAAACAAAATTAATCAATATATCGTTAGTCCAAATTTAATCGAATAATCCGAAATCGGTCGCTTAGTTCAAAATTAATCGATTGACCCAAAATTAGTCGATTAATGCCTAATTAATATATTAGTCCATTAATCCAAAACGAGGTGATCATTATTTTAATCAAAGATTAATCGATTAATCAAAAATTAGTACATTGATCCAAATTCCTTGTTTAATTCAAAATTAATAAGGCAATCGATTGATCCATATTCCAACATTAAGCAATAAATCGTTTAATTCAAAGTTAATCGAATGATTTTTTAATCCAAAATTAATCAATTATTTACCCAATATTAATATATGTATCGATTATTTCGTAATCAATCAGGTAATCCATTGACTGATAATTCGTTTAATTCAAGATTAATCGAATAAACCCTTAATCCGAAATTTACAATAATAATCGATTAAAACATTAATATCATATTAATCGATTAACCCTAATCGAATCAAAATTAATCGATAATTTAACATTAATCGGTTAAGCAATCGACACCTATATATAACCGATGAATCGATTAATCCTATTGATTAGCCTACAATTTATAGATTAATCGATTAGTTTAATATTTAATTCAAACTGAATCGATTGATGCATTAATCGATAATTAACCTATACATCGATTTATATAAGATTATATGACTTGACAAAATTAATTGATTTAACAATAAGAGATTAGTACATTAATGCAAAATTAATCGATAAATAGATTAATCGAAAGGTAATCGACTTGTCGATTTATCGATGAATCCATTATCTTAAAATCATGAGCTTAATCCCAGATTAATAGAATGACGCTTTAAGCCAAAATTATTTGATTAATCGTTTAGACCGAAATTAACTAAATCTAAAATTAATCGATTAAGCCGAAATGGGTTGATTGACTCAAAATTAGTCAATTGATTCCAAATTATTATAATAATCTATTAATCTAATATTAAACTATCATTAGATGAATCGAAAATTAATCGATTAATTTAATATAAGTAGATTAAGCGGCCAATCTAATAGTAATCGACTAACCCAAATTACTCGTTTAACCTAAAATTCGAATAATCGATTAGATCAATAATCTGAAATTAATCGATTAATAATAGTTAAATCGAAAAAACCTTCATTCCAATATTATTCGATTAATACAAAACCGGTTGTTTAGTTAAAAATTAATTTATTGACTAAAAATTATTTCATATTTCTTAAATCAACAGATTAAAACTTTAAAGCAAAATTAATCGATAAACAGGTCAATCGAATATTAGTCGATTTACGATTGATTCAATATTAGTCGATTAATCGCCAATCCAAAATTAATTAATTAATCCTAGTCCAAAACTAAAAGAACAGTCGATTAATCCATCAATTCAAAATTAATCGATATACCGTTTAATTTAAGAATAATCGAATGAGCTTTTAATACAAAATTAATCGCTAAATTGTTTATTCCAAAATCAGTTAATATATACAAGGTTAATCAATTTATGCAAAACCAATTGATTAATCGAAAACTAATCGATTAATTTCAAATAAGTGAACTAAGCGGTCAATCTAATATTAATCGACTATTTCAAATTACCTGTTTAACCAAAAGTTTAGAATAATCGTTTAATTCAAAATGAATCGATTGATTTATAACCAAATTGGATTAATTAACAAATCCAATACTAATCAATTAATGCAAACCCAATCAATTAATGCAAAACTAATCGATTGAGCCAGAATCGAAGTCAATTAAAAAAAAATAATATTAATAAAAATATTAATAAAAATTTTATTAATATTAATAAAAATAATTCTCATATTCTAGTTCATTAAAAACTTGGGAGCTTTTGATAAAAACAAAAGGAAGAGTTCACTAAGAACACTGATAAAATGGTGTAGCGCTTCGAAAACCGTAGAAATTTAATTTAATTTTAAAGAATAAATATTTCTTTTTTTAAACGATTAAAAAAGCAAGACAAACTCTTTTTCTTTGTTAGTTCTTTTTTAAAAAAAAGTTTGTTTAGTAATAAAGACGACATTGTGTTTAATGAAAATTAACGAGCGTAATAAAAAGTTGTGTTTTCCTTTAAACCAATAATGTAAACACACACACACACTAACGCACACACACTAATACAGATTGTAGATTGGATTGTACCCTTTTATTTTGCGATTCATTACAAAGTATGAAACGACGACTGTTAATAAAATAAACGGGACACAAAAAGTCATTCTTTACATGAAAGGAACTACAAAATAACATTTCTAACATCCTTGAGGTAGGTCACTTCATTTATATGTATTTAAGTGTATATGTGTGTGTCTGTGTGTGTTAATGTTTATTAACGTATTGCACTGTTATTGATATCCACAATCATTCGCTTGTACACAAGTTGGGAAAAATCCATCGTCCTAAATTTTGTATCCTTTTTGAGAAGAGGATATTATGCAACCATGCGCTGTTGTTGTGGTGCAAAAACTGAACGAAAGAGACTCTCGCACCCAACGAACAACATTAACAGCATTAAACGACAGCAAGCCGAGCACATGTGGCAGTCGTAGGAACATGTTTCGGGCCAGGAATGTTACTGTATTTCAGTACATTTTAAGTTTGAGCCGGTATAAGACGCGTGTTTCCTTTTGCCACCAACAGCGTTCGGTTTGAAAAAGTGTTTGGTGAAAGTGTTACAAGAGCAATGAAATTATAACAAATTATTCATATATAATTATCCGATAGATATATCAAAAGATATCAATTCATTTTATAAAATTGAGAGTGAAACAACACATCAAAGGCTCTAACAATAGGGCCAATAAAGTATAAAACGAAACAACTTTGAAGTGTTTAAGATTTGAAAATAAGAAAAAAAATAAATAAATTGTGTATCCCCGCTGTTATATGACCCCAGCAAGTTGTATTAGCCACTGTTAAAGCTGCGAACATACTCGCAGTTTTCTATATTTAAAATATATTTAATATTTAATGCTTTCCTTCACATCGTATTGCAAGTGAAGCTGGATACGTGTTTGGCTTTTAAGAACGGCGCGCGTGTAACGTTCCTTTGCCACGGTCAAAGGCAACTGCAATAACATCAAATTTTATGTTGCAGTCACGTTTGCTCTCAGCATTGTTAAGACTTTTTAACGTTTAAACTATACAACAGCAACAACAGCACAACAACTTTAAAACAACAAACAACTGCCACAACTAACGCAACTGCTGGTAGCACAACAACTGCTGGCAAATTTCGTAGTCTTAATGCCCAAATGAAACTTAAGTGCTGAATATATTCCAGTGCATACACTCACAGTAGGGGTCAAAACTATCAAACGTTTTTATTTAAATTTTGTTTTTTTCTTAAGTTTTTATATATAATTTATAAAGGGTGTTTTTTCCAGAGGCAAAGAACTTTTAAATGGATTAACTCAAACAAGAATTTTTAAAATGGACATAAAATTGTATTTATTTGAAATAAAATCTAGTGGCATTATAATTTAAATATGACTTCCAGCTCGGACTACTCTAGAGGTGCAATTGTCGATAACTTTTTCCAAAATATGAGACCGTACATCGCTAATAAGACGGCGAATGTTGTCCTCTAAGTGGTCAATCGTTTTGAGTTTAGCAGCGTAGACCAGCGTTTTTCCATAACCCTACAGAAAATAGTCTAGCGGTGTAAGGTCGCACGATGTTGCCGTTTCACCAGTCTGAAACAGGAAATTATGCGCACCTGGTTTAATCTGAAGGTGCGGTTTTCGATTACTTTTTCTCTCACAAATTAAGGGAACTTATATCGGCGATAACGCGGTGAATGCTGTCGTTCAAGGGTAAATCTATTCGAGCTTATCGAGGCAAGACTATTGATCTCCACAGAAAATCATTTAGATGCGATAAAACACGTGATCTTTTAAGACAATTCAAGGGTCTGAAACGAGTTATAATGCGCGGCAATAAATCAATTGTGCCTTCAATAAATCAATTGTGCCACGGGATGTGTGACATGTTGCGCCGTCTTGTTGAAATGACAACTCCTGCACATAATATTTTAACTGATGAAGTAAAAAGTCAGTCAGCGGTTAGCCTTGACCGTAGCGCTCTGACCCGCAACGTTTTCAAAGAAGTACGGACGAATGATTCCACCAGCCCATAAGACACACCGAACAGTCAAGTTTTGCTGGATCTAACGCTGTCTTGCAACACACTTGACGATGCTCCGTACTCCAAATACGGCACCCATTTAGAAAAAAGTAGGCTTCAAAGCTAAGCGAAACTCGCTTATCTGTTGATTTAAGACCCAGGGAAGGGTCCCTAACTAAGCAGCTAGTTGTGCCAGATCCAAAAAGTAGGCGATAGAATTGAGATGACCGTTGCAGGCGGATTAGAAAATAGAGAATTTAATTGTTTATGTCTTCACTTTCTAACTTCAACGGCGAATAGTTTTGCTACAGGTAGTGACGAAGGGCACCCTCCCTTTTTCATTTCGCACAGGATGGCGTTAACCTTCGTCGTTAATGTTTGGCGGACATTTCTGCGCCTTCATTACTAAGATAAACCGATAGCAGCTGACACAATCCTGCACTAATTCAAGTCACAGAAATTTGACATCATAATTATGACTGAGTCTGGGGTCGAATTCGGGACCTACGGCGTAGCAGTCATGTCTTCACTACCCCAGTCAACAGCACCCACAATCGCCATGATTTTCAAAATAAATTTTCCCAATTTTTAAAACGTATTCACGTTAAAATGCTTAACCGCGTTAAATATAAAAAAAAAAACTTGGCCAGCGACAGAATGGCCGTTAATTAGCAAATGTTGCCAGGTTCAAGTTTTATATCTCAAAAAAAAAAAAATAAAATTTACTAGTGAGTAGAAGCCTAGAATATCACAACGAATGAGTGAAAATTTCATTTTGTTAGACCATGAATGGCCAATTAATATGACATTTCGATAATCTGAAGTACAGACATATTTTCTACCGGGATTCCAATACATTTCACTGATAAACAACTCGTCAGAGAAGTTTAGCAAAATACCATCAAACATACGATCTGACAACTTCTTAACTGGAAATTTTATTCTGATCAATACAGTAACTTTATCTTCTGCTGTTAAGTAAATAATTTGAAGGTTAGGGCCGTCTTACTTTAAACCAACGATATGTCTGTATCTCACGTTACATAATTGTAACTCTATAGGAGAAGCGAAACGTGTAACAGGAACTATAAACATCATGATAGAAACTGTAGTTATTAATTGCTTACAAACTCTTTATTGAAGAGATTTTTTTTGTGGTAACTTTCTTTCTGACAACACTGTTTTTGGCAGCTCAGCTGTTTACGTGTAACATTTGACTGTTAAACGTGTTCAGTTTGGTTTATAATTCAACCTTAAATTAACTAACAATCCGACATCGTTTTACATTATTGAAATTGATTGATTGACTTCGCCCCATATTGGACATTGAACTACCAACACTCAAACGTATAGTTCGGCCACAGATCAATATCGTGGTTATATCCCCAAGTGGTTTGAGGAAGGAGTTGAGCGCAATACCTTTTTAAAATACAGTTGGTGCAAAAGTTAAAGCTACAGACCGTGCCACAACAGCTAAATTTTGAAGGGTCGATGCTTCCAGAGAAAAATTAGGTCCACGGAATAAAACGGAGATCCTTTCTGGTTGATTGGATACGTGAACCAGCGCAATTGCCACATTTGGCATGAAGAGCAGCCGGAACCATTGCAAGAACAGCCAAATTCATTCCGAAAGCTGTACGGTTCGGTATAGATTAAGAACCGGTAGAATCAATGGACCGTACTTAATCAAAGACAACGAAGGCAGGAATTTGCTGGGAATAAATTTTTATAATTTATTGATTTAAGTCTTGAACCAGATCTCAGGGTATGACCCCCTACATATGCGATGTGTTGTGGAAGAACTAGAACACCAGATTATGGGAGGGGAACAGAAAAAGTGGGTGCCTGTGGTCTGGTCGTCCGATTTGAACTTCCCCAGGTTAAACAAACGACAACTATAAATATTTTTTTATTATTATTATTTTCCCCCCTGGCTGGCAGGTGCTTTCAACAAGACGGTGCCAAAAGCCGCACAGTGAAGGAAACTGTGACCCAACTCCTTACAAATTTTGGGGCCACACAACATGATTTTTTTTTTTTTGGCTAATTCAAGGCTCATGTCTCTAGAGATAAACCCTTAAGAGTTAATGCTTTAGAGAAAAATATTAAAGAATTAATAAGTGATATACTGAGCGATTTGTTGGAGAGAAAAAAACCAAAATTGGTCCCAGTGTGCGAACTATTTGAGGCATATAATCGGACAACGTTTAACTGGAATCTTCTTTAAACGTTGAATTATATAGATCGTTCCCATGACTCGATTAAATATTTTATACAAGTTTCTAAGTTTTATATCTTTATTTTTTCAAATCATTTTAGAAACCTTTAAAAAATCACCGATTATTTATACGAAAGAGGTGTACTTTTGTGAATCATATCCGGACCACTAATTAAATGTTTTTTAGAAACAAGGCGATTTGGGGCCGAGAGGACCAAGAATTAAATTTTTTTTAAATTTTTGTGACACTCAAATGCTGCGACATTTTGTGTTAATTTCTTTTATATTTTTCTTTTCTTTAAGTGTAATTCATATTAAAAACTGAACTGAAAGAACTAAATTTCACTTCCAAAGACGACGAAGGCCTTAATTTGCTGGGAATGAATTTTTATAATTTATTTATTTTTGTCTTGGACAGGAATTTCGGGGGATGACAACTACCAGAACTAGGAAAACAGGTTGTGGGAGGGGAATAGAAGGAGTTGTACCGGTGGCCGTTAGATTTCAACTTGCTAGATTTTTATTTTGGATATGACACTTTTGGTTACTTAAAAATGTTCTTAGAAATAGTCTTATATTTTGTTATTGACTTCAAAAGAGTGGCATACCAGCAAAGAAATAAGTTTGCACTTGTGTTCTCCATAAGGACACTCCATCATTTAAATATCACAAAGAGAAGGAGGGGGAAAATTGTTTGTGGAGAGTTAAATAATCCTTAACAGACAATTGCGTGCAATAAAGAACTACAAAATGCTACATAAAAGGGTAAACAAAGTAAATGTGCGTGCAAGGAATTCCTGCTGTCGCACGGACATCCGTTTTTATAAGAATTATCGTTGTGCGATTAACATAAACAATAAAAGAGTTGTTGGAGTCTAGCATTTAGGGCGAATTGTTTCGCACATAATTTTGTTCACTTTAATTTCTTTTTCTCCCACTAAAATAAAAGGAAGACTGCATTTTCACTTATTTAATTTGTTCGAAATAAAAAAGTGAATCCAGCTTTAATTTGCAGGACATCTCAGTGGATGCTAAATGGAGTCATTATAGAGATTAACTTTAAAAAAAGTGATCCGTTGCCTCTACATCAGTTTTGTATTGAAGCTGTTCTCCCATGCAATTTTGCCATATAAAAATTTTTATAAATGGAAACCGGGAATCAGGTTACTCTGAAATGAAAGTCGTGGCTACATCCCTTTAATTGTAACAAAAAAGGATTCGCTTTAAGACCCACACGCGTGTAAAATACAATAATCATTTGCTTAAGACACTATAAAAAAACACGTGACTAATGATGAGAAAGTGTAGCGATCTTCGAAAACAGCACTAATCTACTCTGATGTATGAGTTGAAGAACCAAATTGATGTTGACTCCTTCATTAATCCTGAGACTATTTACCTTAACTTTCGATATAATAAGTTTAGATGAACAGAAATTCAAAGAAAAACAATTATTGTTGCTGCTATTTTTACTTTTTATTAGCCGGTGAATTTTTTCCTACTGATACCGAAGAAGGAGGGTGTCTTATTCTCCTCTTTTCAATCGCTTTCATGAATATTCATTGACCAGTTCTATGCCTTCATCATTGAGACCAGCTGACAGCAATTAACACAATCCTGCACTAATTCAGGTTAGAAAAATTCGGCACTGTGACACCGTATTCATGTCTGCATACGGACTTGAACTGGGGCTCTAGAGCATCGCAAATTTAAATTCTCTACTTCACACAACAGCACCTGCATCATGTGCTTGAGTTCGCATTTTAGTTTTAAAAATTACTTGCCGTATTCATAAAAAAAAAAAGAGCGGACTTGAATTGTCCTCAGAAAAATTATTTTGAGGATCTTTTCAAGTCATTAATTGATTTTTGTGCGCTTTTTAGTAGCTTCTCCTGTGCGTTTGTTTGTATTTAACCCTCCTTTTATATGGTGCTTCCAAGCGTATACTTAATATTGTTAATAATATTTATCATACGTCACATTATATTGTTGCTGATGTGTTACATGTTCTTATCTTCTCATAATGGGCAAGTATTTTTACACGCTTTCGAAGCACATCAAAATTAAACAATAAAACTAATTGAATATAATTTCAAAACAAATAAAACTAAGAAATGCAATTATCCCGAAAATCGAGATAAAAAGTTGAAAATCAATTTGAAATTCAGCTTGAAGCAATATTTTTTTTTTTAATTGTAAAAAAGGTGTAGACTAAACGGACTAAATTGAGAGAAGAGGTGCCATTTAGGAGAAATTGTAACATTTTTAGAATATTTTTTTATTTGAAATGGTTATTGAATAAATTGTTCATAAAAATATGTATATATTTTTTTATATTAAATACAAAATAATGAAACAGTTTTTTAAGGTTTAGGACTCTTGGCAAAATAAATAAGAGTTAATAAAAGTAAAGGAAAACTAAACAATTATTTATATATTCAATTCAATTCAATTTTAAATCACAATTTCAACAGCGATTAATAGAGAGGATTGGAAATTACAAAGGGCGAAGTCTTTACCCTGCTATTACAAACGTTTTTAATATAATTATTTCTTATCAGAAACTTATTTTCTTATCACAATTTAATAGACTTTCACAATAAAATTAAAGTTAATTTCAAAAATATTATATTAAACGTCATCACTTGTTGTTCTTATTGTTGTTTGTGAAATTAATTGGAAAAATTTTGCATTTTTGATTGAATTTGTACTGATTCAGTTGTATTTTATTCCGCAATTGTTGTTCTCTCAAACCAAACAAAAAACATTGTTAGTTCGGCTCCAAATTTACACTCCCTTCCACACAATGAGAGGCAAATTTGGTACTCTGGTTTATCTCTCATACAGCAAATGGTTGTGGCGTATGATTTATATTTTGTGATAAAAACACTAAAATATCACTCATACGTCACTGTTTCCTAAAGAAACAATTGCTTGCAGCAGAATGGACTCATATTGATGCTTCTTTTTGTTGTCCTTGAGCGAAATTATTTTTCAGCCGCTCTGATTCTTTTTACCCAACAAATTTGGTTAAAAACTCCAAGTAATCAATTGAGGGTTTTGGCTGATTTCTCGTGATTAATACACTGCTGCTTTAAGAAGCCAACTCGCTTTCAAATTATCCGTTAATTTATATTGAAATAAAACTATTCTATGTCCCAAAAAATCCTATTTTTAATTAAAATTCGAATTTAAAATTATTCGTTAATTTATATAGAAATAAAATTAAATTAATGGAAAACTTTTTCGTCATCCCACAAAATACTAATTTTAATTAAAATTAGATTTTCAAATTATCTGTTGATTTATATTGAAATAAAATTAATATAATGGGAAACTTTTTCTATGTCCCATGTTAATTAAAATTAGGATTTCACAGGACTTAAAAAAAAATTTTATTTGAATATAAATTAACGAATAACTTGAAATCCTAATTTTGATTAAAAATTAACGAATAATTTTAAATCTTAATTTTAATTAAAATTAGAATTTCAAACTATTTTTTATTTATATTGAAATAATATTAAATTAATGGAAAACTTTTTCTTCATCCCACAAAATCCTAATTTTAATTAAAATTAAGATTTCAATTTATCTGTTAATTCATATACAATTAAAATTAAAATAATTTTTTTAATCCTACAAAATCCTAATTATAATTAGAATTAGATTTTCAAATTATCTGTTAATTAATATTGAAATAAAATTTAAATAATGGGAAAATTTTTCTATGTCCCATGTTAATTAAAATTTTGCATTTCACAGGACTTAAAAAAAGTTTTCCATTATGAAAAATTTTATTTGAATATAAATTAACGAATAATTTGAAATCCTAATTTTGATTAGAAGTTAACGAATAATTTTAAATCCTAATTTTAATTAAAATTAGAATTTCAAACTATTTTTTATTTATATTGAAATAGTATTAAATTAATGGAAAACTTTATCTACATCTCACAAAATCCTTCTTTTAAATAAAATTAGGATTTCAAATTATCCCTTAATTTTAATAATGGAAAACTTTTTTTACGTCCAAAAAATTCTAACTTTAATTAAAATTAGTATTTCAAATTATTTTTTATATTATATTGAAATAAAATTAAATTAATGGAAAACTTTTTCTACATCCCATAAAAACCTAACTTTAGTTAAAATGAAGATTTCAAATTATTCGTTAATTTATATTCAATTAAAATTTAAAATAACTATTTTTAGTCCACAAAATCTTAATTTTAATTCGAAATAGGATTTCAAATTATCTGTTACTTTATATTGATATAATATTATATTAATGGAAAATTTTTTTAGGTCCCACAAAATCTTATTTTGAATTAAAATTATGATTTCAAATTAATTAAATTAAATTTATTTTAAAATAAAATTACAATAATGAACAACTTTTTCTACACCCCACAAAATCCTAATTTAAAATAGATTTTCAAATTATCCGTTAATTTATATTGAATTAAAATTAAATAAATGGAAAACTTGTTTTATTTCATTTAAAATTTAAATTTAAAATTATTCGTTAATTTATATACAATAAGAATTAAAATAGTTTTTTGAGTCCCACAAAATCATATTTTTAAATAAAATTAGGACTTCAAATTATCCGTTAATTTTAATAAAGGAAAACTTTTTCAAGTCCTTGTGAAATCATAATTCTAATTAACATAAAGTTTTAATAATGGTCTTAATTAAGACCATTTTTTCTTAAATTAGACCCTGATATTAAGAGCCGCCTGTTCTGAGCCGTCAGAGAATGTGTAGGCTAAGAAAACCATAAAACCAAATTTCAATTATTAAAATTCATAAATTTCCATTCTTCTTAGATTATATTTAAAAGAGTTGGAATGTGACATTTAAGGCTTTATTTCACTTTCTCCTTGTACAACCCAACAAAAGGTGGACATGAACAATAATTGAAAGATCCAAAATTGCAACGACTGACAGTCCATTTACAGAGCAGAGATTCCATTTATATGAAATTATCTGCTTCCAAGCGGAAAATAAGTGAATACAAAAGGATAAAAACTGCCAGGGAATAAAGGAAGTGAAGTTTGCAATCAAAAACAAACGAGTATTAAGACAAAAAAAAAAAAAATTTCCACAAAATTTTGGCTGCCGTAAGCCAACTGGAGGCAAAGTTTGAGAACATGCAGACAGTTTTCACTGGCACATCCTTTTTCATCATCAACCAGCAGCTGCAATAACCAGAAACGTGAAATGAAAAGTTTAAAAATTTCCATTTCCTCACGTGTGAAATAAGAGAATAATAATGGAAAAAAAATCTTTTCTTTGCATTAATTTAACAGCAGCCAGTTAATTTTTCAACAAACACACACACACACACACGAACTCCCAAAAAAGCACGCACACATTTAGAGACAACATGCAACAGATGCAAAAGTTTTTGAAATCGTTTCAATATTCGTGTTTTCTAAAGCAGTCACGGTAACTGACAAAAAGCTGGCTTTATGCAATTGAATAGGAGGGGAGGCAGAGAGCACAAGAGGCAGAGGAGAAGTGCATAATAGAAAATGCTTAATTGAAATCATCAGCGAAACACACATTCGATTTTTTTGTTTTTGTTGCTGCTGCTGCAGTTTGCAGCAGGAGTGGAAAGTTTTCTTTTTTCCTATGTCTATTTCTCTCTCTCTCTCTCTCTCTCTCTTTGGTGAAAAATGAATTTAAAAGGTTTTGATGTTACAACAGTTGTTAGCTTGAAACGAGTTTCGCATCACACTGTAGCCGGTAGGTGAGGGGTTGAGTTTTTAGCAAAATCGATTAAATAGATTTTTGTTTTCCACTTTTTTTCTTCACAACAGTCCGAATTTTTGTATTGAGTTTTTTGTGAACGGCGAATTCTAATTGCTTTAGCTTTAAAAAAAATATTAGGAAATATTATACAACACTTGAAAAAAATCTGTGACGCATGCTACGAAGCATGAGTTAGCATAATTTAATGAACACAACTCGTATATTCTATAGCCAAGAAATAGTGATGAGAAACGAATATATAACAGTATAATTACAGAGTTTTGATAAAATTTTATGACGCAAACATGTGACGCACGTTACAAAACACGAGCTGGCGTTATTTCTGAAACACAACTCGTGTATCCTATAGCCAAAAATTAGTGATGAGAAGCGAATACTGTATAAAAAAAAATCTAACAATTACAAACTGTTTGAATAAAATCTTAAAGAAGAATTAGCCAAGTGACGCACGCTACTGATATTACTATGAAAAAAATATTATTTTTTATCCTTTAATTTAAATGTTTGTATGTGAATTATATAAACCACTTGAAATAAATGTTGTGACGCACGCTACGATGCAGGAGTATGCGTTATTTTTTGAACAGGCCTCGTATAATACATATTTAACTATTACTGATAAGAAACGAATATATAACATAACATTATAACAATTGCATAAGTTGTAATAAACATTTTGTCGATGCTTTAAGATAGTGACGCACGTTACAAAAATGGATATACAAAAATTTGTTGATATTTTAATTTTGATTTTCTAAATTTAAATTTCTTTTATTATTAATTCTTCAGACTGTTTCAAATAAAATTTAGCACAATTAGTTAAGTGACGCACGCTTCGCATATCAATAAGCAAAATATTTAATTTTTTTTTAAATTCCATCTTTTTTAGTCAATTCTATCTATCAGTTGGGAATATTTTTGTTACGATGCATGAGTTCGCTCTATTTTTTTGCACAGACCTCATATTTTATGGAGCTAACGAGAGACTTAAATTAGTGACGTACGGTACAGATATTAATATGCAAATATCCCTTAATTGTTTATCCTTTAATTTTTTTATTTAGCTGAAGTTAAGTGATGAGAAGTTTTGATGGAATTTTGTGGGAGACTTAGATTAGTGACGCACGCTACAGATATTAGAATGCAAATATGTTTTACTTTTTATTCTAGAAGGTAATTTTATTTAGTTATTTCCAGTTACTACTTGTGAAAATTCCAGTGACGCACGCTACAATACATGAACCGATATTTTTTTTTTCATTACAAAACAAACATTTTATTTTTATATAAAAACTTTCGGCTTTCAGTACTGACACTTGACTAAAGATACCAACAGGATTTCATATTTATAATTATGGAAATAATTTTAAAATTAATAAAGAGTTTAGTCGGTTCTTATTAAAATTTTTGTTGGTGGACTGCTTCTAGGACTTGCCCCATGAGATAATTAGAAATGTTTTTTCCGATTAATTTCATTTGAGTTCATATCAAAATTATAAGATTTGTGGTGTTAGAAAAATATTTTGTGCCATCATGGGCCGTGCAGTCAATGTTTTTCAATAACAACTTGCAAACATTTTTTTCAGTGCACTGCTTGTCTTTCTTTTTTGTAATAAGACATTTGCTTATATGGGATATTAATTGAAAAATCTCTTTGAATTCATCACCATAATTTTTGTCTAATCAGCCCCACCGTACAGCAGCATTTGTTGGAGCAACTCCGCCGAATAATTTCTTAAGTGCTTGTCATCATCCACATGAAATTTTTTGTTATAAAATATCTTTCTTTTTCCATTCTTTTTTTCTCTTTTTTGTTATATAAAAAATGAATTTGCTCTCATTTTATTATGTCTTGAGCAGCCGCTGTTTAAAGAAGGCTTGAAACCTGAGAGTTTCTTGCAGGGCACCATCAACCAACTTATTTGCCTGGAGAAGTGGAAAAGGAATGCAGCATTTGCTTACGACCACAATTGCGGCAAATAGACGCAAAATAATTCAATGCAAATTTTTTTTAAGGATGTTCCGTTGAAAAAATTTATCCTTTTTTAATACGAAGATTTAGGAGACAGGAGATGATGGCGGGAGAGAAAAACTTTAATGCCGTGGGCTTAGCAAAAGACTGCTGCCTGAATTTACCTAAAACTCCAAGATGTTGGGTGGTTCTTCTTTGCAAAGGAAATAACAAAACGAAGCCCAAAATGGCTGTTACATTTCATTTTTTATTTACGGGTTGTCTTAAAGCGGCCTAAATTCAATAAAACTGAAATATTTAAATGGATGAAAATCAATAAACATAAAGTGGTGTCGGTCTTGGCAGTGGATTTAAAATGTTTAACCTCAATTTTCCATCATTTATTATTTAAGAGTTGCTGTTGTTGCAGAAGCAAATATTTTACCTTCGCCAGGATATGAAAATTGTGTGAGCTGCCACATAATCCTGCTTCGTGTGTGTTGGCGGTTTATATTCTGTTGCCTGTTTCAATGCAGTTGAAATTATATTATAGTTATATGATTTTGAAAAAGCCTTAAGTTAAGAGAAAATTTAAATAAATTTCTTCGATTGTCAATAATGCACTGGGAGAAATGGTTGCAATGTTACACAGGATCTATATTTTAAAAATTTACTACTGATACAACTCTCGTAAGCTATATCATAAACAAAATTCGAATCTTAAAAATTGTTATCGCAAGTGTTGACAAGCAAAAATACACATCAAATACTGTTAAAGAAATAGTAGCGATTTTCGCCACAGACCATTTACTTTTTATTAAAAAAAATTTCCTTAGTGTGGCTTTTAGTCAAAAAGAGACACAAATAGGAAGTAAAATATTTATATAAAAAATTTATTAGCATTTTCCTGAAATAACTTTAATAAACTATTAATAAAGGGAAAATAAATTTGTAATGAAAAACCAAAATTATAAGCCTGTAAGCATTTCAGGCATGAGAGAGAAAGACAGATGGATAGAGAGAGAGAGAGAGATGGACTAAAGTGAAACACAAGCTAACAATTGCATAAGTTTTCATACACAATTTGTGGATACTTAAGTTAGTGACGCACGCTACAGAAATTGATAGGCAAAAGTTTTTTATGTCATTCAATTTTGGTTTTCTGTATTACATTTTTTTAAAAATTTTTCAGACAACTTTAGCTAAAGTTTTGAAGAATTAGCTAAGTGACGCACGCTACAGATATTAATATGCAAAAACTTTTTTTATTTTTTTATTCTTGAATCTCAAGTTTTTTAATCAATTCTATATATCAATTGGGAATATTTTCGCTACGATGTTATATAGCTGACGGTTAGCGGGAGACTTAAAGTAGTGACGCACGCTACAGAAATTAAGATACAAATATTTCTTTATTCTTTATTTTAGGGCTAAACTTTTTTTAATTAATTCTTTAAAGAAATTAGAAGAAATGGTTAAGTGACGCACGCTACAGATATTAATATGTAAATTTTTAATTTTTTATTCTTTTTAATCAATTATATACATCAGTTGGGAATATTTTCGCTACGATGTTATATAGCTGACGGTTAGCGGGAGACTTAAGTTGGTGACGCACGCTACAGAAATTAAACTGCAAATATTTCTTTATTTTTAATTTTAGATTTGAAATTTTCTTTTTATTAATATCTTAGAAAAAAAATTTGAAAAATTAGTCAAAGTGACGCACGCTACAGCTATTATTATGTAAATTTTTGATTTTTTGCTCTTGATATTCAACTATTTTTTTTTATCAATTCTATACATCAATTGGGAAAAATTTCGTGATGCTCGCTACATGAGTTCGCACTATTTTTTGAACAAAGCTCGTGTATTATATAGCTGATGATTAGCGGGAGACTTATGTTAGTGACGCACGCAAAAATTAAACTGCATATATTTCTTATTTTTTTTTAAGAATCGAAATTTCCTTTTTATTATTTCTTTAGGAAAATATTAGAAGAATTAGTTAAGTGACGCACGCTATATGGCTCACATTTAGTGATAACAACCGAATATATAACCGAACAATCTAAGAATTATATAAGTTTTGATGAAATTTTTGGAAAGACTTAGATTAGTGACGCACGCTACAGAAATTAACATGCATACATTTCTTACTTTTTATTCTAGAACGTAAGTTTTTTAAACTAATACCACTTACTACTTGTGAAAATTCCAGTGACGCACGCTACAAAGCATGAACCGAATATTTTTAATCATGTAAATAAATCATCATCGCTAAATATGAATGGCGATTTTCCAAGTATAACCTTTTCTTTCTTTTGGTTAGACTAGATATAGACAAACATGAGTTTAAAGTCATCATGTAAATATGAGAGACTTTTTGTGGGCTATTTAAAAGAAATTTGTCTGAACCAGCAGGGCTGTAAAGGGAGGGCTAAGTGTGAAATGGCACTATAGAAGAAAAAAAACTCAATATTTAAGAGCAATAAAATCTTATATCTAAAACCAAGATATTTTTGTATAGAACGTAAAAAAGGATAGACTGGCGGCAAATGTTTTTTATCCCAAAAATTTAAAGAAAAAAAGAATAAACATTCAGCAGTAACAAAAAACTGTTTTAAAAATTAACATCAACTCTAGAGAGTTGTCACACAAATATTTGAACGACTGCTACGAAACAAATCTAAAAGGTTTATTGTGTAAAAATTTGCTGATGGAAAACAAGGCAAAATAAAGCTGAAGGAGGGCTAAAACAATTTAGTTTTCCGTTAAGAACAAATAAAATAAACAAAAAAGTAGGAAAACACCACAATCATTAAAAAAAACACACGCCGAAAGCATGAAATGAAATTTATCACAAAAAGCATTCAGTTATTCTATATTTGCGTATGTGTGCTGGTGTAAATATTTCCAAGTACGAGTGTGTATGTGTGTGTGTAGAAGATCATAAATAATTTATGTACCAGCGCATATTTGTTCATTTCCATGCCATAAAAAATAATTTGTTTAATAATTCATGCCAGAGAGCAGATGACAAAACATCAAAACAAAAATAACAATAATAATAACATTTCACACACACACACACAAGCTTTCATTTGTATGCATAAGTCATGCATGTCACATTCGTTATTTTAATATGTACATGGATTTATATACGATTGTGTATATGTGTATGTGTGTGTATTTGCCTGTATTGTTTGAGCTGCTGTAGCAACAATGCAATAACGCAGATACTTTTCTTTCATCTTCTGTTTTATTTTAACTCTTTTTTATTTTTTGCCAACCGGATGCAGCCACCGAGAATGAGTTCATACGAGTACAAACGTCATGAGAAGAAATAAATTAAACTTCACACGTTTTTATTTGTAAATAAGAATGTGTCATAAATGAAAAATCATAGAGTAACAGTTGAAGTTTTTACTGCAGATACTTGCACGCACATACACACACACACGCATGAACACACGATCATGTATTGCAAACATTTGCATACGACTGTATGCCGTAAATGTTTATGTGTGTGTGTAGAGGTATTTGCAGATGTGTGCAAAACATTTGCCATACAATTTCAAATTGAGGGAATAACAATTTTTGCAAGAAAAAATAAAAATTAATAAATAAAAAAGAATAGGAATATAAATGCTCACAGGTACATGATGGCAGTAACGCACGCATACACACACACACACACACAAACACACTTTTATTTGAATCACATAAAAATGTATTCACATATACAAACGTACATTCATGTGTAAGTACAGCGTGTCGTTTTTAGACAGTCAAAAACTTTCAGTTGGCACCACTGCACCCATATAACAGCTGATCGTTGCCTTTTATTTAAATTGAATTTCATTGTGAGAATCGTCTTACTCCAGAGCAAAGTCTGCAAATTGTTAAAATTTTTAATAAAAATAATTGTTCTATTCGTTAAAATCGTCTATTAAAAAGTTTAGCTTCCATTGAAGCCCATTTCGGGGTGAATGGGGCCGTGAATAAGCAGAACTGTCGCATTTGGGGTGGAGAGAATCCACAAGCTTTTGTCGCAACACCATTTCACTTCTACAGAAATTTACTGGTTGAAGCGCTTTTTAGGGGGTAAGGGAGTCATTGGCCCATATCTTTTCAAAAACGATGATGGTCAGAAAGTGAATGTTAATGGTGAACGTTGCAGCGACGGGATTTGAAATTGTTTCGTACCCTCAATTACGTGGCACTCATCTGGCCGATGTGTGGTTTCAACAGGACGCAGCCACATGCCACACAGTGGGCGCTACAATTGATTTACTCAAAGAAACTTTTGACAAAAAAATAAATTCACGTAAAAGCCCAATTAATTGGCCCCCTTTAGATCATTTTCTTTAAGGGGTAGTTAAATCACTTGTCCACATCGATAAACCATGACATATTCAACACCTGGAAATCAACATTCGAAAAGTTCGAATGCTGCGAAAAGTTGTTGATTTATGATCCAGGTGGCTCCAATGGGGGCGGCCACATGGCAGAAATCATATTTAATTATTAATTTCACAAAATCTTCTGTCAAATAAAACCCATTTCGTTCATACTAAAACTATATGATTTGAACTTGTGTTGCACTACAAAAAAAAAAACACCCGTTATGTAGGCACGAGTGTGTACGTGAAAAGTATATGAATAATAACAATAACAAAAAAAGGTCAATGCAGTCGAGCAGGAAGTAGTGTCGCATTCATATTCATAAATCATTTGGAAAATTGATGCAGCAGCAACAACATGTTGCCAACAACACATTGGCACTTTACAACTACAATAATGCCGCTGCCTACAAGCGAAAAATGTTTGAATTTATCTGTCGATATCAACGTACTCGCCAATTCGATGAACGTCCCTGAAGATGTACAACTAAAATTTTGTTTTGTTTTTTTACCTGCTACAAATTGAGTTGAAGCAATTAAATATGCAGCCAGAGACGTTGCAGAGTTATGGGGCATTGTTCCAACAACTGCATTATATTTTCTGCTGCAATCATATTATGGTTCTGCCGCCTGGTGTGTTCATAAATATGCGAGACAAAAAAAAGATTTTTCCTTAATTTTCCTGTTGTCATGGTATAAACACTAACCGTCTAATTTAAAAAAAAAAATAAAAAAAGTTGTTGGTTTGGAATTTTTAGGGCATTCAAACAGTTAAACATTTTTAATTAATTAATCGATTAAGTCCTCGAATAATTTAAAATTGCTTGTATTCGGTTAACGACATATTCTAATAATATAATTTAATTATTCGATTAAATATGCGAAGTATTATTCGGTTAATCGATAATTTTTTTTCCTTTAATATAAAATAATATTTCTTTCATTTGCGAATAAAATTACTTTCCCTCCATATAACAGAAATATATATAAAAGAAAATCTCTTTCACCTCCGCTACGTGCCTCAGTCGTTAGCTAATGACTAGACCCAACAATCACTGAGGCAAACGCCAACTCTATAGTTTAATCTTACACCTAATAGTTTATAGTAGTTGGCTATTAATTCTTAGGGTATTCAAACAGTTAAGGATTGTTTAATTAATCGATTAATTATTTAATAGATTAATCGTTCGAATAATTTTAAATTGCTCATTTTAGATTAAAGAAGTATTCTTATAATATAGGTAACTACCAATTAATCGATTAATCGCAATTTTTTCTTCTTTAATAATTTTTTATTTAATTTTGGAATAAAATGCCTTTTCCTTTATATAACAGGGATATATTGAAAAATATCTCCTCTCCCACCTCCGCTACGTGCCACGAACGATAGTTAATAAGTAGACCCAACAATCACTGAGACAGCCGCCTGCTCTATAGTTTAATCTTCAACTTAACAAATTCTGGGTGTTGGTTTTTAATTTTTAGGGTATTCAAACAGTTAAACACTTTTAAATTAATCGATTAATTATTTAATCGATTAGCTGCTCGAATAATTTAAAATTGCTTATTTTAGATTAAAAAAATGCTGTAATAATGTCTATTAATCAATTGATTAATTATTCGATCAAACGATTAATGAAACAATTAATCGAAAAAAAATCCGCTACATGCCTCAGATGTTAGTTAATTGATAGACCCCAACAATCACTGAGGCAACACCTACTCTATAGTTTAATTTTCAACTTAATAATTTCCAGTGCTTGGCTTTTAATTTTTAGGGTATTTAAACGATTAACCTTTAATCAATTAATCGATTAATTTGGGCGATTAACTGCTCAAATAATTAAAAATTGGTTATTTCCTTTTAAAAAAATGTTTTAATAATTTCTGTCAATTGATCAATTAACTATCCAATTAATCGATTTATTAATCGCTTTATTAATCATTATTATACGATTAATCGATTTAATAATCGATTAATGTAATTTGTTTTCCTTTTTATATAAAATCATGTTGAACCTTATGATGGTGGACTTATGGAAAGGCGGTGATATATTTTAAATATTCCAGCAAAAATTTTTTTTAAAAATAGTTCAAACTCTGAAACCAAAAAGTTGGGAAATAAATTGTTTTTCAAATTGTTTGAAACAGACTTTTATCACAATCCTGCGATTTCAAGTCCACTGGATTAATTTTAATAGGGCGAAGTTAAGTCAGTGTGTTATTCTGAAAAAACAGCGATTCTTGTAGCTCTGGAAGAGCTGCCACCATACGCCAACATTTTTGGAAAAAGCGCTCAAAATCGGATAGATCGAATAGATTACGAATTTATATTTAAAAACTATATAGAAGCTCCCACACAGGCAAATATTATTTTATTTAAAAAAAAAAATTGTTGCCTTTTTTGTTTTACGAGGAACTGATATATATAAAATGAGTTCTAGTTTTGAAGGGAATAAAGTTCTGCGATATGACGGAATGAAATTTTGATGTACAAGAGCAAAGAAATATCTTTAAGGACATTCCGTTTAGAATGACTGTTTTAAAATGACCTGACTATTAAATATAATTTATTTATTTTTATCTTTATTTTAATATTTTTTCCCAAACCCGTGACAAAATTAACTTATGGTGTTTTCTTTTCTAAAAAAGAATGTTACATTTCTTACACTTTTTAATAAAAGAACGTAATCTTGTATCATTTGAAAATAAAGAAGTTATTAGAAATTAGTCCTTATTATTTACGAAAAATTGTTTTCATTTGAAAACTCCTCCAAACTGCCGCCTCTAAGAAAAGAAGTGAAAAAATATTGCACGTTTTATAGAAAAGAAAACGCCGTTAGTTAAGGCATGTTCTGACTAGTCAAATATTTGCTGCAAAGAACGCAACAACTAAATTACTAGTTAATGAAAAATGGTTTATTAAAACTCTTTTACTTGATAAAGAAAAATTTAAATCACACTATTTCGAATTAGCACATAGTGGTCACGTTCTTTTGGGTAAATATTTGCCTAGTGTGAACGTACCTTTACCATATCACACTGGCCATGCTTTCCCCATACGTGCCCACTTTAATAAATAGTTAATACAAAACCAACAACAACAAAAAAAGCAACAAATTAACTTCCAACTGCTGTATGAAAAACTTGAGCAGTCAGCAATCAAAACCATATCAAAAAATCATATCAAATTATATAAACGGTTTAAAAAAGAAACACCCTACATTAACTGCCAATCTTTGAATTACTAAATCAACTTTAAATTTATTAACGACAACTGACAACAACCGCCAGCAACATGCTATTCCTGGTGACAGTTATTAAAGTGCTGCTAATTGTGCTGAATATATTCCCCAGCCGCTTTACCAGCCGAAAGGTGATGTTTCTGATCTATCTGACCAACCTGGTAACACACGGTGAGTACACACAGTCCATGACCTACTAACTAAGTACTTTTATATTTTTATATTTCTATTGATTGTTGTTTATTAAGCTCATGAAAAAGTTTATTGATTTAGCTTTCAAATTAGATTTCTCTTCCAAGTAAATAAATAATCCAAAAGTAATATAAAATTTAATTTAACATCGTTGCTTGTAAAGCAAACAAAACAGTTTTACAGCAAACAAAACGAACAACTACAAAAAAAAAATATAAAAAAAATTATAATCCCACATGCTGTGAAACTTTATGTGGATATTGTCGAAAGACTAAATTTAAATTTATATATTTAAGAGGGTTTAGTTTTTTGCTAAAATGTTTTCAATAATTTTAGAGCTTAAAATATATAAAATATAAGAATGCAAGTGGAAATAAACTTCAGTAACAAATTTAGTAAAAATGGGAGTATTAATAAACAAGTGGCAGCACTACGCCAGATGGCAGCATTGTTTGTTGGGATTTAATTTGGGTGCAATAAGACCTGGTTGTGTTAATTGTTGTTAATACTTCAATATATTTAGTTGTTATAGTTTTTGTAACATTACTTTACTCTAACAAATCTCTATTGTTTGTTGTATAGTTGTATTTGTTGCCTTAGTGTAGCCACCTTATGCTTGTTGTATTATACGGAAACATTCCCAGCTCGCATGAAACAGAGTTACCTGATGCAAATATTTAATTCATTTCCAAAGTTTTTGGTGCATCCATAGAGAAAAAATATTTTGAAGGCGTTAAATTGTAGGACCTAATTGGCCAATTGACCGGCCCCCAAGTGTTAAAGAAACTGTTCATCGAATTTTCCTGAATTCTCTCGACTCATCCATTGTTTGGCACCACCGTTGATATCACATGCCAGTCAAGACCAGCCCTCGCATTTGGAAGGGAAAAAAGTTTATCGTACCGCAACACTCCCCATTCAAAGTAGCAATAATTGACTGCCACCAACAACAATAAAGGATACAACAGCGATATTTTGCTCTCTGTATGTGTGTGTCAGTAGTTAATGGCCAATAATGTAAATGTGAAAAGTTTAGTCTCAAGATTCCGTCTCGAAATTTTGCCTAAAATGGCCATAAAAAGGGAAAAAGTGCAGGATCTTTAATGAGCATGAACTTAAATAAAAAAAAGTCGAAAATCTGCAAGAGTGTTAGTATGCCAGTCGATTCATTCGATTAGCGACCAAAATGAACATGCTCAACAGTAACAAGACACAAAAACAGCTGAGCAGTGAAAACCAGTGTTGCCAGACAGAAAGTTGCTAAGAATCAATGTTTGTTTTAAAAAGCAAAATATAATAATAATAATAATAATAATAATAATAATAATAATAATAATAATAATAATAATAATAATTATTATTATTATTATTATTATTATTATTATTAATATTATTATAAAAATAAAGTCTGCCACTCATCTTAAATCCCAAAAAAGAACATTGGCGGTATTTAATGTTTGTTTGTGAATGCGGGTGTTTGTCAAAGTAAATTATTGACGTAATTAAAATCAACATATTTTATATTTAAAAAAAAATTTAAATAAACTTAAAAGTATTTTTAATTCCTATTTTCAACATTTTATAAAAAATCTATATGGCAACACTGGCTTCAGGTGGACTACTACTCTTTATAACGATGCAAAAGCCTTCGCTTTCGCATTGAAATGCAAAAGCCACGCAAATGCGAAGAGATTTTTTTTAGCATCGCATTACAGAATAACGTTCCCAGATATTTTGTAATTTTTGTGTAATTTTGAGAGCAAATTAAGGAGACTATTAATTTTCATGTCCTGCAGGAAGTTATACGAAATTTTCTTCCGTTTAGTTTCAGGTGACATTTATATAGGATCCCTGGGAAAAGCAGGTTAAGACTCTACAACAAGTTTGTCATTCCATGTAAAATACCCACAAAAATAATAAGTGACCCGACAACGAATACCTATTCTCGATTTTTATGAATCGAGAAGTCGAATAAGCAGCGCCTTTCTTGCCGTCTGTCGGTACATCATTTGTCACGTTTGTGAACCCCTTGAAAAAATGGTAGACAGTCGGATCAATGTATAGCAAATGTTCTCAAATATTTAAAAATTTATTATATTATTTATTTATTATTATATATTAAAAATGCCCTTGCAGAGCTGGGCAACTTAATTTTAGTTTTGCTATAGAAAAGTAAATATATCAAATTTATTTTCATTTTTTAAAAGCTAGAATTATTTTACACTCCAACAAAAATTAAGTTGGCTTTAAAAATTAAAAACTCGATTGCAGGGTTGGAAAGTTTAAACGCTTTTTAGTAAATAATATAACAGATACGCCACTTTTACTTGTCTTTTTAGTTTCTTTAGAACGTCTTGTTTTATTTTCTATCTGACTGAGAGTGTCAAAGTCAACTGGCTTTTTTATTCAATCAGTTCTGAAAAGTCATTCCGAAACGTTTAGGGCCAGGACAGCGCTTTGAAAATGTATAAATTTAGTTTGAAAATAATAGTTCTGTTCGCGAATTTCTTACAGCACCTCGTCCATTTTACGCTGAATATAATCAAGCTACTAGTTAGCAAATTCCAGGAGTTATATATCGTTTTCGCACTATTTTAACTTTTTTCGATTTAAGACCGTTTCAAAAAAGAGAGCGAGCTGTGTCCACTCCACAGCCTATTGCCGCTGTAGCGGGAAGCTGTGAAGAAGGCACCCAAATTAATGTCGTTACCAACTTGTTGGCCTTTAGGGCTTGACTTGGTGGAATTTATTTCATAAAATTCTTGGTTCACGTGACTAGAAAATACAACTCGTGTAAAATATGAAGCCGAAAGACCTGCTGGTCGTATTGACTTGAAACACACCGAAAATTGAAATTTTTATCAACGAATTGGCTGGTGAAGTGATTTCATTTTCGATGAAGTTCATTTCGGTTTTAATTTCCCTATTCAGAGGCAACACAATTCTCAATCAGTTCATTTATATCGATTAGAATTGACTGTTTGAGGCCATTAACGCGCTGCAGTCCGAATTTTTTTTCTTAATAAGTCAGCAGCTGCCGTTATAGTGAGTGGCCTTAACTGTTCATATTCCCTGTAACGCCTTCCTTAATATTCCAGTGTCCCGGGGGTTTCGTGACAATCCCTTTTACAAACGAATATCCTTCGCAAAAGTGACTGGAACATGACACGACAAATGTATCTCATGTTAATAGTTAAATATTAAAAATTATGTTTTCCAATTTACAAATGAGGGCAACGGCACCCACCATCAGCTAATAATTTAAAATTTTATGACTCATCCGTTATTATTTGTGACAACGTAACGCTCCGAATTTTCATTTTATCCTCTATCCCATAGATGTGAAAACCTTTTTGTGGCTTGCAGATGCAGATATAAAAATGTTAAACTTTTAATCCACATGTATTTAGATACATCTGTGAGTATGGGTTAGTATTTAAGCACACACACACGCACACACGTCTTTATTTATAGATCCCTTTGCAATTTGATAAGTCGTTTGGTTGAGTAGATTGAAGTATAAATATTTAATTGGTGATTTGTGGTATCAGCCCAGAAGCGTAAGCACACATGTTGGCTAACAGAAATGGTCTGTGGGTGAGCGATGGTGGCGTTTGAATTTTTCGTTCCAAAAATGTATCTCATGTTCGAAATTATCTATACGGTGTTGAATGGAAATTTCTTTCTATTGTGCACGAGCGTAAATGTGAGAGTTTTTTGCGGTTTCATATTTGATTGCCCTCAGAAGATTTTGGATATTGAATGCAAGAATCGTTATTAATTTCTTTATTACTTGGCAACAGATGGGGATTCGTTGTGGCAGAAGCACCGTAATTACTTTCGTTTTACATTTTCATATCAAAATTACTGCATGTAAAATATTAAAATACTTTTTTTTATTGGAAAATGCTGTGAATTTTATATCACAGCAGTTTTAGAAGGTTTTTTCCTCAAAATTGTGATACATAATTTTCAACTTTTTAATAAAACTTTTGTTGTACTGAAACAGTGAATTTAATAAATACGAAATATTTCATCAGCAATTACGGTGCTAAAGTACTCTTTGAAAAGTAATTTTGGCAGCTTATTGAAATATGAATTTTATCATATATTTTTGAAATAATTAAATTTAATTAATTGAATTTAATTTAATTTGTAAAAAGTGCTGTGCGCCTTCCTTATGTGACTGAGATAAAAAACGGATTTTATTATGGATCTTCTGGTCCGATGTAACTTTTATTGGACGTACTTTTTAATGATTTAATATCCCCCAACATATTACTAAAAGGACTTTTATAGAAAGAAAAGCTTATAAGGAAGGCGCAATAAGAAATAAAAAAAATACAATTATGAAAAAGTACTTTTGTAAAATTGCACTTTTGTGAAAAAGTACTCTTATGATAAAGTACTTTTATGAAAAAGTGCTTGCATGAAAATATATGTACTTTTGTGATATAGTACTCTTATGAAAAAGTACTTTTATACAAAAAAAAAACTTTTGTGAAAAAGGAATTTTATCAAGGACTAATAAAAAGTACTTTTATACAAAATAACTTTTCTGAAAAAAACACTTCTACGAAAAAGTACTTTTGTAAAATGACACTTTTGTAAAAACTAATCTAATAAAAAAAGTACTATTATGAAAAATATATCCATGAAAATTTGCTTGCATGAAGATGTACTTTTGTGATATAGTACTTTTATGAAAAAGTACTTTTATACAAAAGAACTTTTGAGAAAAAAAAAGACTTTTACGAAGGAGTAACAAAAAAAAATTAATAAAACTTTTATGAAAAATACTTTGGAAAATGGCACTTTTGTGAAAAAGTAATCTAAAAAAAAAACATTTTTCTAAAAAGCAAGTCCATGGAAATGTACTTTTGAGTTATAGTACTTTTATAAAAAAGTATGAAAAAGTACATGTATACAAAAGAGCTTTAGTGAATAAGGACTTTTATGAAGGAGTAATAAAAAAAATACTTTTATGAAAAAATACTTTTATAAAATAACACTTTTGTAAAAAAGTACTCTTACAAAAAATTACTTTTATAAAAAAAGTAGGTTCATGGAAAAGTGCATGCAAGAAAATGTACTTTTGTGATATAGTATTTTTATACAAAACAAGTTGTGTAAATACAGTACTTTTATGAAGGACTACAAAAAAAAGACTTTTATAAAAAGGTACCTTTATAAAATACCACTTTTTTGAAAAACCACTTCTATGAAAAGAATTTTTATTAGAAAGTATCTCCATCATCTCATAACACTTTTATGAAAAAGTACTTTTATACAAAATAACTTTTGCGAAAAGGAGCAATAAAACAACAGTACTTCTGTAAAATAGCACTTTTTTGAAAAGCTACTTTTACGAAAAAGTACGAAAAATTACTCTTTTGACAATAAAGTTTTATGGAAAAGTATTTTAGCAAAAATTTATTTTTGACAACATACTTTTAACAAGAAGTACTGTTATAAAAAAGTACTTTTATGAAGCACAACTTTCATAGAAAAATATATTTTAATAAAAATATTACTCTTTTGACAAAGTACTTTTATCAAAAATTATTTTCTAAAAAATATACTTTTGGGAAAAAGTATTGTTATAAAGTGTACTTTTATGAGACAGTACTTTTATAGAAAAATAATTTAATAAAAATTGTATTCTTTTGACAAAGCACTTTAATGACGAAGTATATAATTTCATCAAAAATGCTTTTCTGAAAAAGTACTGTTATAAAAGGTACTTTTATGAGTCAGTACTTTTATAGAAAAAATACTTTAATAAAAATAGTACTCTTTTGACAAAGCACTTTAATGACGAAGTATATAATTTCATTAAAAATGTTTTTCTGAAAAAGTACTACTTTTGAGAAAAAGTACTGTTATAAAAAGTACTTTTATGAGACGGTACTTTTATAGAAAAAATACTTTAATAAAAATAGTACGCTTTTGAAAAAGTGTTTTTTTAAATCCAAAACTCTTTTCTAAAACAGTATTACTTTTGAGAAAAAGTACTGTTATAAATAGTACTTTTATGCGGCAGTACCTTTACAGAAAAAATTTTTTATAACAATAATACTCTTTCGACAAAGTGTTCTTCGTTTTAATCAAAAATGCTTTTCTGAAAAAGTAGTACTTTTGAGAAAAAGTACTGTTATAAAAGGTACTTTTGTGAGACAATACTTTTAAGGAAAATAAAAATTTTACATTTTTGAAAAAGTACTTTTGGAAAAAAGTACTTTTTACTTTAAACGTTCTATTGAGGTAATAAATTGTGTAAAAGGTTTCTGTTGAGAATATTAATAAAATGTTTTGGGCAGTTCTGTATTGAAAAATCCATATGGTGAAGTGGGAAATTTGATGTGGTACTTTTTAGTTCCCGTTTAGATTCATTTTGAGATTGTCAATTGTGACAAAAAACTTCACATCTTTTTATTTACAAACTTGGTGGCACTTTTTAAGTGTCATTCGAGAAAAATACAAAATTTTAAGTAAAAACGTGAAAACATGAATTTTACCTGTTTCACTGGACAATTTATTATTTATTTTAATTCTTTTTTTTTGCATTTCAAATTCCTAATAAATTATCTTCTTTATTAAATATTTCAGTTATGATGGACGAGCCACGTTTTGCCCAGCCAATACCGAATGTTACAGTGGCGGTCGGACGTGATGCCAATTTACCGTGCGTCGTTGAACACTTGGGCGGTTACAAGGTGAGACAAAAAAGCATTGAATTTTTATTATTGTGAAAAATATTTAAATAATTCACAGTCCTCGTTGACTTTTTTTTTTATTTATTTCATAAAACTCAAATAAAATGCCCCGTCAATTGTGCTTTTGCTTGAAATGATATTCAAATATTCCAACAAACACACACATACACACACACACGTTGGCATTCAACAATCGTACAGTCGTTACTACTCATTCCTGAACCCCCATTTCCTGGCTTTTATATTCATAAATATTTGCTATTTATTATGGCAGAAAATGTATTTCTAAGAATTGTATTTGTTATTTATTCCAGGTCGCCTGGATACACATCGACAGGCAAATGATACTGACAATACATCGACACGTCATCTCCAGGATACCACGTTACAGCATCACATACGACAATGCAAACACTTGGCTGTTGCACGTGAATCAGGCACATCAAGACGATCGTGGTTACTACATGTGCCAAGTGAACACGAATCCCATGATAAGTCAAGTCGGCTATTTGCAAGTTGTTGGTATGTCGAGTTGATTATGTCGGACGATAAATCTCTGGAAATAAAATGTTTTGTGTGTGTTTGTGTGTTTTCCCATTTTGTAGTGCCTCCCAATATACTGGACATTGAGAGTACGCCTTCGTCGGTGGCTGTTAGAGAAAACCAAAATATTAATATGACCTGCAGGGCCGATGGTTTCCCAGCTCCAAAAATCATATGGCGCAGAGAAGATGGCGAAGAAATTGCATTCGAAAAGAAAAAGAAAGGTAATTTAAAAGTAATCTGTGCTCAGCAAAAACAACAACAACAACAACACCGACAACAACAAATAAACGAAATTCGAAATGTTAAAAATTGTATTTTTGTATCTTTTCAAATTGTCTCCTTTAATCTCCTGTGGAATTGATGACCTCACATGCAAATCCTTTCGACCTAAACAACGAAAACTTGATGCTGCTGCCAAAACAAAAATCATTGTGAACACACAAACACACAAACACACACACACACACACACACACTTACATACTGTCTTTCCAAAATAAATGGGAAATCTCTTCAACGTTTGAAAAACTGATTTTTTCTTGCTCTCTTTTTGTTGTTTATTTTTCTATTTTTTATTATAACTTGTTTGTTGTTGTTGCAAATGTTGCCTTCATACCTGGATGTATTCTTCACATCACACGGCATGAATGTTGGCATGAACGGATCTGCTGCTGTTTGTTTTTATATTTGTTTTCTTTTCCATAATGCTGACAATATTTTCTAAATTTTTTTTATTTTTGTTTTGGGAAAATGTGCCCGACTACCAAAATACAAATTCTGCTTTGACCAACTCTCGTCAATGGATATTTGGTCTGTGGCTGCTTCCATTCTATGCAAAAATATTTTGTTTTATCCTTTTTTTTCTCCTTTTTATTTTTTGGTTACTTTTCTTTTTCCTGTTATTTATCTCTCTCTGCCCGGTCGGGTCATGTATTTAACTTAATGGCCTGCTCGCTGGCATGCTGCACAGTTCTGGTGTACGATGGTGAGATCCTGCCATTGACTAAAGTTAGCCGGAATGAGATGGGCGCCTATCTGTGCATTGCCACGAATGGAGTACCACCGTCGGTATCAAAGCGTATCATACTTGATGTGGAGTGTAAGTAATAGAAATACGGTCGGTCTCATTTAAAATTAGAAAAGGTTGGGCCTTAAACATTAGGGTTATTCACAGCATGCTCAATCATGTCGTATTGGAAGATGTTAAACAAAATCACTTTTTTTGTTTATTGAATTTTATAAACTCAAAATTGTAAGATTAAAAAGTTTGGAGACGATAAGAAGCACACCGATCACTGATTAAGTATGAGTGTTATATTTTTGTTGTTTGATGCTTGACAATCATCACTTTTATTCTCACTTCGCAGTTGATATTCGTAATTTTCAATAAAATTTAATTATTTTTGTTATTATTATTTTTTAGCAGCGCTTGTATTCAGAGACTATAATCCCCTAAAAACGAATTTTATTTTTATCAATCACAGTTAGTGACTATCAAAATAGTTAATTGTCAAATCAAAAGTATTTATTTTTATCAATCATAAGCGATTGTAACGTGTAAACGATTGCACGCACACAACTACCTCATTGGTGCGCTTTTTTTGATCGTGTACAAGATCTTTAAATTAAGAAAGATATGGCAAATATTTTAAAGATCAATTTAAAGTTAAACTTATACAGAAAAGCAGAAAAGTGTGGTTTTCGAAGGCCGCTACACTTACACAACAACACTGACAACAGTTTTTATTTATTGAATTCCTTTTCATTCCGAAAGACATGATAATTATTTTAAAGAACAATTTGCCAATTAACTTACACAACAAGAGCAGAAAAGTGCGGTTTTCGAAGGACGCTACACTTACTCAAAACCACTGATAGAAGTTTTTATTTATTGAATTTATAAAAATTTCATTAAATAATTTTATTTTGAAAATACTTTGCAAAGTATCGTAGCACACATGCCGATGGGGTGACTTAATCTTATATCTAAGATGTTGTTAACCCGCATTTTTAACCGTTACTGTGACTGACTGTACATGACTTATGCCTTCACCTAAGCAACGTGGTTAAGCAGGGACAATTTTTCAAACATATTGCAATTCTATGCAGTTCTCTGAGTTGTAAAAGTTAACTAGTGCGAAGGAGCCATATAAGTATCGAAAGAGAAAGAAAGAGAGAGAGCGAGAGAGAGCGAGATCAGTGGCCTGCCTGCACTTAGAAAATAACTGCCATACAGGCGTGACATTCACTCTGCTATTCTGCTAAGAACTAGATAAAACGCCACGTTTAACATTCTCAAACTGCTAAAAATTTTGAAGGGGTCAACCGATTCTCTGCTGATTAGTGGGTGCTAAACAAGAATTGTTCATCAATCACAGTTAGAGACTATCAAAATATGTAATTGTCAAATCAGAAGTATTTGACAGGGTGCATGTGTAACCGATTGCACGCAAAAAACTACATGATTATGCCCCTTTTTTGATCGTATACTAGGATATTTCAGAGTTTTCCACTCACAAATGAGATATCACACAAATTAAATAGCGTCATAAGCCTGAAGTGTTTGAGAATTTGGAGGACAACATTCAGCGTATTATAGGGCCGCTATAGGGCCTCATATTCCAGGAAAAGTCATCGAAAATAGGACCTCCCGATTAAGACTATATCCGGGGCAGTCATATGACTGAAGTCATATTTCAATTATAACGTCACACAAAATTATCTATCGAATCAATTAAATTGTATGTCAATTGAAAAAATTGCCGTTACTTCGTTTAATTTTATTTAACCCTGTTAATAAAAAAAACAACCTTTACATGGTGTATTTTTCTTAGTTTTTTTTTTGGGGGGATTTCTCGAAATGTAGCGATCCAAATGGGTCCCCATTCACAGGATATCTACGTTTGGTAGAGTTCCTTGAAACGCCTTTGAAAAGTTCTAAGCGGATCACATACTTAAACACACACACACGCACACACACACACACATAAAGATATACATACACCTGCAGATATTGTAAAACCCGGTCAAAACTAGTCGGGACAGCTTCCTGGGAACTGAAAACGTTGAGATCTGATAAGTACCCGGTGAAATAAATGACTTCCCGATTTAAGAAATTTTTTAATTTTCCTAACCGGAAGTTTAAAAAAAACAGACACCCGTACGAATATGTTTGTAAGTAAAACAGGGCCCCTGATTTTAATGTTAGCTTTTCACTGATGCCGGGCTGTAGACTACAAAAAAAATTTATTAATACCAACTTTCGGACAACGTCTCTTGTTCACATAATAAATTATGGACATTTTGTTGTTAAATTAAGGACACAACGAGCAAGACAGATAGACAAGAAACAGCCTTCCACATAAGCCCACATAGACTAGACGTATTGGGAGTCGTGGCCGAACCCCAAGCAAATTTAAAATTTATCCCGAATGTATAAATAAAGATAACTGAAGGAAAAGCAAAACATATTTTGTTCTTTTCATTTTATTAATACTTTTATTAAAATTTCCTTTGCTCTTTTGCATGCCCGAACATGTTTAGACATGTGTCGTTTTGTTTTTGCAGGACACTTGATAGAGTGCATAGTCAATTACCGTTACTGTTGGCTGTTGTTGGACCTTCTATACCAACTGTTACCAAAAGACGTGTCTTAGAACAGGAGTCACGTAGCCAGTGTCAGTTGAAAAATTGCACTTTAGCCCGGGTGTAGTAAAAAAAAAAAACGAAACATTAAATTGATGTTCTGCAAACGTTCCTTCTTGATGCGTTCATTTGGGAAAATATTAAAGTTATTTGGCCAACGATACGGTGGGGCCAAAGAAGGAAAGCAAACCTTAAAACAAAAAACCAAAAACTTAAGGGTTAATAATATTTTCAAAAGCGTATGCGTTTACAAAGCAGCGTCTCTGCTTCTATTGAATTTATTAAAATACAAAAAGTGTTGGGAATTCCTGTCACATCCGCCCTGGATGCAATTCAAATGTGATGTTTTTTTAAAAGCTCTGCACGTAAACTGTAAACGATATATTTTCCATAAAAATATATATTCCAGGTGTCGTGTCATGTTACTCCTGCTCACACACACTCAACTATTTTTGTGTTTGGCTTTCAAGGATTTAAAATGTTTATTTTACAAGGATTATAAACTTTTTATTTTATTTTGTTTTTTTTTTGTTTTTTTTTTTTTACTTAAGCAAACAAACGTTTAATATTTTGACTTCTTCTCCATCATTTAGTTTCACCGATGATTTGGGTGCCAAATCAGCTTGTTGGAGCACCAGCTGGCACTGATGTCACCATAGACTGTCATACCGAAGCCCATCCTAAGTAAGTTTTTTTCCCCCAACATAAATGGGAATATTCTGTGATCCATAAGGATTAGAAATGTTTGGATTTGTAATGGAATTGTTGCTGGGAACACAACTAACACCAACAAAGAATTTTTCGTTGTTGACTTTGCCCTGTTCATGTCCAGGCTTTCAAATGTCCTATGAGTATAACAGAAATTTTAAATAGTTTTATAACAGTTATATATATTGTGTAACAAATTTAAAAACGTAATAATAAAAGTCACAATAAGTCCAAACATTTTCATTCCTCATGCAATACAAAACAGTCTGGAATATAAAACCTAATGCTGCGGTCACATCTGACAAATATTTGATGAAATAAGCGTAACCATTATTTAAAACTGTTTGATTTTAGATATCGAACTGATACTTTTTTCCTTCAAAAATATCATTAAAAACTTTTGTTGGCTTAATTTTTTTTTATTTTAAAAAGATATTTTTAAAATGATACAAGTAAAAATTTAAAACACAATCGGTATTGTGATCTGGCGTTTCATTTGTCCGGCATAAGTACGATGTATTAAAAAATAGTTGTTAATAAATCAAAGGTTACGGTTATTTCGTCAAATATTTGATAGATTTATGTTTCGGGTAGGGCCATACATATAAGCCAAAAAAAAGACGTGACCACTATATACTTATATTATATATATTATTTCAGGCTGTTTTTTTTTGGGTTAAACAGTTTTCTAAAATATTGGACTCTATTAGTTTTTATATCCGACACTGTTCTACTAAGAAAAAACCATCTGAATTAAAACATTTTTCTTTAGTATTTAGTGGTTACGCTTCTTTGCTTAAATATTTGCCAAGTAGGGCCACATACATACGACAAACAAAAAAAAGACGTGACCACTAAATACTTACGAAGAGGCTATTAATTGAGGCAAGTTTTTACTGGATTGAACAGTATTGAATTCTTTGACACCGTCTATTTGTTTTTATGTACGACACTGTTCTACTAAGAAAAAACATCTGAATTAAAACATTTCTTTTCAATATTTAGTGGTCACGCTCAAATGTTTGCCAAGAGTAGCCGTACCTTTTTTGCTTCGGTATTTAGTGGTTACGCTTTTTTGCTTAAATAGTTGCCAAGTGGGCCTACATATATAATACACAAAAAAAAAGACGTGACCACTAAATACTTGCGAAGATGCTATTAATTCAGGCAAGTTTTTATTTGGTTGAATAGTTTTTAAAAGTATTGGATTCTACTAAAAGAAAAGAATCTGTATTTAAAACATTTTTCTTTAGCATTTAGTGGTCACGCTTTTTTGTTCAAATACTTGCCAAGTGTAGCCGTACCTTTTTTCTTCGGTATTTAGTGGTCACGTTTTTTTTTTTTGCTCCAATGTTTGCCAAGCAGGGCCACATACACAAGACAAAAAAAAAAAAAAAGACGTGACCACTATATACTTACGAAGAGGCTATTACTTGAGGCAAGTTTTTATTGGGTTGAATAGTTTTTAAAAGTATGGGATTCTGCTAAAAAGAAAAGCATCTGAATCAAAACATTTTTCTTTAGTATTTAGTGGTCACCAGTGCAACCGTACCTTTACTTTTGTCGCAAAGTGTTCACTATCTTAATATTTTCGCATTTCAGGGCCATAATCTATTGGGTTTATAATTCTGTGATGGTGCTACCCAGCAAGAAATATAAAACCGATTATACGGAAAACTCTTACAGGTAAGAAAATACTTGTTTTTTTTTTAATTTTAAAGTTCTTATGAATATTAATATTTATTTAATATTTTATTAAACTAAAAAGAACAACAATTGGGAACCGCTAAAGTATAACATTTTTTCAAATAACAAAATATAATATTTTTTTGCCAGTTTAAGTGCACTAGTTTGACCTAAAAAGTTTTAATTATTATTAGGCTGTTCAGAAATAATAAAACTAAAACGATTATGATCACATGCCTTTTATAAGTGTCATTAGTAAAACTTAAATCTAAGTAAAAATTAAGTTTTAAGCTTTTAAATAAGAAAGTTTTACGTCATAGACAAAATATATTAATTGTATGTGTTATACAAGTGAAAGTGGGCCAATTAAAATATAATTTGAAATTAAATTTCATCATCTTTCAACACAAAAGAAAATAAGTCTACACTTTACAATCGTTGTATAAAAGTGTTATAAAGCAGAGATATTTTACTGTGAATAGTAAAAATTATTTAATTAAAGTTTTATGGGATAACATTTAAAATGCCTCGACTAAATAATTTGTGATTATGGAAATATTTCACTTGGATTTTTTAAGTGCAAGATATATTGCCAACGTTATTCAACATGTTTTTGATATTTTTTCATGCAATTTCTTTAATAACTACTGACAATTAACTTAAATGGCCGACAATTTATAGTTTGAATTTAAATTTACTCCTGTTATACCACACACTTTTTATGAATGTGGGGGCAGGAATCCGATGAAGGGCAGGTTTCGTTCATAAACCTGCAAAGTTTTGCGTTTATAGTCAACGCACAATATATTCGTTTGCTGAACGCACCTCGTACCTTAGTATTATCCGTTAAGAAGACGCTTCTCCCCCTTTCGGAACTCCCATTTCGTTATAAAGTATTTCACTACAAAATTTTAATTTTTCCTCCACATACAGGATGGGCAAATTTGAGGTTAGGAAGTATATTGACAATCAAATAATGAAATGTCACCAATTGACTGAAAAACTTTTGTTATTTATTTAGCAGAAACTTGGGAAATTTGAAGCACTGAACGCTCCACTCTTAAACAAAAATAATTTAATTAAAAAAATCACTTATAATTGTGCATATCAATAGTTGCGTTCTTTCTCGATTTGACTATGCAAATTGGCCGCCTCGTTCGTGTGATTTAACGCCGCTCTAAAGACGCTTGACAGACCGGGTTAAGATGAACAAATCACGAGCAACTGATGCCAGGAGAGATGAACTTCAGCGCGGCATTAATGAGATGAGAATAATTTTTTTGCAAAATGTTGTTAAGAATTTTATATATTTTTTTTCTATAAATTTTTTGTCGATTTCGATGAAACTCGAACTTGCCAAAGTTTCCAAAGCTGACGCAGAAAATTTCGGGAATGGTTTTTAGTCCGAAATTTCATTTCGCTTGATATTCTTTAACCGAAAAATTTGTTTATTCCAGAATTTCTTTATATTAAAGTTACTCTTCGTTGAATTGACGAGCAACTTTTAAAAACAATTCTAGCGAAAGAAATTTTAAGGTTAATAACAAAGAAAAATATTTTTAATTAAATATTTTATTCGAAATATAAAAAAATACTATATATAACAAAAATGCTTTTTCTTCTTTTTTAAAATCTGATACAATTTTGAGGAAAATGAATTTTGAGCTTCGTTGATTCGTCGAACAGTATCCATCCAGGGTTAATCCCACCATATTTAAATAACTTTACTTTGAAATAATCAATTGCAATTCTTAATTTCAATCCAGAAGTTAAAAGTGACTTCAGTTTGAGAATATTGAAAAATTTTCTTTTTTTTATTAAGTTCTTTCCGAACTGAAACAAGTTTCGATGGGAAATAATTTTTGTGACAACCCTGTATGTCATATTTCATAATTTTGTCTAATCAGTCGATTTTTTCGCTTTATTTTCTCAATATTTTTTTCAATTTTAAAATATATAAAAAAAGAATCTATAATTTTTATATTTTGGCCAAGTTAATGATGTGAAAAGTTTTGAAATTTCTAAAATTGAATTAACCCACATTTTGTTATTAATTAAATTTTCAAAATTTCAAAATAACTTTCAAATAAATGGGTCTTGTATTTTTTTATTAAAAGTTTTGAAAGAAAAAAATTATATTAAATAAAAGAAACATCGATTTCAAGCTACAAAATATTAAAAAAAAAACCATTTTTAGTTGTTAGAAAAAAATAATATCTGCCAAGTTTTGAATTTTGAAGTTTAAAAAATTTTAAATTATTCAATTTTTAAAATGTTAAAGAAAGTGTTTTTTTTTTGTCTTGTTTCGTTTTTTAAGAAAATTTTCAATATTTTCCCCCTTCAAAACATTTAGAATTTCAAATTGAAAACCATCCCATGTACGAAAATGATTATCGCTCCGAAGGAATGTTTGGCTCTACTAAAAATGGAAGCAAAAATTAATTGTCTAAAAAGTTTTGAAATTAAAAAATCAACGATGAATTCAATTTTCAATATTGAAATAGTGTATCCAGAAGTCTCAAAAGTTTTGAAAAAAGTTATATCTAATTAAAGACAAATTCATTTAAAATATTAAACAAAAACTATTTGTAGTTGTTACAAATCAAAAATATCTTTAAAGTTTTGAAATTTTCAATATTGAAAGTTATTCAAAAATAGTACATTTTTTCGCTAAATTTTTATTTAGTCTTCTTGAATTGTTTTTCATTTTTAGGATTTTTTTTTTCAAAACATTTAAAAAAATAATTTAAGATGGAAAAATCATATTTTTTTTAATATTTTATATTTGCAAAATTTTCAAAATGCGTTTTTATTTGGTTGGAATTTTGAAAAATAATTTTTCCTCCTTTTGAAGGGATACTGCCTGTTCGCTCATGTCGCAAGTCATCCTGCGATCGAAGAAAACAATTTTTACATTAATTTCAATAAAACTGAATTTGTCAAAATCTATATTGGGTTTTAAGCCAATTTACTTTCTAACCACTCATTTGCCCACCCTCTATTTTGAACCCTATAAAACTTTTTATCACATTCTTGTTGATGTCTGCAGAGCAGGGTTTCGCATGAGTTCTTCATCTTCAGCTCGTAATTCAGTAGATTTTATTTTTATATATTTTGTTTTTTTATAAAATTAAAAAAGAAATTTTCTTTAATTTTAATACAATTGCAAAAGAATTTACTCTTTTACTTTTGCAGATATTGTTTATGAATTCATATGAAAAGCTCCTCTGATCTTAATCTCAAATTTATTTACTGCAGCAACAAAACACTTCAACTAAATAAAAAAAATTTTTTTCACTAAAAAACAATTTATGAATAATGTTTTTAATTGCACATTTTGTAGTCAGCAGACAGGGATTTACGTAAAATGTAACATTAACAAATTTACGTGCGTTTATTTGCTCTTTCATAAAACTTATATGATGTCTGTATCTAAGATTATTTGAAATTTTTATTAAATTATTGCACTCAAAAAAAACTTTTTTTTAGATAAATAAACAAACATACGCAAGAGAGTACGTAATTTCTTGAATACAAATGTATATGACCGGGAGTATTTTTTTTACGGCAAGACCTTTTATCAACCCATACATCAGCATACACACACACACACACGTATTTGTACGTACAGATTTTTGCTCAAATAGTTGAAAAAAAAGTTTCGAAATTCAGTCTTAGTGGATCAGTCTACAGCAGTCAGTCAAGTTAATCTTCTAGTTAAAATGTATTCTTTTAATCTCTTCGTCGTCTTTGCCGCCCTGATGGCCCTCCTACTTGGCCTACTTCCTGCATCCTCAGAGGTAATTTTATTTTGAAGGGACTTGGAAAATAATAATCGGTTTCAACCGATTTAATTGAAAGTTGTTATTAAGACTTGTGAGCGATACTGGAATTTGGTGACTTTTTTTGTTTGTTTCGCAAGAAGAGTTTTTTTTTGGCAGCTGGAAATTATTTAAATCACCATCCACTTTGTGCAACTTTTTTGGCAGCAATACTCATTCTGTGCTGCTACAAAAATTTCAAGTGTCGATCGGGATCAACAGAAGCAAAAAAACAAATGAAAACTACAGCAACAGCTGAACGTTTTCTTCAGAGGATCTGCCCTATTCTATTAGTTTTGTGCGATTCTATTACACGAGATCTCCAGTATCGCAATCACGCCTAAATAATATCTTTCGAATATTCCAATTTAATACTTTTCTTTTTGTTCTTCAATTAAATATTTTTAACACTTAAATTTTTAATTCCCTTTCAAGGCAAATATTATAACAGATGCAGGCTGCCCTGCATACCATAGACGTAGAGGTCGCTTTTGTATACCTGAAGAAGATGATTATTAATTATTGTTATTAAGTGTAGCGAAATAATTATTTGTATTTGTGTTAGTGTTAGTAGGAAAATTTTTTTATTCATATAAAATTATGGAATTATACAGGAATTATTATCATGTCTACTGCTCGGCCATAAGTTTTATTTTAATAAAATCCATAAACATTAAACACTTATTTTTTATTTCGGATAAGCGGTGCACAGTGGGTCACAACCAATTTTGATTGGCCAAAATCTATTTGTTCTCTTGACATAGTTTTTCAAATATTTATGCCATCAGAAAGGAGACAGATCAAAACTAAGTCAGCCGAAAAAGTCTACCAAATAATCGTTTTAGTAGGCGTGGCATGGTGCCAAATGCAAATAATTTTAGAAAAATTGCAATATTTGATCTCGTATTAATAACGATTTCTTGAAAACTATTATTGATAATGGACTGCGGTTTTTTTTTCATTATGTGGGGTGGACTGTTGTTTTTAGCAAATGTTACTGGCGCACCCTGTACAATTTGCACTTAAGGTGTTGTGTAATAAATTTGAAACCACCATATATTTGTAAAATTTTAAGATTAATAGTGTATAACTTTTAAAGGACGAAAAATCTAAACCATCCAAAGAAAGGCAAAAGTGTTTCCTTTAAGCCTGTATATATTTTGCACCCGCCCATAGAAAACTATTCTCATTTTAATGAAAACAATTAATATTTTTACAAACAAAATTCTATCAAAATTGCTAGTAAATTTACTTTGGAAACCTTTCACTGCCATAAATGGTAATTCCAGATGGCGAAATGTAGGAAGAAAGAGCGGAAAGTTATTAATTTTTCCAGCGCTTTGCGAATTGGTCACAAGGTGAACTTCGTAACCAGGTGATTTCAGAAACCACCAATGAGGAGAGCGGTGGAAGACCACAAAAATCGCTAGATAACTGTAGCGATAGATATACGAGATGGAAACCGAAGAATATAAATGCAGAAATCGTACGTGGAAACTGCAAAACGAACAAGGATATGATTCAAAAAGTCCTTTCTGCTAGTCCAGAGAGAACAAAATGGGTGCTTAAAAGCATGACAACACCCAACGAGGAAAAATAATTCATAATTCTTGATTTAAAGTAAACAAAAGCGCAGTAAAGCGCGATCGAAAAAGGCTTAGGGCTTTGGACTCTTATCCTCCAAAGGAATCTATCGAAATCACACCAGTTGCGGCACAGGTACAACTCCAACCTCTACCTGATCATACAGCCCGAGAGGTTGCTACAATCACTTAAAGGAAGCGAGTTGAAAAAACATGAAAAGTAAAATTTAATTCTCTTTTGTAAATGGCCAATGCGATGGATCTTCTGGACAAAAACAATATCAACAGTATTTATGTGAAGATAGTTCTGACCCAGATCATGGTGTTCAGGGTGTCATTTGTGCCATTCCGATTAGTAAAGAATTCAGAAGTCTCGAAGCAAAAAAAAATTGTATTTGGAAAACCCCGAATTTGAGCGAAATGAGCTTCGTCCATTCGACAAACAGTATCCAGCCAGGGTTAAACACGACATACTTTAATCCAGAAATGAAAAGTTTCTTCAGTTTGAGAATATTTAAAAGTTTTCGGTTTTTGAGGAAGTTCTTTCGGAACTGAAACAACTTTCGATAGGAAATAATTTTTGTGACAACCCTGTATGTCATACTTCATAATTTTGTCGAATCGGTCGATTTTTTTCAGTTTAGTTTTTCAATATTTTTTTTCAATTTTAAAATATATAAAGAAACTATAATTTTTATTCTACAGCAAATTTAAAGATCGGAAAAGTCTTGAAATTTTTAAAATTGACTTAAGCCACATTCTATGATTAATTATATCTTCTAAGTCTCAAAATAATTTTCAAATTTTTTACTACAAGTTTTGAAAGAAAAAAATTATATTTAATAAAAGAAATATCGATTTCAAGCTACAAAATATTTAAAATAACTATTTTTAGTTGTTAAAAAAAGAAAAAAAATCTGCAGTCTTAAAATTTTGAAAATGATTCAAGCAGAAAATATATTTTCGCTGAATTTTTAAAGTATTAAAGAAACTTTCTTTGTCTTGTTTTTAATTTTTTAAAATATTTTCAAAATATTTTTTTTTCTTTCAAAACATTTAAAATTTAAGATTGAAAATGATTATCATTCTGAAGGAATGTTTGGCTCTACTACAAATGGAAGCAAAAATTAATTGTCTAAAATGTTTTGAAATTTAAAAAATCAACGATGAATTCAATTTGCAAAATTGAAATAGTGTGTCTAGAAGTCTCTAAAGTTTTGAAAGAAATTATATCTAATAAACGACAAATTTATTTAAAATATTAAACAAAAGCTATTTGTAATTGTTACAAATCCATAATAATATCTGTAAAGTTTTGAAATTTTCAATATTGAAAGTTATTCAAAAATAGTACATTTTTTCGCTAAATTTTTATTTAGTCTTCTTGAATTGTTTTTCATTTTTAGGATTTCTTTTTCAAAACATTTAATAAAATAATTTAAGATGGAAAAATCATCTTTTTTTAAATATTTTGTATTTGCAAAATTTTCAAAATGCGTTTTTATTTGGTTGGAATTTTGAAAAATAATTTTTCCTCCTTTTGAAGGGATACTGCCTGTTCGCTGATGTCGCAAGTCATCCTGCGATCGAAGAAAACAATTTTTACATTAATTTCAATAAAACTGAATTTGTCAAAATCTATATTGTGTTTTAAGCCAATTTACTTTCTAACCACTCATCTGCCCACCCTCTATTTTGAACCCTATAAAACTTTTTATCACATTCTTGTTGATGTCTGCAGAGCAGGGTTTCGCATGAGTTCTTCATCTTCAGCTCGTAATTCAGCAGATTTTATTTTTATATATTTTGTTTTTTTATAAAATTAAAAAAGAAATTTTCTTTAATTTTAATACAATTGCAAAAGAATTTACTCTTTTACTTTTGCAGATATTGTTTATGAATTCATATGAAAAGCTCCCCTGATCTTAATCTCAAATTTATTTACTGCAGCAACAAAACACTTCAACTAAATAAAAAAAATTTTTTTCACTAAAAAACAATTTATGAATAATGTTTTTAATTGCACATTTTGTAGTCAGCAGACAGGGATTTACGTAAAATGTAACATTAACAAATTTACGTGCGTTTATTTGCTCTTTCATAAAACTTATATGATGTCTGTATCTAAGATTAGTTGAAATTTTTATTAAATTATTGCTCTCAAAAAAACTTTTTTTTTAGATAAATAAAGAAACATACGTAAGAGAGTACGTAATTTCTTGAATACAAATTTATATGACCGGGAGTATTTTTTTTACGGCAAGACCTTTTATCAACCCATACATCAGCATACACACACACACGCATTTGTACGTACAGATTTTTGCTCAAATAGTTGAAAAAAAAAGTTTCGAAATTCAGTCTTAGTGGATCACTCTACAGCAGTCAGTCAAATTAATCTTCCAGTTGAAATGTATTCTTTTAATCTCTTTGTCGTGTTTGCCGTCCTGATGGCCCTACTTGGCCTACTTCCTGCATCCTCAGAGGTAATTTTATTTTGAAGGGACTTGGAAAATAATAATCGGTTTCAACCGATTTAATTGAAAGTTGTTATTAAGACTTGTGAGCGATACTGGAATTTGGTGACTTTTTTTGTTTGTTTCGCAAGAAGAGTTTTTTTTGGCAGCTGGAAATTATTTAAATCACCATCCACTTTGTGGAACTTTTTTGGCAGCAATACTCATTCTGTGCTGCTACAAAAATTTCAAGTGTGGATCGGGATTAATAGAAGCAACATGCAAATGAAATAAACATCAACGGCTAAACGTTCTTTCGGAGCAGCTGCCCTATTCCATTAGTTTTCTGCGATTCAATTAGTCGAGATCTCCAGTATCGCAATCACGCCTAAATAATATCTTTCGAATATTCCAATTTAATATGTTTCTTTTTGTTTTTAAACTAAATATTTTTAATACTTAAATCTTTAATTCCCTTTCAAGGCAAATGTTATAATATATACCGCCTGTCCTGCCAACTGGATACGTTTAGGTTCCTTATGTATACCTCCTTCACAGGTTAAAAAAATTGATAATGAATCTGATAATGAACCTGATAATGAACCTGCTTATGAACATTATTATGATCTTGATTATGAACTTGCTTATGAACTTGAAGACTTATCATTAAGTGCAGAAAAATAATTATTTGTATTTGTGATAGTGTTAGTACCAAATTTTTTTATTTATATAAAATCATAGAGTTATACATGAAATAACGTGTCTACTTACTGCTCGTCTATAAGTTATATTTTAATAAAATCCATAGACATTAAGAATTTGTTTTTTATTCCGGATACCTGGTGCAACCCACTACGCTAAATAAAACAACAATAACCGATATTGCTCCTCAAATATTATTGAGGTTATTCACCTCAAAGTTTTATTCAACTACACGCAGCGAAATAATATTAACGACTTTTGGTTTAAGCGTGTTTTCATTTAAGATCTGAGCTGAAATTGAATATTTATTTACAATTCCAAATCAAGTTTAATTATAGATAAATATTTAATTCTCATTAATAAGTATTTTAATAATACAGCGTAATAATATTTGAAATTTACCTTTTCATTTGAAAAGTGACAAAAAAAAATTGGACAAGTGCAACCCGTATTGAACACACACCCACAGTTGCCACTGTGGTACAATTGAACCAAAAATGGTTGTTTATTTTACGTTTGGTTCGCTGGTTCATTTTTTTTTTCTTTTATGAAAAGTTAACGATTATAATATAAGTAAATTTTGAAAGTTTTATCATGCCTGTAAAAATGTATTTACGAAAATTATTACTCTTCACATAAATTAAAAGATTTGATTCGTTTACAACACTTGATAGTAATCGATTCTTACCTACCCACAGTAGTAAATCAAAAAGCCATATTGGCAACACTGATCGATTGTTGCTTTTGTTTACAAGTCAGATATTGACAATTTGACTTCAGTGTAAAAAGTATTGTATTATGCTGGTATGCAAATAAAATTGAAAAAATTGGTTCTCTTTTTTATGGATTTTGGTCCCGAAGAAAAATTTAGAGTGGCAACCGTGCACACACCACAAACAAGTTTTACTATTTAGAGATTCTCTTTTCACCACATGCCAGGGTTGCAAAAGCAGACCATTGGAAATTGTACACAAACAGACTTATACAAAGTACTTTTTCGGCAAAAATTGTACCAAGAAATTAACAACAAATTTTATAAGCCACCATGAATTAAATTCTTTTATTTGGCTGTAGAAATTTATATACAGAGATCTAATGGGAACTCGATAGTTTTTCAAAGCGCACTAAAATCAATAACTTTTTGATTGAATTAAATTTTCCATTCTTCTAAAGGGAAGTCAAAAGTGGTAGAATTTATTTAACAAACTTTTCCAGTCACAATACCAACAAAACTGATGAAATTTTTAATACAATTAGAAATTTATATACACACCGAATTGAATAATTCTCAACTTTATTATTCCAATACCCATAATAAATATTCTCTTTAATTAAATAAATATGGATATATGTATATATATTTTTTTTGATTGCAGGGCCCATATGAAATTGACAATAAAAAATTTACAATATGGAGACTTCGGCAACTACAGATGCATATCGAAGAATTCCCTGGGCGAAACGGAGGGATCGATACGTGTTTATGGTAATTGAATTGCACAATTTGATTGATTGTTTTAATTAAGTAGAAAACAATTTGGCATGTGTTTTTAGACGTGCACAAATACATACATACTCGTATATATGTGCGTATATGTGTGTGTTATTATTTTCAATTTTTTTTCATTTAATTTTTAATTCAATTTATTCGAGATTAATTCAGGACATTATAATAAATCAATGTTAATTTGTTGTGGGTTAGCATAATCCAGGGGACTGTATTTTTTTAATATTAGTGCTAAATCAAACAATCTTTTTTCAATATTTTTCCAATTTATTTAAATTTTAATGTTTCCAATTTAATTAATTTATTTAACTGCATGAAAGTTATCGATAACGATAACTATTTATCGGTTTGCATGTTATAATTGTTGTACGGGAATAAGAAATTAAAGTTGCAATTATAAAAGTCTTAATAATAAGAAGAAGAAGAAGAACAGAATATGTCAAACCGTGTAAACATTTCCGTTCAGTCATTAATAATCGCTTAAGGACAGAACAGCCCTTCCGAAATGCAGAAACTTATTTTGACAAGCCAAAAACTATATAAATCTGCCGAAGAAGTTTATTGAGCAGGCAATTCATGCATGCATAATCATGCAGTTATTGATCATTTTCACTTCTCGATTAAAAACATATAAAATTAGCCGTTCGCTGCCTGCCTAGAGACTGTCCCCGGAGTGCTAGTGCAAGTCAAGATATAAATAAAAAAAAAATGGGAAACGCTTGACCCTTAAGGTCATCCCTGTAACTTCCCTCTAATCTTAGCCCCCAAAGCTATGGTAACCTGGTTTTTCTGCCATTCGATTTAAACACTATCTTTTTCATTTTCGAATAAACCGATTCGCACGTGACAACTGGTGATTGATGGTGTTTGCGGTGACTAGAATCGAGAACACTAACTGATCAGATATATAATTTCCAAGTTTATATAAAGGAAAAAAAAAAACTTATTTCGGGTTTTTTCATTCCCAATACCTCAGGGAACGATTAGGAGATTTTGACAAGGTTCGCAGGTGTCGCTGTTGTGTGTTTTTTTAGTTTTGAGAGCGGCTTAACTTTTGGAATCGATCGGTTCAAAAGTTATTTTAAAAAAAGATATGAAATCGGCCGGCTCGAGTCGGTTCATATTCAGAAGAAATTTAGATTTTAGAAAACGTTTTGGATTGTCAGGTGATTTGGATTCGGTCAAGCCATTCAAAATTTATAAGCGGGTCATAAGGTTACACACACACACACACACAAATACAGCCATTGTAACGGGCTCTCAGAATTAGCCAGGAAATATTTCTAAAGAGATCTGAGAGAACTTTTTTTTGTGAGAGAACTTTTTGAAATTTTTCCACTTTCTGTCGGACATGCTCAAGTACAGTTGGGTTGAACAGTTGACCAATCCGATGTCAAGAGCTTTAACTGAAATTTCCATTGAACTCAATCTTATTTACTTTTCTGTTTTCTGAATTGTTACTTTCAAAATAAATCGTTGATAAAAGTTGATTGAAACTTTTACGACTCTTTGCTCAGTCAGTTAATTAAATAGACAACCGTTTTGTTAAATTAAACTATTCGAATTCTAATCAAGGATTATGTACAAGTTTTAGTAGCACACAAATTAAGTGGAAATTTCAATAGAAAATGATTTTATTATCTATAAAAAAAAAAAGAAATTATTAAAAGTGCAGTACTGGGCTGTGCCGAAACTTGTATACCCTTCACTGATGTACTTCTGGTACATTTATGGCAGCCAAACTTGTTGGAATTGGCCAATCGTGGAATCGTCTCTTTGACATTAAATTCTTTAGAATCTTAAATAGCCTTATCCGAGGCACATGGGATTTTTTTCTTATTTAGCCGGCCTTCACTTTTTTGTTGTATTTCTAGTAAAATGTTCTCGATCAAACTAACAGGGATCAAAGTCGGCCAGAAAGACCTGTGGGAAAGGAAAATTTTATGAAGAGGGAAGAAGTTCCCCTTAGAAAAACGAATCCTGCCTTAGAACATTTCAAGATATTTGTTACTTTTTTTTGAATTTTAAATACTTTTCCTAAGAATCTTAACCGATTCGAAGCGGTAGATCGCAAGATTCAAACAAAAAACCCCACAAGTTGAGGGAAAGCATTCCTGAGCTTAGACTTTCTAAGAATCTTAACCGATTCGAACCGGTAGATCTCAAGATTCAAACAAAAAGCCCCACAAGTTGAGGGAAAGCATTCCCGAGCTTAGACTTCCTAAGAATCTTAACCGATTCGAAGCGGTAGATCGCAAGATTAAAACAAAAAACCCCACAAGTTGAGGGAAAGCATTCCCGAGCTTAGACTTCCTAAGAATCTTAACCGATTCGAAGCGGTAGATCGCAAGATTCAAACAAAAAACCCCACAAGTTGAGGGAAAGCATTCCCGAGCTTAGACTTCCTAAGAAGCTTAACCGATTCGAACCGGTAAATAAACAAAAACCTCTAAGAAAACAGGATTTTTTTCCAAGTAATTTTATCGGTCCATTTCATAAAGTAATCAGCTTTTGACACTTAAAAACTACGTTAGTTTTTGTGAACCGGGCAAGAATCGGTTAATACATTTGTGAGATATCTTGGTAACCGAAAAGGTGTGGGAAACGGTTGATTGGGGAATTGAAATAATAGTGATTTAGCGCGAAGAGCTTAAAACGTTATCACTTGGGAATCAGTTGATTTGAAAGTTAAAGAAAAATAGCGTTTTTACCCGAAGAGCTCAACCGCGTCCATATTTTGTTCCCCCAAGTTTCACAAAATATTAATTTTTAATATTTAAGTTGAGGGGAATATATCTTCTTTCCACTGCTTAGCCTAGAAACTCAAATTTTGACTTATTATACATTTGATTTTTTCTCTCAATGTCCAGCCAGATTGGCAAACGGTCCCCATGTGCAACTTATGCGTGTTACGTTATTTATAAAAAAAAGTTCAACTTTTTTCCATTAATTATTTTCAAACAAAAATTATTTTTTAATGCTTAATATTATATACCAAAAGTAAGCTTAAATTCCCCACCCCTGGAATCGTACAACAGCACACACTGGGGCATAGTTTATTCAATTTCTCTATTCTTCATTCAAATTTGGAATAGGTAAACACTTTGACATTGTGGAAATTAAATATGGCACAACGAACTGCTATCATTTGTGATGAAGGGTACAGGGGATTTTTTAATCCGTCTCTTAATTAAATTGTGGGACAGTATGTTATCAGTCAAAAAATAAAAAATTTAAATATAATAGTTTTTGTCAGTAAACAATCTCACTCATCATAATCTACTCATTATAAAGCAGGGAAAAAGATAAATGATTTTTAGAAAGTTGAAAAAGTTTCATTTTATCGCTCAAATATAAAACGAAAACGTAAAAAAAAGGAGTCATCAATACACTGAGTAAACGAAGGAGAAAAAGAAATATATGAATAAAATTGTAAAATTATTGTTCAGGTTAATTGTATGAATTAAATAAATTAATTGACAGGTAATTGTTGCTGCATTAAAAGTTTCATCAAAGAATAGATCGATATTTTTAGCGTTTTTCAAATTCAAACTTTCTACGAGAGAGAATTGAATTATTGTTTAAGTAAAAGTTTTTTTTTTCATGGCATAAATATTTTTCTAGCTGATGTTACAACCACAATGAACGTGGTCACACTTGGCAAATATTTGCTGAACAACACGTGACCACCGAACACTAAAAACACATATTTTCATTTACATACTTACTCCCTTATTCATAACAATTATGGGAGTCTAATAACAGCATAATAAAGCAAAATTGCATGTGAAATTTGCTCTATTACACTCTTATAAGCCTCTCATAATTTTTATGAAAAAAGGAGGTTTTTTTTTATTAAGCAGAAAAGTTTCACGTATAACAAAGAGCCAACGTCATTATTAACCCATTGTGTGGATTAATAAGTTTTTCACTAGTTTTTAGAGCTTACGCTTTTTTGGGCAAATATTTTTCCAAATGCCAGCGTAACCACTTCTAAATTAAAATGCCACAAAATTATTTCTTGTACAAATTCAATCTCACGTCAATTAAAAAAAGTTCTGTTTGTATTTTTAAATTTTAAAGTTCTATACCTTCATGAGAAACACCCTTTACAATTCTTATAATTTATTATCAGATTATTCACCAAAAACCCTTTAAACTTTTTTCCAGAAATACCTCTACCTTCCACGCCTTCAAAGCAGGTTACGCATGCCACTATCGATACCAGAGAGAGTGAGTATTAAGAGAAAATGTATTAACAAATATTAAGATCTTTTTAAATTTTATTGCATTTTTTAATTTCTTTTTTACATCTTCTAAGTTATTTTTTAAAGCTGATTGGAGAGTTAAAAGTTTTGTAATTCTAAATGACAGCAGATATGCAACATGAAATTTGATCAAGTCCTCGGCGGTACTAAAAGCTTTCTCAAGCTGAGAACACACTGTGGCATGTCGTCACGTGCTATTTGTGCTGCCATTTAGATATTTAAATACAACGAAATATAAGCAAATAACGACACAGATATGTTTGCTTGCGATGCCACAGAATACCCCAAAAGTGTTCTCGGCCTTAAACGTACCGAATTTTATGTGGTCTTGAAAAAAGTCAGCCTGATAAAATAAGAAAATGAAAAAAGCAAAAATTATTGAGAAATTGATTTAAATTTCATATCTGTTTAGTCAAGTAGAAGTGGGCAACAACAGCTTTAATTTATTTACGAAATATTAAATCGGCAGGAGTTTATTTATTTATTTATTTATTTATTATTCGCTGGTGGCCACACTGGCCATGATTGCAATAATTTCTAAAATTCTATGTGGCGCATTTCTAAATGAAATTTGGTAATTTGCGATGATTCTTCTACTCACTTTTTAACTTCCCGCTAGGAAAATTAAGCATTTTCAAAAATCGGGAAGTTATTGGTTTTAGCCGGTTTGAAAAAAATTAAGTTCTCAATAGATTTACACGCTTTGAGGTCTTGAGAATCTTCTCTGACTAATTCTGGGAACTCTACGAGTATGCGTTTTTTAATGTGTGTGTGGGTGAGTCTAACAGTTGGCCTTCTTCCCGTAAAACGGTAGAATTCAAGATATTTCAAAAAAAGCGTAGACAATTTTTACCTCTTATTCATAAAAATTATAAGAGTCTAATAACAGTGTAATAAAAAAAATTGTATACGAAATTTCCTCCTTACAAGCCTCTAATAATATTTATGAATAAGGGGGCAAAATTTTTTTAAGCTTTTTTTTTGAAATATCTTGAATTCTACCGGTTTGCGGGTGGTTTTTTTAGTGATCGAATCCGAAACAACTCCGGACCTAAGAAAAGGGGTCTCTTTTGTATACCTGATGATCAGGATTTTGATTGTTATGAGAATTATTATTATGGTTATTAAAAACATGCACCTGCATGCTTTATTATTATGACTTCAAGTGAAATAAGAATTATTATCAATTAATTTCTATATCTACTATTCCAATTATATTAAATAAAATTTTTAAAAACTTAAAAAGTTGCTGCTATAAAAGTTCATTTCAATTTAATTTTTCTCTTGAAAATGATATGTTATATAAACGCAAACAATGAACTTCGCTAATCCCACTCATATAAAATTAAAAAAAAAGATTTCAAGTTGTTATTTGAAAAAAAAACTTAATTGTTAGAGCAGTTAACAACGCTGCTACAGTTGTGGAAAGAAACACGGAAACACTATTTATTAACAAACTTGCGCCTCCTGTTTTGGTTGGCTCCGTGCGGCTGCACGTGAACCCTTTTTCTAGATCTATAGTTCTGAGAAATGCTGCATTATATGCCTGCCTAAAAATGTGCGTATCGGGAAATGTACGAATGGACATTTCAAAAGAAATCGGAAGACTCTCTCTTCCCTGGTTGCCCTAGGACTACGACCATGGAACACATTGAAGGACAGGCCTATAGCGATCTCTGGCGATCAACCAGAGTCTCGCCAAGACTTCGGCGAGTCGCGTCATATAACTTCTATTGAGCGCCTAACATTTTAGCGCCATCTGTCTTCAAAAGTTTGCAACATAAAGCTTGACGACAAAGTCCTTAAGAGTACCCAACGGTTTGGCTACCGATACCACATTAGCAGAACCAACCATAGCTTCGGCCCTTTTGATTTTTGGGTAGGAAATGTCAGTGTGCTGGCATTAGGAATGCCACACGATTTATATATATTTTTTTTTTTGGTCCACAAGAATGCTCGCTCGATGTTCATCAAGGATTAAGCACAATTGTAATATGCCAGAAATTTTTTAAAATACTATTTATTATTTCATTAAATTTCAAACAGTTTTCTTTTCATATTGAAATCAGTAAATGAAATAAATACTTCATAGTCATATGACAGAGTTGCGTTTTGTGCCGGCAAGTTAAACATGAGTAATATGGCAGCACTGAAAATCAAAATATGTATGATTTGTTTATGTTTTTCATTTATGGTATTTAAAAAGTAGTTTTTAAATACGCTGTTATTAAATTGGATTTGAATAATAAAATCACTGGAATATAAATTGAATTAAAACTTGAGGAGATTAATTTTTGGTGACTGCCTGAACTATTGCAAATTTCAATGTGGCAACCCCAGCTTGATCGCCAAGCCTGGACAAACATATCCTTGCCCAGTTAGAATAGAAAAATTGTTTTAAAATCGTCATCTTCGATGCCCACTTTTCGCTCTATACCCTTTTTGTCACTTCATGATCATTTCTTTCAGTGTACAACAGTTCGCTTGTTATGGATTCATCTGCCTTAAAGTAAAACAAAATTCTACGAATTTTGCTGACGTCTATTTATCTTCCCCATAAATTTAATATATTTTTGTCTTTATTCAGTTTAATCTTTTCTCAAATTATTTTAATCAAAATAGTTGTTATCTAAATAAAAATAAAATAATTTAAAACGTGTATTCACAAAAATTATGCGTGATCGTGAAAATTGCTTATTTAGTTAAAACAAAAACTTGATTCTACAAAAATAATTAGTTTTAAATAAATATGTGTGTGTATGTATGTGCACCTACACCTCCACACATTCATATTCATATAATCAACTGCAAAAAATATTTTAAGATATTCGCACTGGATCACTCTTAAGCAGTCAGTCAGCCAATCTTCTACTTAAAATGTATTCTTTTAATCTCTTCGTCGACTTTTTTTTTCTTTAGGAAGAAAAGTTTTTTTTTGGCAGCCGGAAATTATTTAAATCACCATCCACTTTATGGAACTTTTTTCGCAGCAATTCTCATTCTGTGCTGCTACAAAAATTTCAAGTGTGGATCGGGATTAATAGAAGCAACATGCAAATGAAATAAACATCAACGGCTAAACGTTCTTTCGGAGCAGCTGCCCTATTCCATTAGTTTTCTGCGATTCAATTAGTCGAGATCTCCAGTATCGCAATCACGCCTAAATAATATCTTTCGAATATTCCAATTTAATATGTTTTTTTTTGTTATTAAGCTACATATTTTTAATAATTAAATTCCCTTTCAAGGCTTGTGTTATAGACAGCACCTCATGTGCGGAAAATGAAATGCGCCTTGGTGACATTTGCATAAGCATCATATTTTTTGATGAATGACAAAAAAATTGTTATTCGTGTTAGTGGTGAAATTATGTATCGCAAAGATGTGAAATAAACATGGATGTTTGTTAAATTATTCGAACTTGACTTGATTTTATAATTAATAAGAATTATTATCATTCCCGCAGTACCGATCTAAAGTCACAGCAGAAGATGCAAAATAGACCAAAATGCTGCAAATAATATGTAAAATTTTCGATCTGAAGGATACAATTTTACTAATTCCAAATTGAAACTGAGCGTTTATGCAGCGAAATTAATTGAGGGAAAATTTACTACAACTGGCTGTTGTAGACATTTTTAAATATATTTAAAAAAATCTGCGATATAACGGAAGAAGTCATTTAAGATGTTTTTAAAAATTTTGTATCATGTTTTTTTTTTATCTGCGTGGGGAATTAAAAGTGATAACAAAGAGCAGAAATAGATTGTTTTATTTAATTTCGTACTTGTTGCCGAATTATAATTTGACGACATGAGCCTGGAGTTATAAAAAACTGTATGAGTTTCGCAAACACATTTTTTTTTATTTAAACTACATTTTCTTCTAAATTGAAGAGAGATGTCAGCACAGTTTCACACTCTCAGCAGTGAATTCATAGTTATCGATATCGATAAACATCGTGCAGCGAAAATAGATAACAACCGGTTTAAAAAAAATCAATTAATTCTTAAACAACTTACCAAAGAGAGAACAACAACTCATAGTTGATCATCAAACGCTCTCCAGTTTTTCATCGTGTTACTTAAAAAAAACTCTCTCACCCATAAGAGATTGATGTGCGTCTAGAGTTGCCAGTTCGCTTTTAAGAAAAAGAGAGCGACATCATAACAAAAAAGAGCATTTGCGAATTAAAAAAATATATAAAAAATAAATTAATAAAAATGTTGTCTAAGAATTGGCGAGAGTTGCCAATTTGACCCAAAAAATTATTGTTACACAATATCAAATATCCCATTAATATTGGAAATGGTGTTTCCACATAAATCAGAGAAATTATTACACTCTAAATTGGCCTTGGGCGCTAGTAAAAAAATAGGTCAAATTTGCCAGTTGTTGGCTGAAGTGGCCAACACAAGACTACCATGCTTTAGACTGCGTAAACAATCCGTCCGGAATATGGAGCCCTGCATTTAATGCACGATGGCATTAATTATTAATGAGGAAGTTATAGCCCTGATCGCTGAATATTATAAAAACTGATTTTAAAATGGAAAAAAAATTACGCGTGAAATCTATCTGAGAACGAGTAGCTTGAAGGCAACAATCAGAAATTTAAGCAATAAAATATTAAAATTCATCTTTATATCTGAACAGACCTCGTACATATATAAATAGATGTATGGATTAAAAAAAATTGACACGTGAACTCTATCTGAGAACGAGTGGTTTGAAGGCAACAACCAGAAATTTAAGAAATAAAATATTAAAATTCATCTGAACAGACCTCGTTATATAAATAGATGTATGGAGTAAAAAAAGTTGACGCGTGAACTCTATCTAAGAACGAGTAGTTTGAAGGCAACAACCAGAAATTTAAGCAATAAAATATTAAAATTCATCTTTATATCTGAACAGACCTCGTTATATAAATAGATGTATGGAGTAAAAAAAGTTGATGCGTGAACTCTATCTAAGAACGAGTAGTTTGAAGGCAACAACCAGAAATTTAAGAAATAAAATATTAAAATTCATCTTTATATCTGAACAGACCTCGTTATATAAATAGATGTATGGAGTAAAAAAAAGTTGACGCGTGAACTCTATCTAAGAACGAGTAGTTTGAAGGCAACAACCAGAAATTTAAGAAATAAAATATTAAAATTCATCTTTATATCTGAACAGACCTCGTACATATATAAATAGATGTATCAATTATTTCTACTATATAAATTTCTAACGCATGAGTGTAAAAGTACTTAATTGCAAAATCAAATGTGTCGGAGCATGTTGAAACAAGTTTAAAAATTCGAATGCCTCAAAATAGTGTATTAAACGTTACCAGCCCTTCTAAAGGACTCAACATAATTTTAAATAGGCTTCTATCAGACAAAATATTTCTTCGTCCATCATTTTTTATAATTTCTTTGAATTTTGTTAGAATAAAATTAAAGAATATAATTTTATTTAAAAGTTTTTGATTTTTTTTTCAAAATATTACTACGCCAAGTAAATATTTTTCTGAATTATATTCCTCGGGGCATTTATTACAAACAAATAAGTCTTTCTAATATTTCAAAGTTGTAGTTGTTCAGCATATAATTTTTTCAAAATAAATTTTGAAGTTCAAATGCAAGAAAAGACTTGAAGAAATTCGTAAAAAGCTGATAAGAAATAACGCTACAGCGGCTGCTTTAAAAGGAAAAGGGAATGCTGTCCGGGGAAAATGAGACAGATGGCAACTCTATAAGCGTCTGCTAAAACTGAAAGCAAAACTTATAAAAATAATAGATAAACAATAAAATAACAAAATAAATAAATATGTTTTAAAAATGTTTTTATCAAAATTGAAATGGAAGAAACGCATCTGATAGTGGATGGGCTGATTAACTTTCGTCAGGCAGACAAGCAGACTGTTCTTTGTTCCAGCGACTTATCGCACTGATAAAAGCAAAATCAAATGGTATACAGTGCTTAAGTATATATATATATCAGTGTGTGTGTGTGTGTGTGTGTGTGTGTGTGTGTGTGTGTGTGCATGTGCTTTTAAATTAATTGGGTATTTGGATTAAACAATTTAATTTAAATAAATTGTTTATTATCTTGAGAACAGTTCCAGGGTTGGACAATTGAAACTTTTTTTTGTTGTTTCACAAAAGTAACAATCGAATATCGGTTTAACGTCATAAGATTCGAAAGAACTAATTTTTTATTATATATCCCACAAAAACAAAAAGAGGATTCCGGGGTTGGGAAATTTAAACTTTTAATTTGCATAAGAGTGCCAGATAGACGTCGGAGAATTGTATACAAATTCGGAAGAACTAAATTGTTATTAAATATCCAACAAAAGCATAAAGACGACTCCAGGGTTGGACAACTGACGCCTTTTTTGTACAAAAAAGAAGCAGGTCTGCATCTTTGAAGGTTATATAAAAATCGGTAGAACTAAATTATATATCAATTGATCGCAAAAAGACGATTACAGGGTTGGACAATTGATGTTTTTTTTACATAAAAGTAGCAAATATGCGACAAAGAAGGTTGTATGAGATTTGGAACAGTTACTTTATGATTAAATATCAAGCAAGAGCTAAGAGACGACTCCAGGGTTGGAAATTGAATCTTTTTTTACATAAAAGTAGCAGATAGACGTCGGCGAATTGTATATCGAATTTGGTAGAACTAAATTATTATTAAATATCCAACACAAGAAAAAAAAACGATTCCGGGGATGGACAACTGACGCTTGTTTTTACATAAAAGTAGCAAATATGCGACAAAGAAGATTGTATGAGATTTGAAGGAATTAATTCATTATCAAATATGAAATAAAAGCAAAAAGACGATTCCATACTTGGACAATTGAAACTTTTCGTTTACATAAGAGTAGCAAATAGACGTCGGTGAATTATACAACCAGCAGTAGAGAATTATTATGAACATGAAATTATTAATAACGTGATTTTGTTATCTTGTTTTGCAGACAACATTATTCCGCTACGCAATGACTCGGGCAGGTCTTCCCAAACTGATGTCAACTTGATGAGAAATGAACTACTTGGGGCAGGGACTTCGGCCTCATCAGCATCATCATCATCAGCATCGTCCTCCTCTTCGTCATCATTATCATCATCGCACAGTGCCACATCCTCGATTACATCGAACTATGGCAACAGTATATCCGGCTTTGGTTCATCGGGCAGTGCCATTGAACGCAAAGGCTCTTTGGCGATAGGCAAAAGCATGTTCTACACCGAACATCCACCAAATCAATTGGCTGATACTGCAGGTAAATCTTATTAACACTCGAAATCTCTTTAACGACAACATGAAATTTCTTTCAGCCTGTCTTCCTAAGCCAACGAATAATTTGATTTTGTATGCTGCCCACGTGTTAATATTTCTCTTATTGAGATATCGAGCGTAAGACATTTTGTATTTATCGTTTCTCGTATAGTTTCAATGTAAAAAGCCAAAGTATCGCTAAGATTTAGTTTATAAATATAAAAGTAAAAACCATAAAAATAATGAAGAGAAATTGTAAAAATATTAGCCAATAAATTCAATTAAATAGAAATAAAAGACAACTATTTATGCATGACTTATGGACTTTTATAAAGCTCTCGCCCATTAGCCGGGATGGGAAATGTTTACAAATGAAATTATTAAATAAGTTGACAATGAATTTAAGCAACACAAAACAATGAAGTATTACAAATTGAGAATTTTACTTTCAGTTAATGTTGAAAGAGACAATAAAAGCCTGCATATTTATAATTTAATGCCATTTTAAGGTTATATTAAAAGCTTAAGGCCATTAAGTCAAGCGCTTGCAGTAGAGGTTATCAATATGTTTGCTATCAATCCCCTGTGCATGCTCTTAATACATGATGAGTTTTGCCATCAAGATTTGCGGGCGCGCACACCCCAGTAGTAAATTGTTATAATACAAATAACTCCTCGAAGGCTTCTTTACAAGTCTTAAACAAAATTTAAATTTTTTTTTATATTTTATCTGAAGCCTCTAGCGAAATAGGCAACGCTTCCGTATTTGGACTGATGATAATTCTCAAGATTATATTTCCTATGTCATATTAATCTTAAGACTTCATCTTTGCTTTATTCTATTTCAAAGTTCTATAACTCTATGAAAAAATATATGTTTATTTTCTGAAATAAAATATTCGCAGCAAAAAATTCGTCGCTCGTTCCAATTGTGTTCTCAGAAAACGACTGTATATCGAGGCCTACTATATAATTTTACTTTCACGGATTGTCTTCCACAACAACAACTTCGCAAACAGTTTATAAATAACTTTAAGGCCAACAACAACACTATTCAACTATTAAGACGAAATACGTTTGTAATTTGTTTTAAACACAAACCGCGAGAGGCTTAATGAATATCTTTTCAAAAATAATATGCTTATTTAAAAATTATCTCCGGTTATAATTTTATATGCGTGCATTTATCTTATCAAAAGCATTAGAAATAGAATTATTTTGCGTATAGAAGTTCGGGGGGGTTTGGGGTGACCAATGGCGTACAATTGCAAATAGATAACGACTTTCAATGGCACTCGCTTAGTTTATAATTTAACACAAAAAAGTTCTTATAATTAAATGCAAAACCGATTTATATAAACTTGTATTTCTATATGTAAATAGACCTCTCAAGCCTGTTTGTTAAGTATTACTAACACACATATCGTTATCTAAATATATCATTTAAGTTCATGTAGACACCCACTTCAAGTGTCATTAATTAATAATAGAATTTTAACACAAAAATTGTCGGCAGTCGTACTGCAGAAAAAGCTAAAACAATATTGTTGAAATTGTATATTTGCAAACCTTTCTAATCGTATCGAACAAACAGTTTGTTTATCAAATAATTTCATTATTGAGAAGGACTTTTAATACTTTCGCTCAAGGACACTCGAGTGCTCAGAGACTGCAGCACAACTGCAATTGAGTGAGAGAAAATGAAAGTTTCTTTCACATAAATATTTTATTTATTTTTGAAAATTTCCTAAAGCTCTAAGCGGTCCAGGAATTTTTAAATAAAAACTTTTAAATAAAATTTTTTTAATAAAAGCTTTTTAATAAACATTTTTTAATATATATTATTTTAAAAAAACGGCTTTGAGCCGTACCGACTTACCCTCCCATTCATAAAACTTATGAGAGTCTAATAACAGCGTAATATAACACAATTTCATATAAAAATTGCTTTATTACACTCTTGTAAGCCTGTCATAATTTTCATGAATAAGGGGGTTATCTTAAGTGTTTTATAAATAATATGTTATATTAATAATATATGTTTTTTGCCTCTTTTCTTTATTTAAAACAAATTTAAATTTATAAAAATAAGTAAAACATTGAATCAGGGGTTTTTAGCTGCATGAAAACTTAATTAATAGTGGACGAATTGAAATAAAGGAATTATTGAAATGAATTTTCTTTTTATTATTATAAAAACACAAGTTGAAAAATGGGATTTAAAAAAAAACTCAAAGTAATTTAAAAAGTGTATATAAAAAAGTGAGGCCCTCGGAATGTTACCAACAAACTTACAAAATTGTACTTTTTTCGACTCCAATTGTACCAAAAAATAATTTCGTTCACAAACGTAAAGTAATTTAAAAAATTTATTTAAAAAGTACTCGTGCTCTTATTCATGAAAAAACGCCATCGGAATTGTACCAACAAACTAATAAAATTTTACATTTTTTCGACCCCAATTGTACCAAAAAAAAAAATCTTTGAAAAACGTAAAATAATTAAAAAAATTAATATAAAAAGTTCTCATATTCTATTTCATAAAGTAGAGGTCATCGGAATAGTACCAACAAACTAATAAAATTTTACTTTTTTCGACCCCAATTGTACCAAAAAAAAATCTTTGAAAAACATAAAATAATTAAAAAAATTAATATAAAAAGTTCTCATATTCTATTTCATAAAGTAGAGGTCATCGGCATAGTACCAACAAACTAATAAAATTGTACTTTTTTCGACCCTAATTGTACCAAAAAAAATTCGTTGAAAAAAAATTAATTTAAAAAGTACTCGTGTCCTAAATTATAAAAGAAAGGCCATGGGAATTGTACCAACAATTTAATAAAATTGTACTTTTTTTCGACCGCAATTGTACCAAAAAAATTCTTTGAAAAACGTAAAATAATTTAAAAAATTAATACAAAAAGTTCTCATATTCTATTTCATAAAAGAGCGGCCACCAAAATTGTACCTACAAACTAAAAAAATTGTACTTTTCTCGAGCCCAATTGTACCAAAAAAATTTTTCCTTCAAAAACGTAAAGTAATTTAAAAAATTTATATAAAAAAGTTATCCTATTCTATTTCATAAAGTAGAGGTCATCGGAATAGTACCAACAAACTAATAAAATTGTACTTTTTTTACCCCAATGGTACCAAAAACAATATTCATTAATGCTCTTTTCAATTCCCTGTGCTTATTTGAGCCGAAATAAATCGAGGCAATTCGTCAGATTCCATTTTTAAAATTATAGCAGCCTAGTTTATAGCATTTTCTTTCTGTTTTATAACAGGTTAATAAAACAACTGCTAAAGAATTGTAAATTTGTAACTAAACCTAAAATAAAAAAATTATTATAGTGACCAAAATATATATCACATGTGACTACTACTGCTATTGTATTATAAATAACTAAATCATTTTATTTCATTCAAATAATTTATACTTTGAATTACCTGAATTTTATTTCTAGACTTGAAATAACCTCCACTTTTAATTTAAATTTTTAATTTAAAAGATTTCTTTAAAAAAATAGTTTTTTCCAAAAATTATATATAAGAAAATAAAATGTTAAGCTCAACTTGAAAAAAAAAAATATTGTTAAAACTGGTCACTTATGCTGATGTTGTTCATGGGGCGATCGGTGGTATTTCAAAACACCGAGTTAACTATCGACTATAAGAAAATATGTAAAGATACTTAAATTAAGCCAAGATTAGTTTAATACGAATATGTAAACTGATATATAAATATCTAATAAATTAATTAATAAAGGAAATAAAATTATTAAAAGCATTTAACAAAGAAAATTAATTGAAAATTTTTAAAATGGATATATTTTTTTTGAGACCTTTCAAGTAAGTAAACGTGCAAGGAACCCCTCTTATTCATAACAATTATGACAGGCTTATAAGGGTGTAATAGAGCAAATCTCAAATTAAATTTTGTTTTATTACGCTGTTATTAGACTGTCACAGTTTTTATGAATAAGGGGGAAAGTCTGCGGCTTTCTTTCATGTTCATAATTTGTATTTCACATTATTTTAAGATTAATATTGAATAAAAGTTATTATATTAACAGCTACATACCCGGGTATGTTTTGAGTGTTTTAAGCCGCTGTATTGAAGTATTAATCTTAAATATTTAAGTATTAATCTTAAATATCACTGGAAATGTTTTCTAACTTATTTTTAGGTTTAAGCACAATAGGGCGATTAATGCTACGGCAGTGGCCACTTTTTGAATTTACCTCCCTTAAGTCAACAGTTGCATACCGGGGTATGTATGATGATATATATGAAAATATGTCTATATTGCCTTTTTATTGCTTTAAGTTTTCAATATATTAAACCAAAAAATTTTAAATTCAATTATTAAAAAGACAGATATTGAAAATAAAAAGTTAAAAAAAAACTCAAACAGAACTAAAACGTCACAACTACAAGACACAAATAAAACCTAATTAATACATGAATAAACTTCAAAATAAAAAAAACCTTAAAATATTTATGAATACACCCGGGTATGTGTGCTTTCGATATCGATCTCTGTGGTTTGACAGCTTAGAAATTGTCAAATTGGATCGACTTATCAATTCCTTAAGGTTCGCCAACTGAACCAGCATAATCGATCCTTTCGAAAATGTGGTCGGCCGAGCAGTTACTGTAAATGGTGTTCGATATCGCAAGTTGATACCGCACATTTTGTGGGCACATATTCAAGATATGGATCTGGACATTATAACGTTCCAATAGGGTGTTGCCACTGGCTACACAACCATCGGATTTAAGGCGCTTTTGTGCAAGAAATTCATTCGTGGGCATTGTGCGTATTTTAAGGGGCCACCACGAGATCATGCGATTCGACAAGGTTTGAGTTCTTTCTTTGGGGACTTTTAAGGAAGATGTGGGGATATTTAAATGCAAGCGAAAGAATTTCATTAACGAAATTGAACCTCAATTATGTCCCCGGATATTTGAAAATAAGAAACATCAGGGGACCGAAGCCGGGTGTGAGAACTTGACCGATATTTTGTTTCACGCATAATTATTTTATCATAATAAAACAATTGAAAATAGTTCTCTGAATAATTTTTGTTTTATTTGAAATAACATCGTGTACAGGATCACCCTTTAAAGTTATTTATTCATATCATATTTTAGATGAAGCAATTCTTCTTGAAGCAATTCTTCTTGAAGCAATTCTTCTTGAAGCAATTCTCGTTTAAAACTTCATGTCTGTTTACACTCAGACAGTGTGTGTTAAATTTTTTTCATGCCGGATACTAATCAGACGAACTATTGAGAATGAAATAACAAAAAAGAGTTGAAAAAGCCCTCTTCATTCTTCTTTGTTTTCTCTTATATAAATTCAGACTTGCTTCAAGGAAAACTGCCCTGTGTAAAGTGTGACTATGTTTGCCTTGCACTCGTTGGTAAGTCATAATTTAGGCCTTAAAAGAATATAGTCCAAAAAGCGAAGGAAAAATAATGCCACATTGCACAGGCTGCAATTGTCAGCCCATTATCCTGTAGTCTAGTGTAACACCGCAATTTAATTAATCTCTTCATGAGTGTTAATTTTTAATTACGATTATTATCTTTTTACCTAACGCGATACAATATTTTCATTTTATTGCTTCGTTGTGTAAATATTTTCAAAATGAAAAAAAAAATCGCACAATAAAATATCCTTTTTCATTTTCGTTGTATTCGTTATTGCGTGCGACGCTGCAGCCAAAGGACGAGATTGTGTGGCATGAATAAAATGATAAGTTCGTACAAAATTTTATGCAAAATTATGGAAATTTTGCTCATTGCCAATGGAGTTTGCCATCCATTTAGTTGCATGGCTTTGGCAAATAATAAAATATGAGATGGAGTTTTCTTTAATGAAGATGAATTTAATTAAATAAAATTTTTGCCAAGAGAACAAAACTATTCTCGTAAATGCTAGGAGGACAACATCATAAACGAACGAACGAATGAGTGAGTCTCTGGGTGTTTGTTGTAAATTGAAAAAGACCAGGTAAATGGTTTTATCCAGAGGGGGGCGGAGGTTGCAGAATACATTTTTGAATCTGGTGTTGTCATGACGACAAAGACCATTAAGAATATTTTTGCTGACAGCGTACATTTAAAGGACTTGTGCACACACACACACACACAATACACTGGAAATTGTAAAAGAAATATTTAACAAAAATTATTTTAAGACTATTTTAGAACGAACGCTTTCTGCCTCTGCCCTTCTCTGTACATTCATTTTGCTGACTTCATATTTAACTGGTAAAAAGAAGAAAAAAACAGGTACGAGTATAAATTAAAGTTTCATTGAATTAAATGTTGTGAAGTTTCATCGTAAATTGGATTTTTAAATAAAAACTATATAGTTTAAATTAAATTGTGCAGCACAATTTCATATTTTAATTCATACAAAAGAGAGAGAGGGAGAGGGAGAGAGAGAGAGAGAAGGCCAAAGTGCAGAACAGTTTGTTTACTTCAGAAGTAGTAATTTTTAATCGATTAAAAATAATTCGAATAATTGAAAAAATTTTCAAACTGTTAATAAAAAAAATGATTTATTTTATGTGATATAATTTTATAAAAAATATGGAGAACGTTTGATCCCAAAGTTTATCACTGCAACTCCCCTTACAAAAACATAAATTGTCCAGCTCTGCAAAAGCTCCTTTTTTCTAATTTTCAGTTTTTATAAATTTCATCTAAATATTTCAAATAAAATTAATTTATCAAAAAATCAACCAAAATTTCATTCAGATATTTCAAATAAAATAATTTTTTTTTATAAAAAATAATAACGTTCTCTTTTCTAAAAAAGCAGGCAACATTTTTTCACTTCGTTTCTAAAATTTTACAGTTTGGACGAGTTTGAAAAGCGAAATTACTTTTCGTAAGAGATGATCAAATAATTTCAAATAAATTTTAGATTTTCAAATGACAGAATGTTGCCATTTTCTATTAAAAAGTGTAAAATATGTAGCATTTTTTTCTAGAAAAGAAATCAATATAAGATATAAAAAATCTCTGCGACCTAAAAATGTTAATTGTCTGGTAACGAATTTTTGATTTTGTTAAATTTTCAAAATTAATTTCATTTTCAAAATGTTATAAACCGACTTCCATGTGATTGATGTAAAACTACAGTCCTATAAAAGGATCGAAAACATTAACTGATTGAGTATAAAAAGTCGGAGTTTTTTTTTTTAAATCACTGTTTTTCGTTCACGATATCTCACGAACAGATTAAGGGATTTCTGGTCGATTTGCAGTGGCCGACTTGGTTTTGGCATCTCGAGATCTGACTACTTTCTGGAATCGACGGGTACGACCGTTTAAAAGTTACTAAAAAACAACTTTAAAATATTAATATTTTTCCAAAATTATTTTGTTTTTAATAAAATTTTCTCAACATCTCATTTACGGGAATTCCGAGAGTCTGAAAATATATTCTTACGAAATATAGTCCTACGAAAAATCGTAGATATTTGAGTAGATCATTTTATAATTTTTTGGATTTAAATTTTTTTAAATACTTGATCTCTTTCGAAAATAAGTTTTTGCTTTTTCCATATTTGAAGAGAACGACCGGTTAAGTGAAAGACAGAGAGAGAGAGAGAGTGAGTAAGAGACATGAACATGTAAAAAATTTAATATCAAAATACCAGCTGCAAGAATTAGAAAAACCGCCCGCTTGTGGGTTTTAAATCTAAAAGCAGCTGATTTGATGATGATAAATCAGAAAATTCACGTTATAATTTAACAGACCTCTTATGCAGGTGAGTAGGCCTATAGGGTTCTATGAGCAGTATTGATTGTTGTTTTAAATAAATAAGATTAAAATCAATAACATTAAACTAAGTAAAATAAAAATTATAAATAAAAATAAAGATTTAAAAGAATATTTCAATACATACATCGTTAGGCAGCGTTGGAAGTTTTATTTTATAAATCTCGTATCCAGGAGATGCTGAAAATATAAAAAAAAGATCTACGATATAAAAAAAGTTTAATTGATGTTGATTATTAAAATTTTATACGTAATTAAAATAAATTCTTTAAGTCCAAACTATTTATTTGAATACAATTAAAAATTTATAATGATATAATGCCGGCTGTAGGGTATATCCCCCAGTGCTTACACCAAAGAGTATAAGAGTTAAAAATCAATATTTACAGTGGCTTAATTTAGCTTAATTGACGACTAAAGAATTTTCGTTGCCAAAACTTATTTCTTAGAATATTAAAAGTTTGTGTTGGCATCACTGTTTGATTTGAGCACCCACTGAACAGCTGATGTTTGCTTTTTGTTTAGGTTCCTATGAAATTTCATTATAAGTAACGCGCGCAAATTGCTGAGATTTTTAATCAAAATAATTGTTCTCTTCGTCAAAACTCTTCCATTCAAAATGCTATTTTCCGATGAGGCCCGTTTCGGTTTTAAGGGGTATGTAAAATACAGCCGAATTCTCGCATTTGGTGTGAAAAGAATCCACAAGCTTTTATCGAAACACCATTTCACATCCACAGACAATTACTGTTCGGGGCGCTTTATGGGCTGCAGGAGTCATTGGCCCATATATCTTCAAAAACGATGATGGTCAGAATGTTACAGTCAATGGTAAACGGTATAGGAACCGGATTCGAAATTTGTTCATGCCCTCAATTACGAAACTCGAAATCTCTTTAACGACAACATGAAATTTCTTTCAGCCTGTCTTCCTAAGCCAACGAATAATTTGATTTTGTATGCTGCCCACGTGTTAATATTTCTCTTATTGAGATATCGAGCGTAAGACATTTTGTATTTATCGTTTCTCGTATAGTTTCAATGTAAAAAGCCAAAGTATCGCTAAGATTTAGTTTATAAATATAAAAGTAAAAACCATAAAAATAATGAAGAGAAATTGTAAAAATATTAGCCAATAAATTCAATTAAATAGAAATAAAAGACGACTATTTATGCATGACTTATGGACTTTTATAAAGCTCTCGCCCATTAGCCGGGATGGGAAATGTTTACAAATGAAATTATTAAATAAGTTGACAATGAATTTAAGCAACACAAAACAATGAAGTATTACAAATTGAGAATTTTACTTTCAGTTAATGTTGAAAGAGACAATAAAAGCCTGCATATTTATAATTTAATGCCATTTTAAGGTTATATTAAAAGCTTAAGGCCATTAAGTCAAGCGCTTGCAGTAGAGGTTATCAATATGTTTGCTATCAATCCCCTGTGCATGCTCTTAATGCATGATGAGTTTTGCCATCAAGATTTGCGGGCGCGCACACTCCAGTAGTAAATTGTTATAATACAAATAACTCCTCGAAGGCTGCTTTACAAGTCTTAAGCAAAATTAAAATTTTTTTTTTATATTTTATCTGAAGCCTCTAGCGAAATAGGCAACGCTTCCGTATTTGGACAGATGATAATCCTCAAGATTATCGGTATATTAACCGGATTCGAAATTTGTTCATGCCCTCAATTACGTGATATTAATCTGGCTGATATGCTATACAGTGGGCCCTACAATTGATTTACTCAAAGAAACTTTGGATGAAAAAATAATTTCACGTAGTGGCCCAATTAATTGGCCACCAAGATCGTGTGATTTATCCCCATTCAATTGTTTTATTTTAGGTTATGGGAAGTCACTTTTCGACGTCGATAAATCACAAAAAATTGAGCACCTGCAAGTCAACTTTCGAAAATTTTTGTTCCAGATGGTGCCTTCCGGGCGCCAGCCGTGTCGGCCACATATCTGAAATCATATGGAATTATTAAGTTTTATAAAATTTTGTTTCAAATAATGCCCATTTCATTGATACTAAAAATACGTCCCATTATAATTTAAACTTGAGTCGCTCTATAAAAAACACCCTTTAAAATAGCCTTTTCATTTTCATTATATCAGATATTGCGTAAATCGCTAAAAATTTTATTTCTTTGAATTGAGTTATTTAATTGTGCTGAGATATTTTTTACTTAAATGGGTTTAATAACGCTTTTATAAATACTTTACAAACCCCCGATTCGCTAAAACTCTTTAAATAACTTTTCCAGTCGGGCTAATATTACAAAAAAAAAATTTTGTTGTGGTCATGCAAACTTCTGTTTTTATTAACTTTTTTTTATTAAAGGCAACTAACACACCGACAGGTTTCTTTTTAAATTTATTGCTGCGTTTCCGCTGACAACAAAATCGTGTTGGAAAACCTGAATCATGTTGAGAGAAAAAATGATAATAAAATTTAATTGAATTGTGTTAAATGTGATTTCATTTAATTGTAAAAGTTGCATTATTAACAAATAAATATTACAAAAATATTGTTTGCATAATTGTTTGTTTTTATGTTGTTGTTGTTGTTAACGTTGTTTAACAATTGCAAAAATGTTATATATTAAATTTACAGATGTTGTGCTTTAACAACAACATTAACTTGTTTTCATTATTGACTGAATCCGATGGCTGATGGCTGATTGTATTACAGATTTAAATAGAGCAGCGATTGATAAAATTTAATAGGAATTTGAAAATATTTGGAAAAATTTTTCAACTCATAAATTAAGGGAAATAGTAAAAAAACATTATATTAAATAATAACTGACATGTTTGACCATGTTTGAACATGTTTTGACAAGCACGCTTTAATCTTAAAATAAAAACTCGGCACGAGGTTTATTATTTTGAATAAAAAATTTTTCTTGAATTATGAAGCACTGGGATCACTGTTTTTATAAAAAAACATTTTAGTTCTTTTACAACTTCTTCAGGGAAATAATTTAAATGATTAAATGGAACCAGAAGTGATTGTAACAAAATAAAAAAAAAACTTATAAGAAAATAATAAAATTCTAGCCAAATTTTTATTGAATAAAAATATATTTGAAACGTGGAAAAAAATTAACATTCAAAATTCAACAATTCAAAGCCTAGTCGATTTTAAAATATTGAGGCAAATAAACAAAAAAAAAGGAGTTGCTCAGATCAAAGAAACTTTAGCAATTTTTATAATTAACTTTTTAACTCTAAAGCTAAAAATATGCCTGTCCGAATGCATATAAAGGGTGGTTTTTATAGAGGTCTAGAACTTGGATATGGAATGAAACCATAAATTTCTCAAATTTACATGATATTCGCAAACACAATCTTCTGGCATTATAATTTAGATATGAACCCTGGCGTATGGTCGCCAGAACTGGCTCGGACGTTGTATACTCAAGAGTTACAATTTTCGATAACTTTTTCTAATTTATAAGACCGCGTATCGGCAATAACGCAGCGACTGACGAGGGTATAATTGCGATTGAGTTGCTAAAAAACTGAACCGCGAAGGGAGTTCAAGGATAACCCTGAAAGTCCTTATAACAAACGCTTTTAGGAAAGAAAAAAAGAAATACTCACAAGGAGTACTTTGAAGAGGAAGAGGTGAAAATTCTTAAAAAATAATGTTTGAAAAAACCAAAGTTCACCTTGATATATGAACAGACCTCGTACTCATTTAATGTGACATATTTATTTATTTTTACTGCATGAATTTCTCGCACAAGGTTTTGCAACAAAATAATTAGCGCTTCTGATGGTGCTTTTGGGAGTCTAAAAGTTTTTAAAGCAAAATCAAACATGTCAGAGCATGTCTAAACATGTTTATACGTTCAAATGTCACAAAAAAGTGTACTGAACGTTAGCATTCCTTCTGGAGAAATCTTTGTGTTGTTATTTACTTTCGCATATTGGCAATCATTCATTCAGCAACTCTTTTCGAAAGTGTTTTAGGGGGCCAAATCTGGCTGAGGCACGATTACGATGTTACTTGTAGTCAAAACATTTTTTTCGTCCGAACAAAAACTGATAAATAGTTCAAACTGTGAACTGAAACTGGTAACTGAAATTGATCGAATGTGCATGGCCCTTAATAAATTAAAATTTACCTCACTTTTTAAACACACCTCGTACATTTATTATATAAGCAAATTGCCATAAGCATAAATAATAAAGTTGCGAATTTGTGCAACATTGACAAGCCAACCAGTCAACAGAATTAATTTATTGTTAATCCCATACGCACAGCAAAAGTTACCCAAAGGACTTAAGCACAGGAAACAAAAGAATAAAACGGGGATATAAAAATTAAATGATATTCACACACACACACACATGAAATATGCAAAAAATACAAAAATAATAATATTCACAAAAGAAATGCAAACAATGCATGAACAAACTGTAAACATGAAACACGAAAACTCCTCAATCGCAAAAGAGTCCTGCAGAAGCGAAAATTGTGACAAACTTTTTTTTTAAATGACTGAAGCATTCATCAATATAAATTTTTTATACAAAAATCTGCAGGCAACAATAAAAAAACAACAACAAAAAGACAAACGAAATATAAATAAATAATGGCCTGTTGAATAAAACACGTTCATAAAGTCAAAAGAAGAAGAACAAGAATATGCCATTTATGGAGAGAGAAGTTCATAATTTATGGACGCCTGAGCGAATATCATTGCCTGCACAGTGGGCAAGAATTAAATTTAAGCGAATTAAATTTTGAACATAAGAAATGTCTTTATACAATAAGAGATTGGGAAGCTTTGCTAAAAAGCACGTCTGTCTCACTGTAACCCTGTGTAGTGGCTAAAGTAACGGGTGCTCCAATCGCAATGCACGATGTTAATTGTAAATAAACCAAAAGTTTTTTCAAGCATTATTTTAAAGCTGTTTCTTTTTATGTGGTAGAATGACAATAATTTGTAAAACAAAACATGAGCCGAAAGTCCTACACGGCTGCAGGGGCATACCCCTGTCCGACAGTACATATTTTTAATCACTCCTAACACATACATAATTAAAATTTAATTTTCTCAATGTTGTTTGATTTGTCTTGGCTGATTAACGTACACTTTTGCTTTTATATAAAACAAGACTGAATTCCAGTGGTGTCAAATCACAGGATCGGGGCGGGCCATTATTAGAGCGTCAACGTTATATCACACGGGCACTGAAAATAATAATAATTATAAAATAAAAAAAAAGACAACGTTCAATAAAATCGTCAAATAAATGGTAAGTGCTTAGTGATGCTGAAGGTGTAGCGGCATTCGAAAACAGCTGTTATGCTCTGCTGTGTAAGTTGAATAGTTAAATTAAATTGACTTTCTTTTGAAACTGAAACAATTTATTTATTTATCATGTCTTTATTCATTTAACACACTCAGAATAATTCCAGATTCAATTTATCTTTGGAACGGGCCTCGCATAAAAAAGGCTATACAACAAATAAGAAATTTATTCACGACTGTGAACTTAAATTTATATAGTGATTGTACGAAATGTTTTCCGCAACTAAACAGCACAAGTTGTTTAAATAACGGGTGTCTTTTAAAGAGTGAGAAAAAATTATATCATAAAAAAAAGGATTAATATTTTTAATATCAATGAAACGGCCTGTATTTGAAAGAAAATTTTATAAAATTAATATTTAAATATGATTTCTCAAATGTGGCCATCACGACGGGCGCGTAGAAGGCGCCATCTAGAATACCAATTTGAAACAACTTTTCGCAGCATTCGAACTTTTCAAGTGTTGATTTCCAGGTGCTCAATTGTTTGTGGTTTATTGACGTCGACAAGTGACTTAACATAACCTCAAACAAGATAATTGAATGCGGTCAAATCCCACGATCTTGTTGGCCAATTAATTGGGCCACTACGTGAAATTATTTTTCCATCAAAAGTTTCTTTGAGTAAATCAATTGTAGCGCCCACTGTATAGCATATCAGCCAGATTAATACCACGTCATTGAGGGCATTAAAAAATTTCGAATCCGGTTCCTATACAGCTTACCATTGACTGTACGATTCTGACCATTCCCAAATGACTCCGCCAGCCCCTAAAGCCCACCAAACAGTAATTTTCTGCGGATGTGAAATGGTGCTTCGACAAAAGCTTAAGAATTCTCTTGACACCAAATGCGACAATTCTAGTAGTATGAATAAGGGGTTTCTAGATAGAAATGTGCAAAGGAAAAATGTGCATACCTTAACGCTTTAACGACCGATGGGGTTAAATTCGACCCCATGATATTTTGTGTTATGAGGGGGCAGCGTGTTCGGTTTTGCTTAAAGTGAAGTCGTGGTGGGGGGTTCGGTTTTGCTTAAAGTGAATATGAGGCGGCAGCGTGTTCGGTTTTGCTTAAAGTGAAGTCGAGGTGGGGGGGGGGGGGTTCGGTTTTGCTTAAAGTGAAGTCGTGGTGGATGTTATTTTTGTTGAAGTGAAGTCGTAACATTTAATGTGTTTCTTAGAGGATTAATACAATATGAATTAAACTACATTAGGGCGTTTACGAAAGTCTGTGATTTTTTTGCTAGTATTTAATAAATAAAATTCATTTACTGCGGTATATATTAATATCCCTAATACTACTCGTATTTGTTATCAGTATAAAATGTTAACCACATTATTTAAAAACAAAACACTAGTATTTAATAAATAAAATTCTTAGGATTTGTATTATAATTTTGTATGAGAAAACTAACAACGATGATATAAGTGCCACCCTATTGTATTGTTGTTCTGTTGTGGTTTTTTCATTGATATATATGAATGTGTTTGAAACAGTTGATTTAATTAAGTTGTTTGAATACAAAAGCTTGATTCTAACCATACACAACAAAGTTGATTAGAAATAAAAATCAAAAAAATACTATTTATGTATATACATACATATATTATTTATTAATTTGTTTGAAAATTTTATAACATAATAAAAAATAGTAAAAAAGAAAAAAATAAATCTCATATTGAAGTATATATAACATTATTGAAGTTCATCTTTATTGATCCAAGAATTATGTTGATTGGAAAATCCCAACCATTTTACGTACGCCTGGTGCCCCTTAGTTTTAATAACATTTTCAATCAAGTATGTATTTGGAAAATGTGTCTTTAATAGTTCATGTTCATAGAATCCACCAACAATCGGATTCCTTTGATAGTCTTCCAATAAATAGGTAATGGGGTTTGTGTTCTGTAAAGTACGAATTTTAAAAATTTCAGTTGTCCAGTTTGGAGTATATCCTTTTGAAAAAATATGTTTATATTTGCTAATTCGAACGTGATCTCCAACTTTTAGTTTACCAGATTTATATATTTTGGGATGATTATAGACTTGTTTTAGTATAGAACTTTCATTTTCTGCGTTAACAGACTTTGGTGTCATTCCAATTGTTCTATGCTTTTTATTATTATATTGATTAATTAAATCCTTGCATATATGTATCCATTGATAATTTCCTTGTAGACTAAAATTTTTCCACATCATTCCTTTTAGAGTTCTATTAAATCGTTCTACAATAGACGCTTTCATGATACTATATGTAGAATAGTGGTTGATATTATGTTTTTTCATCAAGTTTTGAAATATTTTATTATAGAACTCTTTACCATTATCGGTTTGCAAGTTTTTTGGAATTCTCTTTAGCGAAAAAATAGATTGCATAGCATTGGTTATATCTTCACTACTTTTAGATTTTACAGGTACAGCCCAAGCAAACTTTGAAAATGTATCTATAACTGTTAAAATAAATCTATAGCCTTTGTTATATTTTGAGTAAGCACCCATTTCAACAAGATCTGCTTGCCAAAGATCATCAATTCTCTTGACCACCACTCGACGTCGAATGAAATTTCTACGTGCTTGCTTATGAAGCTCCTGAACCACTTCTTGTCGCTCCATTTCTAACGTCTATCTTACAGATTACATCAATTTAAATGCTGTTGATATTGAATTTAAATCAAAAACGATTTATATTTCTATGTTTAAATGTTTTGTAATGAGTTTCGTTTTTTCATTTAGACGTTCTTCAACTGAATCAATTTTGTAATTAAATAATGATCTCATTTCTTTTAGTGATTGATTGAGATTATCTAGTATTATACTTTGATCACGTATTAATTTACTTAAACGTGTTTCTACATTATCAAATTTTTCTGTATTCAACACGTTTTGTTGTTGTATTATTTCGTTAAAACGATCCTCCATTCCCTTAATTCTCTCCATATACATTGTATCCAGTTGTTTCTTTATTTCACTTAAATAACTTTTCATGTAAATTTTGTTTACAGCATCGTTTTCCAATACAGGACTAGCAATATTTTTTATTCTTCGCAAGTTAAAGTTGAAATTACGATCACTATCCAAATGAATCTTGAAATGTTGATTTTGGTATCTTGCAGATTTTTCAATATAATGTCCAAACTTATCGATAGGCATTTTATGAATATGAATTGTTAAACATTTTTAAGTCTATTTATATAATAATTTTTGCTTCTCTCAATTCCTCAATAATTGATACAATTTCATTATTATGATTTGAGTGACCAGCTGTTGTTGATGAAATCAAAAGACGCAATCTATCAACCAATTCATTAGGATCATCCCAATAAACATAATTATGCTTTTTTCTATTCAATTTCATTAAACCTTTTCCCTTATGAATTTGCTGTTGTTTAAATAGGTTTTTAATAATTGTTGTATATTTAATTGAACGATTTCCTTTAATTTGACCATTAATACTGTTATTTCGTTTATGGGCATTAGTCATCTCCAATATTTGTTTATAATTATTTAAATCTCTTTTATTATAACTGATTGGTTTCTTATAAACTAACAATTCATATAAGCCTGATGTGAAGGGCCATTTTAAATTACCTACAGTAATATTGGTTGAATTGAAAGCGATGGGTTCATTACCCAGTCTCCATATTTGATTTTTATCCTTATGAGGACCATAGGTTTTATCATATATATTTAAGTTAATTTTTGATAAATTGTATTGAATACTTTGATTGGGATGTATTGCAATGGTGTTATCATCATCATTGTTATCATCCTCATTATCAACATTATCATTATTATCATCATCATCATCATCATCATGGTCATCATGATCATTTTCATCATCAAATGATTGAAACGTGTTTGAACTTTTCTCGATTTTCTTGTTATTAGAGCCTGAAGAAAACGTGTTATAATCAAGCTTACTCTTTTTATATGGTGTACTGAAGGCAACTTTATTATTCTCAAGATCATGTTTAAAAGAGTCATCCGGATATTTTTCATGTTTTATAATGGTGTTATTATTATTATTATTAGTTGATTGAACTAATTCTTTTAATGGTTTTGATATTGGTTTCAATGTCTTTTCCAACAATTCATCATTTGCAATTTCTCCAAGCAAAATATTCCTATATTTCTTTTTTAAAATATTTCGAGTTTTAATAAGATTATTAACTAGATTTGTGTTCATATTTATAGATTGAATTAGAAACAGATTCAAAACAGATCAGTTTAGCAGTTAGCGGTTTAATAGTTGAGAAGCTATTAGTTTAATAATTAATCTTGTACTGATCTTAAAATATCTGTATATCGACCATTATTCATAGAATCATCTTTGCTAATAACTAGAAAACCAAATTTTTCTTTCCAACACTCGGCACATAACTTATGAAATGTTATGAAAGTCATATCAGAACCAACATGATCATTGTAAATATGCTTAATATTCATTACATCCTGTTTAAAAACTATAATCATATTAGCATTATCGCGAATCAAGTGTTTTGGTATACGTGTATAGGTTTGGCATAAATAAAAACTATCAATATCTTTATGACGACCCATACAGAAGTAAGAACGTACATGATTTTGTTTCTCACAAGCTATATCGTCGAATATAAATACTGAATTTGGTTTAACTTCGTCTGGCGATAGAACATCATCATTATTGGAAAATGATGAAAAATGTATCTCCTTGATAGGTTTAATTAGACTTTCTAAGTACTTATATTTCGGTTGTTGTGTTGACTTTGAATATAAGTAAATATTTTTAAATTTCAATCCATGAGGACTTTCAATAAGACTGATCATCACATTTGTTTTTCCACAATTTGATGGACCCACAATAAGAGCTCGAATAGAATTCGGTAGTAATGAGCTATGACGAATTTTATTTGATGAACCGAGCTCTGATTCGATATTCCTTACATTAATCCTTTTATGTTGTTTAAAAAAACGCATTCTGAAATCTAATGATAGCATAATATATAAACCAGTCTCTTTTATTTGTTTTCAATCAATTTGATTTTAATCTTTAATCGATAAAGTGTCAATAGATATGACAATCATTTATAAAAAGATATTCAATCGTCATCCATACTTCATCGGTAAAGGTTTTCTGAATAAAATAATTAATAAACTTCCTATTGAACTTCACTTACCCGGTTATCAATTTTGTGGACCTGGAACAAAATTAAAGAAACGTTTAGAGAGAGGTGATCAAGGAATCAATCCATTGGATACTGCTTGCAGAGAGCATGATATAGCATACTCAAACAATAAAGATTTAGAGAAAAGACATATTGCTGATAGAATCTTAACTGAAAAGGCTTGGCAAAGGGTTAATGCTAGCGATAGTAGTTTCGGTGAAAAATCAAACGCTTGGTTTGTTACTACTGCAATGAAAACAAAAACAAAATTCGGAATGGGTAACGTTATTAGTAAAACTAAAAGATTGTCTTCAGTAAATAAACATCAACTATTTAGACATGCATTGAAAAGTGCAAGAAAGAATATAAAAAAAACTGAAAACTTGAAAGATGCTATAAAGATTTCACGAAAAGTAGTAAACAATATTTTCAAGGGCAAAAAAAAAATCATTAATAAAAACACCTCGAATTATACCTCTACCTAAATCTGGAGGTTTTCTTCCACTTGCACCTATATTCGCTGCACTGGGCGCACTTGGTGGTTTAGCTGGTGGTGTATCTGGCATTACAAAAGCAATCAATGCAGTCAAAAATGGAAAGGAACAATTGACTGAAGCAAAACGACATAATAGTACAATGGAAGCCATTGCGATGGGAAAAGGCATGTTCTTAAAACCATATAAAAAAGGATTTGGATTATATTTAAAACCTTATCAACAAAATTTTTAATGAAGCTACCTAAAAGAGCTCTTTCTGATGTAGACTTGAGAAAATATGCAAAACATATTCCAAATTTTAGAGGCGTGTTTATGTGTAACACTCTTCCAAGCAAACCATTTAAAAAAGAATGTGGAATAATCAATCTGGATACTTCAAAGGGACCTGGTACACATTGGGTAGCATACTGGAAAAACAACAATCAAATCGAATATTTTGATAGCTTTGGCAATTTGCAACCACCGAAACAATTAATAAAATATTTTGGAAAAAACATTAGTTATAATTATGATAGATATCAAAATTTTAATACAATAAATTGTGGTCATTTATGTTTAAAATTTTTGTTTTCGAAGCTAAACTAAAAAGAAACTATAAATGTTTTAATAAAATACATTGATTAAGAATTAAAAAGATCTTGTTTTATTTATTTTTTTTAATTTTAATTTTTCTAATTTATTATATTATAATTAAATAATTTTTCTAATTTCACTTGTTAGAGGTGAGTATTCGATTAAGCGATCATGAATAACTAAACAGTATGCTGATGTTTTTTCTGGAATTGGATTGTTTGCTTCAGTATCAAATTCAATTCGTACATCAATAGGTCCAATTTTAACAGTTTCATTTTGATGTGAAACATCAACAACAATAAGCGGTGCGTAAGACTTGTAATCATTAACATCCAGCAATGGTTCAGGTTCTCGCATGTAAAAACTTTGTTGAAATTTTGCATACATATTATATAGTACAGAATACTGGCCATTCTCAAAACGATTATTTAAATCATCATATGGATATGACTCTGAGTTTAGATATACTTTTAAATTAGAGATATTACAATGGTCAAATATATTTCCTTGTTCTTTACTTTTCACTTTTTGTAAACCAATTATAAGAAATCGTGGTCTTTCGTTTTGTGGAGAAAGCTTCACATTCCATAAAACCTTTGTATTCGTTGGTAGTGCAGGATTCACATGACAATCCCAACTACGAAATGCAATTGGTATAGAATTTTTGTTGTTGAACATTTTCCATTTAGATATTTCTAAAACAGAAAATCCAATATAAATGGGTTTATTGTACACAGATTTAATTCTTTTCATTTGAATGGCATGCATATTATCATGAATCTGAAGTGAACTATGAAAATTTGGTTTAGCTATAAGAGCCCTAGCTCCTAAACGTTTACCCCTACATTCAAGTTAAGTAAATCATCAAAAATGGAATCACATTTAAAAAAAATTTTTCAAAAATCACAAAATAAAACCATTCTCCCTATAAAGGAGATGGTTTTTAATCATAATTATAAAATAATAAAGATGGAGCGTGTACAGACACGCTTTGGGATGAAAATTCGGTGTCTGGTAGAGGGAACTCATTATATATACCTACCGAGTATATTTATTGAGACGATAGACGATGATGCTATTGCAGAAGTTAATGTTAATACATACTACATTTCCAAAATAAAGAAAGGAAGCAGTGGGTTATACTATGAATTAACCATTATTGCGGAAACATCAGGTAATTTCTGGTAAAATAATTTTTATTTTTATTTTTTGATTATTAAATATAATAATAATAATTGATTATTTTCGTTTAAGCTCAAGATACACCAGAGAAATAAATTGAGTATTGAAGACAAAAACAACAACAGCAACAACAACAACAACAACAACAACAACAAACATTACTTTGAATGATGAAGCTGCGATTTTTATAATTTTTTTATTTTCTTTTTTAATAATGGGTGGGGGGTTTGGGTGGGGGTTTGGCTGAGGTTTGGGTGGGGTTTGGCTGGGGTTGGTTGGTTAGGATTTGTATTATAATTTTGTATGAGAAAACTAACAACGATGATATAAGTGCCACCCTATTGTATTGTTGTTCTGTTGTTAAAAGTTCTGTTGTGGTTTTTAAGTTCTGTTGTGAGTTTTTTTTCATTGATATGTATGAATGTGTTTGGTATGTGTTTGATTTAATTAAGTTGTTTGAATACAAAAGCATAATTGTAACCACACACCCAACAAAGTTGATTAGAAATAAAAATCAAAACAATACTATTTATGTGTGCATATATGTATATACATATATTTTATTTATTAATTTGCTTGAAAATTTTATAAACAGTTCTACAGTCGTCGTCGTCGTCGTTGTGACTTGATTAGTATTGCACAATGTCCGAGGAGAGAATATTAGTTGTAGATGTACAAGGTTTTTATCTCAACAATAAATTCATCGAAAAAGAACTGAGTATTTCAATTAACGATATACAAGTACAAACATTTATTATTAAGCCACCTTTTCCATATTCATTGTTGACAACAAAAGAAAAAGATTCAATTAATTGGCTTTATAATCATCATCATGGATTAAAATGGAAAGATGGTGATTCAACCTTAACAAATATTGTGGAATATTATATTGCGCATGTTAAAGATAAAAACTTTATTTATTATGCTAAAGGATTAGAAAAAATTAAGTGGATTCAAAATATTTTTAAAGATAAAATTAATTTTTATAACCTAGATGATCTAAATTGTCCAAATTTAAAAACATTATATCAAAATGATAAATCTGTAAATGTTTGTTGTTATCATAGAAAATATTGTATATGTGCTGAAAAAAATGTAATACTATTAAGAAAGTTTATTAAATCAAATATTAATAAAGAAAACATAAAATTATAAAAGACATTTTTTGATTTATTATTTAACACTTAAATCAGATAAAATAATCATCAAACATCAGTTCATTCTGAATACTTGAAATGTCAATAACAATATCTTTAAACGGAAACACTTCAACTCTGGTTGGAGAATATTTTCCTCCAATTGAACTCCCTACAAAATATGTTTGTGGACTTATTGATTTTGCAACATTCAATTCCATACCCAATGTAGATGTTCACAACAATTTGTTTCATATAGGAAATCATATTATTACTATTCCGGTTGGTTCATATGAACTTGAGGATATTGATTCTTTCTTAAACTCAAGCTTAAAAGATATTGATGAATCAATTTATCTAATAATTGAAGCTAACAATAACACACTTAAAACTGAAATAACCTCATCAATGAATATAGATTTTTCACAACCAAACAGTATAGGAAAGTTGCTCGGATTTAGCAAAAGTAAATTAGAAGTAAATTCAACTGACTATTATAACACTGATCAAAATCTTCAAAATGATAAATCTGTGGAAGTGACGATTGTAGATATTAATCAATTGAATACTACAAGGTTATTTGAATCTGACTTACCTACACATATTACGGATGTTAATACAATACGCATTGAAAGCAACTTAACAACCGGATCATTTATTAATAACACTTCGACTCATGCTATTCATGAATTTCCTCTTGATGTTCCTCCAGGATATAAAATAAGCGAAAAACCTCGAAATGTTATTTATTTTCCTGTCAACTGTCAGCAAATAAACAACATAACGATTAGAATCTTAAATCAAGACGGTGAACTTATAAATTTTAGAGGAGAAAAAATCACTCTTAGACTCCACTTCAAACCAGAATAATGATCATTTACAATAAAAACGTAATGCAAAGACGATTTCCATTCAATCCCTCATCAACTCACATTCGAGAAAGTATAAAAAGAAAAAACCCGTTAACATCATATAATACAGAATACTTAAAATCATTAGGATTTAATATTCAACCATGAATGAAATACTAAATGTCCTTCAAAAACCCATATATGATGAGAGTATTGTAAAAAGAGAATATCATAGTTACTCTCCATATCTAAAATCATTCAACAACAATGATGAAATTCGTATACCAATTCAAAATCAGGATCTCTTTGTCTTACCAAGTGAGAGTATGATTTACATTCATGGTTTTATAGTAAAGAAGGAAGCAAACAAAGAGGTTCCAGCTATAGATGTGAAATTTAAAAACAACTTTGTTTCATATTTGTTTGATGAAATTCGTTATGAAATTAATGGTTTTGAAGTTGATCGTACACGCAAACTTGGAATTTCATCCACCATGAAAAATTTTGTATCATTGAATAAGGCTGAAAGTGCTACACTAAAAAACGCTGGTTGGTGTCTTAACGAAACTTTTGTTTTAGAAAAAAGTCATTTTAGCTGTTGTATACCTCTGAAAATGTTGATGGGGTTTGCTGAAGATTATAACAAAATACTATTAAATTCGAAACATGAACTCATTCTTCAACGTTCTACATCCGATGAGAGATCATATTATTCTACAAATACAACTGATCAGTTGAAATTAACAATTCTGGATATAACATGGAAAATGCCGCATATTCAACTATCAGACTTTGCAAAATTGGAAATGTTTAAGATAATCAACAGCAAAAATTCTATACCAATTGCATTTCGTAGTTGGGATTGTCATGTGAATCCTGCACTACCAACGAATACAAAGGTTTTATGGAATGTGAAGCTTTCTCCACAAAACGAAAGACCACGATTTCTTATAATTGGTTTACAAAAAGTGAAAAGTAAAGAACAAGGAAATATATTTGACCATTGTAATATCTCTAATTTAAAAGTATATCTAAACTCAGAGTCATATCCATATGATGATTTAAATAATCGTTTTGAGAATGGCCAGTATTCTGTACTATATAATATGTATGCAAAATTTCAACAAAGTTTTTACATGCGAGAACCTGAACCATTGCTGGATGTTAATGATTACAAGTCTTACGCACCGCTTATTGTTGTTGATGTTTCACATCAAAATGAAACTGTTAAAATTGGACCTATTGATGTACGAATTGAATTTGATACTGAAGCAAACAATCCAATTCCAGAAAAAACATCAGCATACTGTTTAGTTATTCATGATCGCTTAATCGAATACTCACCTCTAACAAGTGAAATTAGAAAAATTATTTAATTATAATATAATAAATTAGAAAAATTAAAATTAAAAAAAATAAATAAAACAAGATCTTTTTAATTCTTAATCAATGTATTTTATTAAAACATTTATAGTTTCTTTTTAGTTTAGCTTCGAAAACAAAAATTTTAAACATAAATGACCACAATTTATTGTATTAAAATTTTGATATCTATCATAATTATAACTAATGTTTTTTCCAAAATATTTTATTAATTGTTTCGGTGGTTGCAAATTGCCAAAGCTATCAAAATATTCGATTTGATTGTTGTTTTTCCAGTATGCTACCCAATGTGTACCAGGTCCCTTTGAAGTATCCAGATTGATTATTCCACATTCTTTTTTAAATGGTTTGCTTGGAAGAGTGTTACACATAAACACGCCTCTAAAATTTGGAATATGTTTTGCATATTTTCTCAAGTCTACATCAGAAAGAGCTCTTTTAGGTAGCTTCATTAAAAATTTTGTTGATAAGGTTTTAAATATAATCCAAATCCTTTTTTATATGGTTTTAAGAACATGCCTTTTCCCATCGCAATGGCTTCCATTGTACTATTATGTCGTTTTGCTTCAGTCAATTGTTCCTTTCCATTTTTGACTGCATTGATTGCTTTTGTAATGCCAGATACACCACCAGCTAAACCACCAAGTGCGCCCAGTGCAGCGAATATAGGTGCAAGTGGAAGAAAACCTCCAGATTTAGGTAGAGGTATAATTCGAGGTGTTTTTATTAATGATTTTTTTTTTGCCCTTGAAAATATTGTTTACTACTTTTCGTGAAATCTTTATAGCATCTTTCAAGTTTTCAGTTTTTTTTATATTCTTTCTTGCACTTTTCAATGCATGTCTAAATAGTTGATGTTTATTTACTGAAGACAATCTTTTAGTTTTACTAATAACGTTACCCATTCCGAATTTTGTTTTTGTTTTCATTGCAGTAGTAACAAACCAAGCGTTTGATTTTTCACCGAAACTACTATCGCTAGCATTAACCCTTTGCCAAGCCTTTTCAGTTAAGATTCTATCAGCAATATGTCTTTTCTCTAAATCTTTATTGTTTGAGTATGCTATATCATGCTCTCTGCAAGCAGTATCCAATGGATTGATTCCTTGATCACCTCTCTCTAAACGTTTCTTTAATTTTGTTCCAGGTCCACAAAATTGATAACCGGGTAAGTGAAGTTCAATAGGAAGTTTATTAATTATTTTATTCAGAAAACCTTTACCGATGAAGTATGGATGACGATTGAATATCTTTTTATAAATGATTGTCATATCTATTGACACTTTATCGATTAAAGATTAAAATCAAATTGATTGAAAACAAATAAAAGAGACTGGTTTATATATTATGCTATCATTAGATTTCAGAATGCGTTTTTTTAAACAACATAAAAGGATTAATGTAAGGAATATCGAATCAGAGCTCGGTTCATCAAATAAAATTCGTCATAGCTCATTACTACCGAATTCTATTCGAGCTCTTATTGTGGGTCCATCAAATTGTGGAAAAACAAATGTGATGATCAGTCTTATTGAAAGTCCTCATGGATTGAAATTTAAAAATATTTACTTATATTCAAAGTCAACACAACAACCGAAATATAAGTACTTAGAAAGTCTAATTAAACCTATCAAGGAGATACATTTTTCATCATTTTCCAATAATGATGATGTTCTATCGCCAGACGAAGTTAAACCAAATTCAGTATTTATATTCGACGATATAGCTTGTGAGAAACAAAATCATGTACGTTCTTACTTCTGTATGGGTCGTCATAAAGATATTGATAGTTTTTATTTATGCCAAACCTATACACGTATACCAAAACACTTGATTCGCGATAATGCTAATATGATTATAGTTTTTAAACAGGATGTAATGAATATTAAGCATATTTACAATGATCATGTTGGTTCTGATATGACTTTCATAACATTTCATAAGTTATGTGCCGAGTGTTGGAAAGAAAAATTTGGTTTTCTAGTTATTAGCAAAGATGATTCTATGAATAATGGTCGATATACAGATATTTTAAGATCAGTACAAGATTAATTATTAAACTAATAGCTTCTCAACTATTAAACCGCTAACTGCTAAACTGATCTGTTTTGAATCTGTTTCTAATTCAATCTATAAATATGAACACAAATCTAGTTAATAATCTTATTAAAACTCGAAATATTTTAAAAAAGAAATATAGGAATATTTTGCTTGGAGAAATTGCAAATGATGAATTGTTGGAAAAGACATTGAAACCAATATCAAAACCATTAAAAGAATTAGTTCAATCAACTAATAATAATAATAATAACACCATTATAAAACATGAAAAATATCCGGATGACTCTTTTAAACATGATCTTGAGAATAATAAAGTTGCCTTCAGTACACCATATAAAAAGAGTAAGCTTGATTATAACACGTTTTCTTCAGGCTCTAATAACAAGAAAATCGAGAAAAGTTCAAACACGTTTCAATCATTTGATGATGAAAATGATCATGATGACCATGATGATGATGATGATGATGATAATAATGATAATGTTGATAATGAGGATGATAACAATGATGATGATAACACCATTGCAATACATCCCAATCAAAGTATTCAATACAATTTATCAAAAATTAACTTAAATATATATGATAAAACCTATGGTCCTCATAAGGATAAAAATCAAATATGGAGACTGGGTAATGAACCCATCGCTTTCAATTCAACCAATATTACTGTAGGTAATTTAAAATGGCCCTTCACATCAGGCTTATATGAATTGTTAGTTTATAAGAAACCAATCAGTTATAATAAAAGAGATTTAAATAATTATAAACAAATATTGGAGATGACTAATGCCCATAAACGAAATAACAGTATTAATGGTCAAATTAAAGGAAATCGTTCAATTAAATATACAACAATTATTAAAAACCTATTTAAACAACAGCAAATTCATAAGGGAAAAGGTTTAATGAAATTGAATAGAAAAAAGCATAATTATGTTTATTGGGATGATCCTAATGAATTGGTTGATAGATTGCGTCTTTTGATTTCATCAACAACAGCTGGTCACTCAAATCATAATAATGAAATTGTATCAATTATTGAGGAATTGAGAGAAGCAAAAATTATTATATAAATAGACTTAAAAATGTTTAACAATTCATATTCATAAAATGCCTATCGATAAGTTTGGACATTATATTGAAAAATCTGCAAGATACCAAAATCAACATTTCAAGATTCATTTGGATAGTGATCGTAATTTCAACTTTAACTTGCGAAGAATAAAAAATATTGCTAGTCCTGTATTGGAAAACGATGCTGTAAACAAAATTTACATGAAAAGTTATTTAAGTGAAATAAAGAAACAACTGGATACAATGTATATGGAGAGAATTAAGGGAATGGAGGATCGTTTTAACGAAATAATACAACAACAAAACGTGTTGAATACAGAAAAATTTGATAATGTAGAAACACGTTTAAGTAAATTAATACGTGATCAAAGTATAATACTAGATAATCTCAATCAATCACTAAAAGAAATGAGATCATTATTTAATTACAAAATTGATTCAGTTGAAGAACGTCTAAATGAAAAAACGAAACTCATTACAAAACATTTAAACATAGAAATATAAATCGTTTTTGATTTAAATTCAATATCAACAGCATTTAAATTGATGTAATCTGTAAGATAGACGTTAGAAATGGAGCGACAAGAAGTGGTTCAGGAGCTTCATAAGCAAGCACGTAGAAATTTCATTCGACGTCGAGTGGTGGTCAAGAGAATTGATGATCTTTGGCAAGCAGATCTTGTTGAAATGGGTGCTTACTCAAAATATAACAAAGGCTATAGATTTATTTTAACAGTTATAGATACATTTTCAAAGTTTGCTTGGGCTGTACCTGTAAAATCTAAAAGTAGTGAAGATATAACCAATGCTATGCAATCTATTTTTTCGCTAAAGAGAATTCCAAAAAACTTGCAAACCGATAATGGTAAAGAGTTCTATAATAAAATATTTCAAAACTTGATGAAAAAACATAATATCAACCACTATTCTACATATAGTATCATGAAAGCGTCTATTGTAGAACGATTTAATAGAACTCTAAAAGGAATGATGTGGAAAAATTTTAGTCTACAAGGAAATTATCAATGGATACATATATGCAAGGATTTAATTAATCAATATAATAATAAAAAGCATAGAACAATTGGAATGACACCAAAGTCTGTTAACGCAGAAAATGAAAGTTCTATACTAAAACAAGTCTATAATCATCCCAAAATATATAAATCTGGTAAACTAAAAGTTGGAGATCACGTTCGAATTAGCAAATATAAACATATTTTTTCAAAAGGATATACTCCAAACTGGACAACTGAAATTTTTAAAATTCGTACTTTACAGAACACAAACCCCATTACCTATTTATTGGAAGACTATCAAAGGAATCCGATTGTTGGTGGATTCTATGAACATGAACTATTAAAGACACATTTTCCAAATACATACTTGATTGAAAATGTTATTAAAACTAAGGGGCACCAGGCGTACGTAAAATGGTTGGGATTTTCCAATCAACATAATTCTTGGATCAATAAAGATGAACTTCAATAATGTTATATATACTTCAATATGAGATTTATTTTTTTCTTTTTTACTATTTTTTATTATGTTATAAAATTTTCAAACAAATTAATAAATAATATATGTATGTATATACATAAATAGTATTTTTTTGATTTTTATTTCTAATCAACTTTGTTGTGTATGGTTAGAATCAAGCTTTTGTATTCAAACAACTTAATTAAATCAACTGTTTCAAACACATTCATATATATCAATGAAAAAACCACAACAGAACAACAATACAATAGGGTGGCACTTATATCATCGTTGTTAGTTTTCTCATACAAAATTATAATACAAATCCTAAGAATTTTATTTATTAAATACTAGTGTTTTGTTTTTAAATAATGTGGTTAACATTTTATACTGATAACAAATACGAGTAGTATTAGGGATATTAATATATACCGCAGTAAATGAATTTTATTTATTAAATACTAGCAAAAAAATCACAGACTTTCGTAAACGCCCTAATGTAGTTTAATTCATATTGTATTAATCCTCTAAGAAACACATTAAATGTTACGACTTCACTTCAACAAAAATAACATCCACCACGACTTCACTTTAAGCAAAACCGAACCCCCCCCCCCCCACCTCGACTTCACTTTAAGCAAAACCGAACACGCTGCCGCCTCATATTCACTTTAAGCAAAACCGAACCCCCCACCACGACTTCACTTTAAGCAAAACCGAACACGCTGCCCCCTCATAACACAAAATATCATGGGGTCGAATTTAACCCCATCGGTCGTTAAAGCGTTAAGGTATGCACATTTTTCCTTTGCACATTTCTATCTAGAAACCCCTTATTCATACTACTAATTCTGCTCTATTTTACGCACCAATTCAACCCGAAATGGGCTTCATGGGAAGATAAACTTTTGAATGGAAGACTTTTTGCCAAAGAAAACAATTATTTTGATTAAAAATTTCAACAATTTGCACGCGTTACTCTGGTGTAATTCGATTCTTAATGGAATTTAAAAGAGAACTAAACCAAAAATTAGCTGTTCAATAAAACAGTGTTGCCAACTCAAACTTGTGAAACTCTTAAATAAACACGCTGCATAAAAATACTACAACGGGAGCACAATTTGTGATAAATTTTTACCTGCTGTTTTAGAGTCCTTAAAATTATTTTTCTAAACTAATAATTTTCTTGAGACGGCCACTGTTTTTTACTGAACTTGACTGAAAGGAAACACCACTCACTTGTCGTTGTGAATTCTTTAAGAAACCGCAACATTTTGGTTTGCTGGGTGGTTGTGTCATGTAGTGTTTGTGTGTGTGTGTGTGGATGTAAAAATGTTTATCATTTCAAAAGGATTTCTAGGAAAACTGATGTTTAAGTTAAACTGCAATCAATTCTGCACAAACTACTTTCATTTATATTCATTCATTTCGTTCTCGTATCGATCTATTATTCGGGGGCAGCAGTACTTGTCCAAGAAGTTATTTGTTCTTTTTTTTTAATGTTAATAAAATTTATTGCATCGTTATCCATTCAAATGTTTATTTTTGAATATGTGAACGGAGATACATTTATAAGCACGCTAATAGATACTCGCTTGTGAGCTGACCGTAAAAGGAGAAGAGAGCTGGACAACATGTGTCCAGTCTGTGTGTGTGTGTGTATGTGTGCTTGACAATATGGAGTTGTTTCTAACTCAAACATTGAGCTCCATTCCATTTACATAAAGTTGTGTATGGAAGTCATATTATTATTTTATATGCGCTATAAATCGTTGAGAATCCTTCTAGTGAATTGTTTTTGTGTGCTCATGTATTCCCCTCTTCTCAAACAACAACAACAACAGCAACAACCACCGCCACTAAAAGCATTGAAATAAAAGAATTGCCAGAGCGTGCACACTCATGATTGTGCAAAGCAAATCACAATCAAATAAAAATATAAACTATTGAAAACCCAGTTAACTTGTGGGCTTTTTGTTGGTTTTTCAGAAAAAAACGTTGTATCTTGTAAAAAGTTAATACGTTTTACATGTTAACGGCAGCTACTCAAAAATTTTAAAAAATTTGTGTACACAGAAATAGAATTGAAATTTTTTCAAAGGCGAAATATAATTTTTACCACACTTTGCTAACGTCGAGTTCTCATTATATTTCGAAGTCCCAAGTTTCTAGAAAGCTTCCCCAACTATTTCAGAGAAGGTGTCAAAATGGCTCTACGTATAAGGGCGTGTAAGTGAGGGAGGAAGTATGTGAAGCGATAATGGGAACGATGTATTTGCAGAAATCTCAAAGAAAGTAAGAAAACACATATTTTTTGCAGGTATTTTCTTGAAAAATATCTTAACCCTGGATGGTTACTTTTCATTTTGGTACTTTAAGAGAACTTCTTCGTTAAATCAACCAACAGTTTTTCAATCTAATTCTAGTGGAACAATTTTTAAAGTTAAAAAAAAACAAAATTATTTTTAGTAAAATATTTTAATAAAAAACTAATTTAAAAAAATTAAATTAAAAAAAAATGTAACAAAACTTTTTTCCCTGAAAATTCGATACGAGTTTGAGAGTTTAAGTTAAGTTGTATGATAAAGAGCAAATGAGCGTCGTCTATTCCACGCACAGTAACCATCCAGGGTTAATAGGGTTTATCTAGCGATTTCACAGACTACTCAGCTCTTCATTTCTATAAATCGGGTCAGAAATGATTGATTCTCCGGTTTCCAAAAATATATTCGTGATAGTGTTTCTTCTTAACCCTAGAATACTAAAGCAGTTTTTACTTACAATGAAATTCATCATAAAGAGCGCTAATTCATGATTTTTTTTGTTGTTGTTAACATTATTTTAATTTCACTAAATAATAAAATTAAACACCCGGACAAGGATTATTATTCAGGCTCAAGTTCCGAGATTTCGCAAATTATTTTTAATTTGTATTATATTAGATTTTTTATTAAGAGTGGAAAAATAATTTTCAAATTCCCGGCTTGAGTTTGAGTCTGAATAATAATTTCGGTGTTAGTTTTTAACCCTATAAGTTGGAATAATAATAACACACACTCTTGTATAATAAAACTGATCTTTTAATTTAAAAATTTTGAAGATATATATATATATATATATATATATATATTTATATATATATATATATATATATATATATATATATATTTATATATATATATATATATATATATATATATATTTATATATACATATACATATACATTTATATATATATATATATATATATATATATATATCTATATATATATATATATATATATATATATATAAATTCTTTTTTATATTTAACCCTGCATAATTACTGTTGGTCGAATTGATAAAGCTCTTTTGGTCTTTTGTTATAATTTTAACTTAAACACTTAAATAAAAATATTTTTGATTATTTACCACTTTCAAAGTTGTTCTGCCAGAATTCTTTTTGAAATATGACGATTCAACGAAGAGAAACCTTAATTTACAAAAATGCAAAGTAACCATTCAGGGTTAATCACAGCTGCCATAAAATATATACAACCAAAAACGAGTGAATATATATTTTTTTCTGCTGAAAAAAATCACTTTCTTAGGCAGCCAGAATAACAAATAAACTGCAAGTATTCTAGGGTTAAATTTATTTCAAAGCAGAAGCTTGTAGCAGAATTATTTAGCAATTGAGGAGCATAATCCTTAAAGTCTTGCAAACAGGATATAGAGATTGTTTTGCCAAGAACAGGAATGTGGAAAACAGAAACTGGCGGGACATAATTTTCCATAATTAATTTAAAAATATTCTGTAAAGAAAAATTATTTTGAAATTTAAGTTTCAATAAAAATTTTGATTCATTCAAATCTTTTTGGAGCATATGGAGCCAATCTATATATTAAATGTTTGCTGGGTGTGGTTAAATCCATATTGTATTACTTTTTGTTTTTTTTTTCTTTTGCTACAGAAACACAAGACACGACTGACAAGCTAAACTTTTTGGGGTCTTATGTTGGCTTTAACTGTTGAGGCAACTCAATTTGATGACTAAATCACTCGCCATAAATTAAGTTGACTAACGTTTTAATCATTTGGTGCGGACTAAGCCGAGCATGAGAAGATGTTAATGAATTTATTTCCATCCAAATTAAAGGATTTCTTGTAAGAAACTAAAAGAAGGAGATTCTTTTCGTTTAAGGATTTCTTTTTGTGGTTTATAAAACCACATCTTGTGGTTACTTTTGATTACGTTTTATAAGAAGATGAAATTCTTGTCGTACATTTTCTATCACGTTTTCTTTTTCTTCAGATTTCAGTTTGATTTACACTTTTTGTTGCTTTTTTTATTAGCGGCGTGGTGCGTCAGCAATTCAAAGTTTCATAATTATACACACTAAAATAGAGATAAATATTCCAATTATAACGAGAATATTTCATGAATTGTAAACTGCCGTCAGATGCGTCTTTGCTGACAAGAAAAAATGTAAATAAAAGCGACTACACATTAAAAATGCGCTGTAGTCGACCGTAAAATTATCTATAAAATTACTTATATTCCAACCAGGTTGTTTCTTCATTCTCAGCAATAAAGACTACGGGTGCGTTCACACTAGTCAATTATCTGCCTGAGAAATGCGTAACCACTAAGAACTTAAGAAAAATATTTTACTCAGATAAAAGATTTTTATGTAAAATAGGATCGTGTAAAAAATAATAAACATCATTATAAATCGAGTAGAGTGATTATAAACGTGTTGAGTTTAAAAAGGACCGGATTTGGGGAATAAAATCTGTGATTTCATTACAGCACTTTCCACTGTAGAAGCGACGGTGCTCAAAAGAGTCAATTGATTTGACTGCCCAACTGTCTCCAACAAGTTCCCATACACTCTATTGCACACGATCGGATATATAATTTGAAGCACTGGCCCACACACCTCAGTAGTATTCCCATTTCGATCGGATGAAAGTGGTGTCAATATTAAGGAGAACAGATGTCAAGAAGTCGAGTCCCTTAAAAGCTTCTTTTGGGACACAGCACACTGTGCTCTCATACCCCAAACATCAACAACCCCTGATTCCTTAATATTTGCATCACTGATAGAAATAAATCAAGCAGCATAATAATACGAACTTCGATCGCAAAAATACAACACTGGGTCCAACGAACATTCAAATTGACCCTGTTTTGTTGGACCCCATTCAGATATTTTTATGAGGTCGCTAATTTGCAATAAAAACCAAACAAAAATCAATGAGAATCGTCTACATTCTGTAACAGTTACAACTATTTGACGGGAAAGGACTTACGACAGGACCCAGAGTCCTTCATAATCAAAATTCCCCCACAGTTTACTAGTACGGGGTGCAACTGATCTGCGGACATTTCCAACTCTCTGTTCTTTTAAGTAATTGATAGTGACAGTTACGTTCTCACCATTTAGAGATGGTAGGCGTGTCGTTTCTAAGATTTTTCATATATAAATTTAGCCCAATTAAAGTGTTTAGTAAAAGTGCAGTACATTTTTAAACCCTGGGACCCCAACTTCTATTTTGCTACCATTGTGATATGGAGTCAATACCCTGTGCCTCAGGACAATAGCAAATACAACACAGACAGTCGCTCTGCGAAATAAATCAACTCCTGCAAATATTTTTTATTAATTCAAAACCAGTCAATTTTTAATAGAATCGAGTACGGAGATGTTTTATTTTTGGTTTTGTCTGCTTGAAAAAGGGGCGTGCGGCTCCACAGTAAAAGTGGTTTGTGGCGGAGCTACAATGAGAGAAAGTCTGCAAACATTTTAATGTTTTTAAAATTAAAACTTGACCTCTCCATTCATACAAATTTAAATAAATTGCGAATTTATTTTATTCAAAAATTATCTTTCAAAGTTTTCTTAAAGTCCCTTTCAAAAACGTTTTATATTTTTATGAATGTGGGGTTCAATCTTTGACATTCTGTTAAGTTTTTCTATTTCAGTTTTGTTTGCTTTTCTCTATCGCTTTTCGAACCATAATTCTTCGAAATCGCTCCAATTATAATGCAAATATTTGATCAGTTCCAGTCTGTGTTTGATTGAAACTTTTAATTAAAACCGTCAAGAAAAGAAACTGTTCAAACACAAACTGTGCCGTTAGTCGGCCATAATATTATTATTTATAGAATTATTTATAATTTTATTACGTCTTATAGAGTTCAACACTCTTAAAGAATTCTTATGATACAAATTTTGTTATTTCGTCATTTCCGGCAATAAAGACGAAAAGTACAGTCGACCTTGTCAAAAAGCGTAACCACTGTTGAATGAAATAAACACTTGAGTGACTAAAAAGAGTTTTTCATCTCACATGAGTTTGGGCAAATAGTTGACAAGTGTGAAGGTATCATAAGATTCGCCGCCTTTAAAATTTATTTTTTGTTTATTTACTTTTCTGTTGTTGACGCAAGTCTCAAGTCTTTGATTGCTGTACTGAATATCAAACGTGATTATTAAAGTTCTTATAATAGAGGAGCTATAAAATGTAATCAAAAGCAACAAGTTAGTAAAATCAAATCAAAACAAGTAAAAGAGGTATAGAAAACCAGTACAGAGTTCTCCACTGTTTGGTTTCAAATTAGATTTAAATTAAGCACAGAAAAACTTTTATTTCATTATACCGACTTCACAGTAAAGTTCCTGCCTTCGTCGTCTTTGAAGAAGCACATTCCAAAGATGCCACCCTCTTGATTCGTTGCCTCAGTCGATCCTGTTGTCGGGTTTAGTTTTCTACTCTTTTGTCGCACATTTCGGGCCGAGAAACCGATGCACCGAGACTTGGCTTGAGAAGTTAGAGGCTTATCCGTATAGTCCACAGCTCCACAAAATATGTTAAATGTGCCAAATTGTAAATAGTTAACGCATAGACTACGTAGCCGAAGATTTTGGGAAGAGAATGAGAGCAAACAGATCTTCTAAAATTGTTCCATTGTAAGCGCTTCGACCTCTTAAAAATTTAGCGGAATATATTTTTCTATCCTCGGATTGGAACCCTTTAGAGACAAATTTAACAATTCATCTGCTAATCGGAATGCGAGTGCTAATAAAATTCTCATCATTTTACCCCCACCCGTCTAAATTGACGTGATTCAATTATTTCAACAGAAAAGCGAAAGTCTTCAAAAGCTAAAAGTTAAACTGAAATAAATGATTTTGGCAGAAGTTTTTTATGTTCTTAATATTAATTTCTTATCAAGATAATTTTATTTTAATACGTTTGGATTTTTAAATAAATAAACTTATTGATAATAATTCTTATTTCACTAGCAGTCACAATAATGAAGCATGCACAGGAATGTTTTTAATAATCATCATATTCATCAGGTACGCAAAAGCGACCGATTGGGGTAGTGCCGTAAGGACATCTACCGTTGGATACAGTATAGGCCTTGAAAATAAATAAAAAATTTTATAAATAAATTGAAAATATTTAGTTACTGAAAACATTAATTTAAAAATAATTGACTTGATATGTAATTCAAATCTCTTGTTGTGTTTCAATAAAAGGGTTGTAAATAAGAATTTAAAAAATAATTGACAGAAATTATTTGGGCTTGATTTCCATCGATACTTGAAATTTTCACTATATAATTTCCATAAATTCGGTTCCGCTTTTAATAGCTTTTTTATTTATTGAAATTTTTTCTATATAATTTTCTTATATTTTATTTTCTATTTCATTCCTTTTCAAAAAGGAATATCGAAGAAAACTAGTAGAATAATCCACTGCCTTTTTGTATTTATTCGAACTTTAATTATTATTAACCGGTGATCAAAATTAGATTACAAAAAACAGTTGATTTCTTTCTAGCGGGTCAGAGACTTGACTGGATTGTGCTTTTTTCTCACTTTTATATTAAGAACTTTTAAAAATATTCATGTTGTGCACATCTACACAAAAATAGCTTTCAAGCCGTATCTATTTGGTCAATATCTGTGCCCGATAAGATGTTTTAAAATATGTCACAAAATGTTCGCAGTACAATGTCTTCAAGGAGTGCTAAATTTTTTTTTTTAATTATTCATTTTCTGTGTCGCACACAAGCCCGAATAAGTTCTATTATTTTCTAAATATTATTGAATTACCTCTGAGGACGTCGGTAGAAGCACAAGTACTGCCATCAGGACTACGAAAACGATGATGGAATTAAAAAAGTTCATTTTAAATATTCAACGAGAGTGTGTATGACTGACAACGAGTGATCAACTGTTACTGCGCTCAACTACTTCTAGAGCTTCTTTTATACAAATTTAGACCCGGTACTCGTTTGCCCAATACTCATTAAAGTTCTGTTCTGAATCGACAAAGACTCGCTCAAATATTTGCGCCCATAGTCTGTTTTAAGTTGTGGCCTGTTGACGTCAGTCAGTCTTTTTCTATTTTCTCTAAGTGGTAAAACACTTTTAAATTATTTATTTATAAAAACTGTTTACAATTTCGAAGATACAAATATGTTTTGCGTACTATGAATTAATTTCAAAATAAACTTAAAATAAATAAGAAGTTTCTAAAACAAAAAGTTAAATAAAACACAAACAGACTTTATTGGCTTTGCTGATTGCCTAAAGTGTTGTTAGCCGATTGTGCAAGAGACCAGGGGCGTATACGCTGAAATAATAATTATTTATATCTTGAAGTGAACTAGTTTAAAGGGGACAATGAAGCAATTAAAATTCCCGAGGAAAGTTAAATAAGCAAACAAACTTGTTAGCGGGGATGTATGCCGACGTTTTTGCTACAATTATCAGCACTGAAATAAATTTGATGAAATAATTTAATAATTCTCACTGAGAAAAAGACGATATATTTTTGCACCCGGAGTTTTCCCAATTTTTGCTTAGATTGCTAATCATCGTTTAGTTTCTTAAAGAAATTATTTGTAATAAAAATTTTATTACGCCACTCGTGTTTTTGTGGAACACTTTTAGATATTTTATTATTTATTATTTTTGATAATATAGAAAGTTTTCAACAGGTTTCTATGCATAGTTAAGCACAATATTAATACTTTTTGTGAAACCGTAGCAGAAAAGTTTTGAAAGACAGATTAAATTGGCTTCTAAAAAACAAGCGAAAACTTTTCTATCACTCAATTGTATTGTACTTGCAAAACAGCACGTTCTAAATTTCACAAAAAAATTTTAAAAACTCTGTTAAATATTATAAATATTATTAAAGTAGATGTCAATGTGTTCAAATTTTTACTGCCGGGTCTTTTTAGTTTAAGTTAGAGAGCAGAAGTCGTGAGAAACCCAGGATTTTTTGAACATGCCATTATTCAGATAATCTTTTGATGACAATTAATTTGAAAAATACGATACACCGATTTTTTTAACATTTTTCTCTTCGCACCAGTGTGACCAGTTTCAACAATTGTTCCTACATAAAAAAGCTTTTGACCTAAATTTAACAACTTTTCAATTAATTATGTCAGACTGTTTGCCAACAAATTGATAACTTTTCTTCATTTTTTATTATTTCTTATTTAAGTCCAATTGTCTAGTCTAGTCTTTTATTGACTGTAAAAACATCTGAGCAAATTTTTTATTTAATTAATTTTTATCACTTTCAGATTTCTATTATTAAAGTTAATTTTTATATGTTTAAACAAGAGAGCCTTTGACTTATTTGTTCTTCAGCATAAAAGTTTTTCAAAGAAATAATGAAATAACTAAAATAGTTTTAATCAAATAAAAATTGACAAACCAAAAATAAATATTTACTGTTTTCGTTGTTGTACGGCAGTCGTTTTTAATTGAAATAAATTATCATTGAAATTAGTACAGAATTTCATTCGATATCCAGTGCCGGCTTAAGACAAGGGGGGTAGTGTTAACGTGACAGATGAAGACAGTTGAGAAGATAGAGAATATGTTAGTAAAATATATTTTTTTTTAAATTTAATTACGATCGATAAATAGGAATTCACTTTACGAATTATACCGAAAAGCATGAAAAACGTTCGAAGGGACAAGTGGAAATCAATATAATTTGAAATGGTTCTACTGCCACAGTCGGGTAGACAGCATCGCATTAATTAATTCATTTTTTTTTTCTTTTTTTTAGGAATTAACTATACACCCATCATCTGTACTCAAAATCATTTTCATGTCGCTTTATATAAATTTTTTTAATTGGAAAAAATATACGAGAATTGCACCGAAACAAATGTTAAGTTTATGGGATAATGTGACACTTTTTTCCAGCACATTTAATCCCATAATGAAGGGAAGTAAATATTTATTTCCAAGAAAACTTTTTGTCATTAAATTCAATCACGATCGATTACGAAGTGTCTTATTTAAGAAAGCACGATAATTATTCGAGGGAATGAGGGAAAATTGATATGAATCTAAATTATTCGAATTGCAAAGTAAAGCAGAACAGCACTTTTTCGGAAGTCACTACACATCCATCATCAGTATTCATAAGCAAAAATAATCTTCTGGCATTATAATTTATATGTGACTGCTGGTATACAACCGCCATGGCTGGCTCGGACGTAGTCTCACATTATTTTTACACTGAAAATAAAAACCTTCTTTTAGCTTTCAGACCATAAACATGTCATTTTGCGTTTAGTTTGCAGATTTAATAAAATCGGGACTTAAAAAACAGGTTGTCCAATAAATTTAATCACATTTTTCCACACCTTTTCCAAAAGGGCTGCTTTGAAGGAGTTTTCAAATAGAAATTATTTTCTTTAAAAGATGTTGAATTAATTTCTAATAAATTCTTTAATTTCTGGCTGGCATTTACATTAAAAAGTGTAAAAAATGTTGCATTTTTTCTAGAAAAGAACACAACATAATACTTGATGATTGCCGTTACCCTAAATACGGCATGTTAATTCAATCACTTATACATTCAAATAAAAGCTAGTTTAAAAGCTAAACAAAATTCGCTCGAAACATATTTCGAATAGAATCATGACTTTCAACATAAATTTTTATGATATCCAATAATTCAGAATTAAAAAAGTGTTGCCAGCTTAGAGTTTTATACTTCCATAAAAAACTTATTTTTTACCAATTTCAAGGTTATTTCAATTAATATTAGGCAACTGATTTTCTATACTGGCTATAATATAACACCGGGGATAAATTTTGTGAATTAAATAATTTTTAACAAGACTTTCACAATAGTTTTCTCAACAATTTCACAAGCTTGAAACTTATAAACTTATCATAAGCCAATTCTATATAGTTTTAATTTAGTAGGAACTGGCAGCACACGTATATGTGTGAGTGTGTGTGTGTATGTGGCTGTGTGTGTGTGTGTCTGTATGTTATGTATGTATGTATGTATGGGTAATGTATGGTTATGCAGACGAAATATGTTTCAACGAACCAGTTTTAAGGTTTCACATTTTATTCTCCAATCCATGGCACGCCAATCTCCCTACCACCCCCCTTTTAAGCCATCACATACACGACTTGTTTAACTTTCAATAGTCATGTCTTCTTTCATATTGTGGATTAGTTCTGTATTTAAAATGTAAACCTGCAACAAAATATGTATGAACGTGTTTCTCTTGCTGCTGCATTTTAAAATAGAGTTCATAAATATTTAAAATTTAAACAAAAACAACTTAAAACAAAATTTGAAAGCTTTTCTATTGCTTATAAAAGGGGTTTATTGTTTCTTTTTTTTAATAAAAAAAAGGAGAGTTTCTAACAAACGTTTGGACAATTGTAATCCCAGATTTATGTATTTTCTATTCAGCTGATTTTTCTCTTAATATAAAACAACAACAAAAAAAGTTTATTATTAGTTCCATTTAAAAGCGATTGTTCTAGAATCTGCTCAATTGAAGAAATATATTCTCTCTCATCTTTTACAGGACATTATGTACAGAGGAATAGGCGCACAGCGTGTTTTTTAGAGTGTCACAACTTTGAGTTGGCATCACTGCTTTATTTGACACACCATTTAACAGCTGATCGTTGCTTTTTGTTAAGTTTTCTTTGAAATTTAATTATGAATCGTCCTGCACCAGAGCAACGCCAGCAAATTGTTGAAATTTTTACTCAAAATATTTGTTTTGTCCGTCAAATCTCTTCCATTAAAAATTTTATTATCCGCTGCAGCCCATTTCGGCCTGAATAGATGAGTAAATAAAAAAAATTTTCCCATTTGGAGTGAAAAGAATTCACAAGCTTTTGTCGCAGCACCATTTCACATCCACAGAAATTTACATTCTGGTGCGCTTTATGACGTAACGGCGTCATTGGCCCATATCTCCTCAAAAACGACGATGCTCGGAATGTTGCTGTCAATAGTGAACGGTAGAGTAACAGAATTCGAAATTTTTTTGAACCTCAATTGCGTGGCACTAATCCTGCTGATATCTGGTTCCAAAAGGACGGTGCTACAATTGATTTGCTCAAACAAACTTTTGATGAAGAACTAATTTTACGAAGTGGCCCAATTGATTGTGGTGTTATTTAACCCGATTCTCATTATTTTATTTAGGGTTATGTTGAGTCACTGGACGACGTCGATAAGTCAGAAAAAAATGGGCACCTGAAAATCGTCATTCGAAGAGTTCGAATGCGGCGAAAAGTTGTTGAACTTTGATGTTCCAGATGGCGCCTTATACGTGCCAACCGTGGCGGCCACATGGCAGAAATCGTATTTTAACATCATTATCATGAAATTTTCTTTTAAATAACACCCGTTTCGTTAACTATAAAAACAGTTTTTGGTTGTATTTTATTAATTTTTAGAGCATAAATTATTTTCACTACAGCCGTTTAGCATTATATTGTCATTCTGAATACACCAGCACAATGGGACCAGGTGCTTGCATTGAATTGTTGGTTATGTCAGCTGATATGCAAAATAGCTGTTGACATATTATTTTTTTATATTGATGAATAGAACAGAAATGGTGGACAATATGAAAAGCACATTTGTCACTTGACACTTTGGAAAACTTGGTTCCAGGTCCACTGCAGGGTAAAATAATTGATTTTTATTAATATTTTATTGAATTGATTTTTATTAATAAGTACTAGGAAATAAAAAGCTTTTTATATTATTAAAAACAAAATTTGTAAAATGTTTGATAATTTCGAAAGTTTGTTTCTGTAATTTTTCTCCAAAGCGGCAACTCTGATTGGCACTTAAATTGTTAATCGAATAAAGGTAAAGTTTGTAAAATTCGTGTGAATAATAAAAGTAAACAGTGTGAAAATATTGAAATTTTGTTTTTGTGTACATACAAATTTCACCGTCGCGAAGTGATTTACACAATTAAAGCCGGAATTATTATCGCAACAGTTTTTCCAAATGACCACACTGTCACACAAACTATAAATGGTTTTATAAATTAATATAAATATTTTATTTCAGGCGTTATTTCATTTGTTATGAAGATACAAATTCTTGGCCTTCGGCGGCATTCGTCGTTCGTCTCAATTGTGTTTCTAGTGCAATACCTTAAAGGCTGCCTCTGTTGCACAACAATTTCCCTTTAAATTGATTTTCATATTTTTATTCCATTCATTGAGTTAAAAAAAAATAATTAAAAGATAAAAATATGTGTGGAGAAGTATCCAACAGCATTTATTTTGCAGTGCGTTAAATATCTTGATAAAACGTTTCTCCAACGTTCGAATACAACAACAGTAGCTGTCATTTGCTATTGTTTTAGTATCGTTTCGCAAACGTCATGTTGTGTCTAGTTAACGAGCATTCGATGTTGTAGCGATTGGTGAAGAAGTAAAAAGAGACGCAGAAGTTTTGTGCTCAATAATTTCAAACTTCATTATTAAGTGCGGTTCTTTATGTTTTCAACAGTGGCAAGCAAAATAATAGGGACATGTTTGCATGATTATTCCCGGCATACAAATGTTATATCAGAACATGTTCGATGGTGTAACTTTATGATCAAAAAGGTAAAAATAGATAACAAAAATTTCTCAATTTTCAATTCCTACTTTTTGTTTATTCACGCCGAAAGCTTCTCAGCTTCCCTGCCTATAAAAACAAGCCACATGCTTCTTTGTGAGGCGTTCTATTCTGGTCTAACTGACAAAATTACACCAAAAAAGGTAGCAATTAACAGTGTTCTTAATTGCATTAAGTCAGCATTTGCAGGGATTAAGAAAATATCTCATAAACATAGAAATTACGCGGCCTTAAATTCCCACACCACAAGCGATTTGAAGTCTTAAAGTGGATTGTTCTTATCATGCCACCCAGCCCTTTTTCACAAAAAAGTGCCATATTTTCCACGGTATTCACACACAAGCTAATAAAATGGCACACATCCACACACACTTACTCAAACACAAACATTTATTTGTGTACGCATCACTTTTTCATTTTTATTCACACACTCTCCGCTGCGTTTTCGTTCTAATCATCGCTGAAGCAGTCACGTAGTGGCGTAGTTTAATTTTTTTCGCGCATCTTTCGGCTGAAACGTTATTTACAATTGTAAATTTTTTTTAATTCTTTTTTTAAAATTGTTAATATGATAAAATTATGTTGCACGTGACATGTTCAGTAGATAGCAGGGTATTCGATTCGGTTAACCGATTAATTACCACCCGATTAACTGATCGTTTAATTTTAATATCTTAAAATAATAAAATCATGTTGCATGTGACACGTTCAATAGATAAAAGGGTAACCATTCGGTTAACCGATTAATTACTATTCGATTGACTAATCGTTTCATTTAAAATTAGCTTTTTTCCATAATCGATTAAATTGGTCAATTCAAGTTGATTAACCGATTAATCAATGTAACAATATATTTAATTATTTTTGAATTCTTAATATGATAAAATCATGTTGCACGTGACATGCTCAGTAGATAGCAGGGTAATCGATTCGGTTATCCGATTAATTACCACAAGATTAACTGATCGTTTAATTTTAATATCTTAAAATAATAAAATCATGTTGCATGTGACACGTTCAATAGATAAAAGGGTAACCATTCGGTTAACCGATTAATTACTATTCGATTGACTAATCGTTTCATTTAAAATTAGCTTTTTTCCATAATCGATTAAATTGGTCAATTCAAGTTGATTAAGCGATTAAACAATGTAACAAAATATTTAATTTTTTTTTAATTCTTAATATGATAAAATCATGTTGCACGTGACATGTTCAATAGATAGCAGGGTAATCGATTCGGTTATCCGATTAATTACCACCCGATTAACTGATCGTTTAATTTTAATATCTTAAAATAATAAAATCATGTTGCATGTGACACGTTCAATAGATAAAAGGGTAACCATTCGGTTAACCGATTAATTACTATTCGATTGACTAATCGTTTCATTTAAAATTAGCTTTTTTCCATAATCGATTAAATTGGTCAATTCAAGTTGATTAAGCGATTAAACAATGTAACAAAATATTTAATTTTTTTTTAATTCTTAATATGATAAAATCATGTTGCACGTGACATGTTCAATAGATAGCAGGGTAATCGATTCGGTTATCCGATTAATTACCACCCGATTAACTGATCGTTTAATTTTAATATCTTAAAATAATAAAATCATGTTGCATGTGACACGTTCAATAGATAAAAGGGTAACCATTCGGTTAACCGATTAATTACTATTCGATTGACTAATCGTTTCATTTAAAATTAGCTTTTTTCCATAATCGATTAAATTGGTCAATTCAAGTTGATTAACCGATTAATCAATGTAACAATATATTTAATTATTTTTGAATTCTTAATATGATAAAATCATGTTGCACGTGACATGCTCAGTAGATAGCAGGCTAATCGATTCGGTTATCCGATTAATTACCACCCGATTAACTGATCGTTTAATTTTAATATCTTAAAATAATAAAATCATGTTGCATGTGACACGTTCAATAGATAAAAGGGTAACCATTCGGTTAACCGATTAATTACTATTCGATTGACTAATCGTTTCATTTAAAATTAGCTTTTTTCCATAATCGATTAAATTGGTCAATTCAAGTTGATTAACCGATTAATCAATGTAACAATATATTTAATTATTTTTGAATTCTTAATATGATAAAATCATGTTGCACGTGACATGTTCAGTAGATAGCAGGGTATTCGATTCGGTTAACCGATTAATTACCACCCGATTAACTGATCGTTTCATTTTAATATCTTAAAATTATAAAATCATGTTGCATGTGACACGTTCAATAGATAAAAGGGTAACCATTCGGTTAACCGATTAATTACTATTCGATTCGACTAATCGTTTCATTTAAAATTAGCTTTTTTCTATAATCGATTAAATTGGTCAATTCAAGTTGATTAACTGATTAATCATTGTAACAAAATATTTAATTTTTTTTGAATTCTTAATATGATAAAATCATGTTGCACGTGACATGTTCAGTAGATAGCAGGGTAATCGATTCGGTTAACTTATTAATTAATGTAATAAAAATTTTAATTTTTTTAATTTATTAATATGATAAAGTCATGTTGCACGTGACACGTAGATAATAGGGTATTCATTCCGTAAACCGATGTATTACTACCCGATCGTTTCATTTAAAATGAACTATTTTCTATAACCGATTAAACTGGTTAATTTCAGTTGATCGTTCATTAGATAACAGGGTATTCAAAAATCATTCGGTCAGCCGATTAATAGTTTAATTTGAAACTAGCTATTTTCGATTATCAATTAAACTGGTTACTTTCAGTTGATTAACCGATTAATCGATGTAACAAAACTATATCCATATTATTTTTTGTGTGTTTTTTAACAATTTCTTTCGCAAAACTAACGCTGGGGTTTAATAACGTTCTAAATTAATTTATATCTTTTATTATAATTTCCGAATTTCGTAAAGAACACTTGGGTAATTTGAAATGAATCAAGACACAATAGAACAGCGATAAAAAAAAAATTTTTGGATTTTATTATGAAACTGTTTTGAGGCAGCGTGCTCATCGCAATTTTTTAATGTGCCCATTTCATTTGAATGGTTTTGTCAACAAACAGTATATGGACTACCGAGAATACAAGAAGAGTTCATCCGCAGCAACTACACACACTTCAGTGTACTTTTTGGCACAGTGTATCGTCTGAATGGGTCATCAGTGCATATTTCTTTGAAAATGCACATCGAGCCTCAGTTACAATTAATGGCGATGAATATTGAACGATGCTGCATAATTTTATTGAGACCGACTGTAGAAAACCATCCCCAGTTGTGGTTCCAAAAGGACGCAACCACAGTCCACACTGCAGGAGATACAATGGCACTGTTACGGGTCCTCTTTGACGACGGAATTATTTCGCACAGAAGCGATTTCTCACATTCAACCGATTTAACCGCGGCAGACTGTTTTCTTTGGGGTTATTTGAATTAATGGGTTTACGTCAATAAGTAGCGACCATGGAACAGCTAAAAAATATATTCACAATGAAATAGTGCAAGTTTGGAGGAATTCTAAAACAGAAATTACTTTTCGAAAGTGATGTTGGATCTAATTTTCTGCTAAAAAGTGCAAAAAATGTTGCACTCTTTTCTAGAAAAGAGATCAGCTTAAGAAATTCGAAAACAAACTTCTTTGCAGATTGTTCGGTACCAGGATTAGTTGGACCACTGAAGAAACTCTGCAATTGAATTAGAAGTGAAAAAATATTTTTAAAATTTAAAACAGGAATCCAAAGGACAAAAAGAAAATTTTAAAAGTTTAGAGAAGATCAGAGAAGAGAACGGAGGAATAGATATTCTGCATTACCGAATGCTCGCGATTCCGCCAAATTTTTGCTGAATTAAATCCGAAGAATCCTTGAAGACATATTCTTTCGAAAGGACTTTTTCAATTAGTTTTTTAATTCATTAATAATAACAAATATGTTCCACATATTCTCACATCTGACAAATATGTGGCGAAATCAGCGTGACCACTATTTTTCTAACGTTTTTCTAGGAGTTCTTGTATGTACTCGATAAATAAAACTATATAAGATAACAGTGATTGTGTATTGAATGGATTGATTCTAAAAATCTTTTCCTCAAATTTAAAATTTCAACCAGAAGTTATTCGTGGCGCTTCTTTCGTCAAATATTTCATCAATGTGTTTCATTAATATTAATCAATTCTATTTTAAGTTCTTCTAGAGATCTTTAAGACATCAATTTCCAAGTCATAATATTCTTGTGCCGTTTTCTTTTCTGGAAAACATGTGCCATTTTTTCCTCCTTCTCTAAAAGTTGGCTGTTTGGAAGAGTTTTAAAACAGAAATAATTTTTCATAAAAATATATAAATAAGTTCCTTTTATTACTACTATTAAAAAGTGTAAGAAATGTTGCATTTTTTTAGAAAAGAACACAACACTAAATGGATATAAATAAAATTTTCAAGTTTAAGATCTTTTTATTTCAAATTAAAGCAATTACTTTTTGTTATTTTGTGTGACTTCTTCTGTAAATGAAATATTTTATTCGATTTGAAAAATTTTTGTGAAACAAAAATATTATGAAAATTATTTGTCAACAATAAAATACATTATTTTGACCCTCAATCGGCCCACCGATCAATTAATATATCAGCGGACTATGAACCGAGTAATTTATGATCTCCAATAATTAATCAAACGATTAAAACAACACCCCCATTAATGGAACACCCTCTGGTATGTATCTACGACGAAAATCTGGTATCTGCTTTTAAACGCTTCCAAATACTTTTACCTCTTACTTTAACCCCTTAAAACTTCTCCAGTTTTAACGATTTGATTACAAAAAAAAAAATAAATGAAGCTTGAAAATTCATGTCTTCTTTTTCCGGCTTTTTATAGTGCGAATTTAATTAAGTCGTTTAATAGAACGACGACATGCGATTTCATTTTACTGCCACACGCACAAACGAACAACCACATTTACCGTTAATTCAAAGTGAAAGGAAAAAAGTTGGAGCATTTAAAATTTTTTTTTTTAAAAAGTCAGTAACTCAAAACAAGCACGTCAGTTATGAGCGATTATGGGGGCGTTATATCCCCCATATTCATATTCAGCAAAATATCTTCAACTTTAAGCTGCGAGTAGGAATATATATATTTTGCGCGAATACTATTTTAAAAGTGTGTGTGTGTGTGTGTGTGTGCACAAGTATTTGTTTTAAAAAGGGGAAGGGGAATGCTACACGAGATAATAATTTTTGTGAAAATGTGTTTCCATGTGCACACGTACGTGCGTGGCAATTACGTTCCTTTTGTCTCTTTATGCTGACAGTTTAATCCTGGATTCATTAAAACAACAGTTACTTTGTAGCAAAGTAACGTCACGCAGACATGCACGCACCGCTACACTAAGTGGCAGTTATGACAGTCACAAATTTAAAAACGCTACTCACAGCTTTAATTCTAAATATATTTTTCTTTTCTTTTTTGACATTAAAAATATTCTTTTTAATTATTCAGTTTAACAATAAGAAAGTGATTCATTTAAAAGATTTTACTTTTCATTAAGAAAAATTTCAAAAAACTGACAACTAGTCAGATTATTTTGACTCTGCAATGAAACAAATAATTGTTTCACTTGATTCCTTTTGGGGGAATATATTAACTGGAGTATTGCAGCCAACTTCAGGTTGCTGTGGGCGGCAGTAGTTAATCCCAAGTCTACGTTGCGTAAAATTCCGGGTTCGTCTTTGATCTGAGTCAAGAATATTGTATCGAATTTGTCAGATCTACAATAATACAAGGATGGGTTATTTGCTGTCGGCTTGTCTCAGTGACGAAGGCATGGCACTGGTCGCTGAGCTTCTTAATACCGTCATGTATTAAAGAACAGAATAAACCACTCTCATATGTCGTTACCTGTAGCACATATTTCACCGGGGAAGTTAAAAGTAAAAATAGCAACAAAAAAATTATATTTTCGGTCATCTTCTAAAAACTGGTTCAAGACAAAAAAGCAAATTTGGTTAAGTCTTTAGTTGTTCTCTGCACCTGACCCGCTTATTAAGGGTCATCTCCGGAAAACTGGTTCAAGACAAAAAAAAAAATCTTGGGTCTTGTCGTTATACGATGGCTGGGCCTTAACTGTTCTAAGCTGGTAACTCACTTTTATAACGCACTGTTTTTTCCTAAACAATCGAAATAAACACATGCCGCAGCTGCCGAATTCCAGAGTTGAGAAACAAAAAAAATTTCACACGAAATAAAATATATATAAATTCTTAATAAGACACCCTATTAAAACTTCATGATGTATTAACCCTGGATGGTGACTGCTAATTTATGTAAATTAAGGACGAATAAATTTTGAAATTAGTTCTAAAAAAACAATTTTCAATATTAAAAACAAAAAAATTTTTTTAATAAAATATTCTATTCAAAAAACAATTTTATAAAATATAACAAAAGAAAAACTTTTTTTCTCTCTTGAAATTCGATAGGAATTTCAACACACATCAAAGAGTTTTGTGATAAAAAGTAAATGAGCTTCGTCGATTTGAAGAACAGTAACCATCCAGGGTTAATAACAGTAACCATCCAGGCTTTTAAAACATGTTTTATTATAAAAATTGTTTCAAAACCTTTTGAAATGCGTTACTGTTAAAGTGGGAAGTCTGCTTTTTATTTAATTTCAATTGCGTTGCCGTCAGAAAACGAAATTAATGTCCCAGAGGATCACCAATTTTAAGCTTCATTTCATATTAATAAAATAAGACACGATTTGTTTCGTTTTATGATTTTTTTAATTGCGGCCTTCTTCTTCCAGACAATTTTCCATATTATTTTCTATTTAACTCACAGATTGTGCGAACATAATTTTTACGAAATTGTGTTAACAACTTGTTTTTATCATGACCAGCCATTAATTTGAAAAAAGAAAGAAAATAAATAAAATAAAAATAAACAAAAATGTTGTGTTAAAGTGTCTTCGGAAGTGTTTTTTAGTTTCCATTGTTTGACAAACAGTCCCCAGTGTGCTTATATTCTTCTTCTTCTTTTTTTGTAAATAAATTTACATAATTATACTTAAAATGGTAATAAATGCTTTATAAGTCAACACAGGAAGTTGTTAAAATACTCCCCAAAGTTTAAATGGTCTTCGCGCAAATAACACAAACTCTGTGGAGCAACTTTTTTTTTTATCCAGCTCTGCAGCCTTAAATAAATTTTTTTTCTTTATATTCTGTTGAAATCTACAGTTGTGTGCTGGTTTCATTATTAACACCATCATCATCACCATCATCATCATCATAAAATGAAATATAAAAAGTCCACAAAACGCACACGTCACAACCTAAACATTTTCGACACAAATTCAGTAAATAATGAGAGAAAACTGAATTTTATTCACTAAACTTTATTAAAGAAAAACCTTTATCAAAAAATTTCTTAGAATAAATGAACAAATTTTCCATAACTTCCACTCAACTGAATGAGAAGTATCAGCTAATAAATAAAAGTCATAACAAGAACTCCCGTTCATCGCTTTCCCTCTTATTGTAGTTGTAAGAGAAAAAGAAACCAGAAACATCCAGCATCACTTTTAGTAATGAGAGCAGCAAAAGTCTCTTGGAGAGCCCCATGGTTTTTCTCTTCTTGAAGGATTCATATCGAGAAGAGTAAAATGTGTTGCGAAGAGGATCGAAACTGTAAAAAACGCTTATTCACCAGGCCGTTTATGTCGAACGTAAAGTGGATGAAAACCGCTAAAAACACCGAGAGGGGATTTTTTTCAAAGCCCATTTCCACAATTCGGAATATTTATGTTCTGGCATTAAACGATTCATGGCCACTGGCCAAAACCTGAACTTGAACACAGTTTGACTTTCTCAGCTTTAGTTTAATATATCCAAATTTTTATTTCGTTCCTCTAAAAGGATTGCCCGTTAGAAGAAATTAAAAATCCTCTCCCGTGAGTTATTTTGTTTTGAGCCATTTTTGTTATTCGTTTTGCTCAGATGCCTGCCGGAGTGCTGAAATAATCATGTCTTTTGTTTTCTTACGAACGGTCAGACCAGATGAGTGAACAAAATGAAATCCAGCATTGAAAAACAAAAAAACAAAAAAAAAAAACACACGCACGTGGGACCACCTGCGATGATACGTTTGGTGTTGCACATGAAGTTGCCCGATTGTTGTGACACAAAGAAAAAAACACAAACAAAAAAAAAATGCAGTGGCGACAACACACATGCCCACATGTGAAAGAAATTGAAAGGAAAACCTGCAACAGGACATAAAAAGGATACAACAAATATGTAAACGAAAAAATATTTGGTCAGAGATTTGATGTGTTGTGTGAGTAAAATCTTTTAAAAATTAAAATATTTGGTGAACATCAAGAGTCATAAAAAATTATTTTGTGGAAACTTTGCTCGGCTGTCCTTCATTCATGTAGACATGCAGCGGCATGCAAAAACTATTGTAAATATTTAGATTGGAGGTGGTTGCGATTTTCTCAACCAGACGATTTACATATTTCATTTCACTCTATCGCTAAATGTCTTTTAGAAAATGTTTTTCAAAAATCGCCAAAACCAAACCCCAAAAACGCCAAAATCTAAAATAGAACCGAAAATTTTTAGCTGCACCATCACGTTGGAGTGCATTAAGATTTTTCAACGAAATTTTTTTAGAAAATGTTTTCCAAAAATCGCCAAAACAAAACCCTAAAAACGCCATAAGCTAAAATACGGCTGAAAATATTTTGGTTACACAATCACGTTGGAACGCATTAAGATTTTCCAACGAAAATGTCTTTTCGAAAATTTTTTCCAAAAATCGCCAAAACAAAACAATAAAAACCTCAAAATGAAGAATATGATTGAAAATTTTTAGCTACACCATTATGTTGGAATATATTAAGACTTTCCAAAGCAAATGTCTTTTAAAATATGTTTTCTAAAAATCGTCAAAATCAAATCCTAAAAACGCCAAAATCTAATATATGGCTAAAAATTTTTTAGCTGCACCATCACGTTGGAATATATTAAGACTTTCCAACGAAAATTTCTTTTAGAAATTGTTTTCCAAAAAACGCCAAAACCAAACCCTAAAAACGTCAAAATGAAGAATATGGCTGAACATTTTTTAGCTGCACTTTCACGTTGGAGTGCATTAATATTTTCCAACGATTTTCGTTCTAGAAAATGTTTTCCAAAAATCGCCAAAAAACCTAAAAGCGCCAAAATCTAGAATATCGCTGAAAATTTTTTTCGAATGTGATAAGATTTTCTAACGAAAATGTCTTTTAGGAAATGTATTCCGAAAATCGCCAAAACCAAATCCTAAAAACGCCGAAATCTTCAAAAACAACAGATATTTTAATATTTTCAAATATCCTCCTACATATACGAAAATGTTCTGAAATCAATAGCGTCCTGCAAAGCGTAATCAATTCGAACCAGTGGCTTTCAAGATTCCTCAACACGAGTTTTCCCACAAAATCGTCCTCTTCGTTGGTTAAAAAAAAATCGTCAAAACTATTTTGCGCTCTACGCGGACTCTAGCGCTGCATTGTTTGTATTCTGCAGCTGTCAAGTTCTTAAATGTCAAATCTGGTCGACGCAAAATCTCATTTGCTCTTACGAAAGAGTGATTAATTTGGCGCCACCCTGTAGTATGAAGCTATTCCTAGAGGAAATAAGTTTACAAAAAATGTGTAATTCCACTGCGACCAATTTATTCGAATTCATAGTTAAACTGGCATATTGTCGTTTTTAACTCGTCGAATTATTTTTAAATTTTTACAAAAAATTTTAAAATTTTTTTTAAATCAATAAGTTTGTATTTAATAGATGTTTATATTTCCATCGCATATATAATTTTTCTGAAATGTTAGAATTCCTTTAAGAGCTAAAATTTAACAACAAAATGGTTCTCCAGTAAAAACTTTCTGACCAGATCAAAATGTTCAGAAAAATTCAACATTTTGCCTAAAAAATTTTCCTACAATTTCAAATAAATTCAAAGCAAAATGTTGTGTTAAATATTCAAAAAGAAAGTTACTCCCATTTAATTTAAAATCCAGAGATCATTTATTTTTTTTTATTCTCCATGCACGAGTAGCGATGGCCGACTGGCTGCCTTCTTAAATTTATTCGCATTTTATTTAAGAGTTTTGAACTTCTTTCTGTGACCCGACCCACATTTATCATCATGAAAAGTGAGACTGAGAAAACGATATGAAATTCCTATAAACCAACGTGTGATGCTGCCACATGTTGGCCATGTGGCAGGTGAAGCATTTCCTACTTATCTCGCTGCTCTCACACACTTACAAACGCTTTTGCCACACTATTAAATTGCAAAACTTGTCTAAAAGTGACAATTTATTACCAACAACTTTGCACGAGCAGAGATAAACATTGAACAAGAGGCTTCACTTGGGTGTTGGCTGGCTCTCTGTCTCTCTCTCTCTCTCTCTGGCTGAGTCGTCCAGGCCCACAAACACACGACAACATGTCGTACAACAAGTATGAAAATTCGTTCATTTGAGCCCCGGCATTGTTGGTGAGTGTGTGTTGTTGTTGCAAAACAAATTTTATATCGACGAAAATAATATTTAATAAAATGATTTATTCGACTCGAGGGATTTTTCATGAGGCTAAAGTTTATTAATTTATTTTTATTTAAATTAAATTATTGTTTTTTCACATACAATTTATTTCGAAAATTGTCACAAATTCTGGGTTATTAAAGCGGAAGTCGTCAAGTGGCAACAACAGGATCCACCTGAGCCTCTGTGGCTTAGGAATTACGGGCACTTATTATTGTCATCCTTAGCACATTTTCAAAGAATAAGTTGACGCAAGTCTGTGCCTTAAATTATTAAGATAGACAAGAATTGTTGTACTGCAATAATTCAGTGTATGAATTCTACCCACGCACAGTGGGATAGTATACCAATAAAATAGTTTAGAAAATAAAATTTATTCTAAATGGGCAGATATATTTTATTTTGACTTCTTTCGGCAAGCAGGGTATGAGCTCTACTCATGCACAGTGGGATTGTATAACAATATAATAGTTTACAAAAAATAATTAATTCTAAATGGACAGATATATTTTGTTGGAACTTCGTCTTGCACTCAGGATAAGAATTATACTCATGCGCAGTGGGATGGTATATCAATGAAATAGTTCAGATAATATAATTTAAAGATCCCTTGTTCTAAATGGACAGATATATTTTGTTAAGACTTCGTTTGGCACTCAGGGTAAGAGTTCCAGTCATGCACAGTGGGATTGTACACCAGTGAAATAGTTCAGAAAAAAAACATTTATTCTAAATGGACAGATATATTTTGTTAAGACTTCGTTTGGCACTCAGGGTAAGAGTTCTAGCCAAGCACAGTGGGATTGTATACCAATGAAATAAGTCAGAATATATAATTTATTCTAAATGGACAGATATATATTGTTGGGACTTCGACTGGCACTCAGGTTACGAATTACTCATGCACAGTGGGATAGTATACCAATAGAATAGTTCAGAATATATAGTTTAAGGATTTACTATTCTCAATGGATAGATATTTTGTAGGGACTTCGCTTGGCACTCAGGGTAAGACTTCTAGCCATGCACAATGGGATTGTGTAGCAATAAAATAGTTCAGAAAATATAATTTTAGGATCCCTTCTTCTAAATGGACAGATATATTTTGTTGGGACTTCGTCGGGCAATCAAGGTATGAAATTTACTCATGCACAGTGGGATTGTATACCAATGAGATAGTTAAAAATATATTACTTAAGGATCCCTTATTCTAAATAAACAGATATATTTTGTTGGGATTTCGGCCGGAAATCAAGGCTTGATTTCTACTCAGGACACGCATTAAGCGCATCTATAAAAGACGGCGACTGATGAAAAAATATAAGTCCAGGGGACTATTCGGAATGCGGTGAATAAATGTAAGTCCGCCAAAGGTGTAAACAAACAATCGACACCTGTACGTTGAAGAATTAAAAGATCTGCCCATAACAACGATCATGCTTATAACTAATTTCTTTTCTAGAGAAAAATGCAACATTTTTTACACTTTTTCATAGAAAATGCAAAATTTTTACACTTTTTCATAGAAAATGGTAACATTCTGTTATATGAAATTAAAGAATTGATTAGAAATCAATCAAGCATTTCCTGCGAAAAATTATTTCTGTTTTAAGACTCCTTCAAACTTCCACTTGTTAGAAGAGAAAACTTTACACATTTTCCAGGATATATGGAACAAGGACTGCACCTAATTCATTGAACTGGGGATCACTTGGTTGTAAAAATTCAACCACTTGAAACTAACGTTCTCACGTAGTACCTGCAATTTTTTTTTATAAAATTTGTGCTACAAAGAGAAATGAGAAATCATGTTTTATATATCCCCCTATTAAAAAAAATCGGTGGGAGCACAGAAATCAGCTGTTTTCTTTCTATGCGACATAAAAAGTACACCGATTTTTATTTTTTAGAATTGCGTGCTTTCAAGTATTTATGAAACAAAAACGAAGTAAAATAATTTTCTTTTTTTGCTTTTTTAAGAAAATTAAAATTATTTTTTACTAAATTCCAGCAAGAATTTAGAAAAGGTTATTTTATTCTGCACATCTACACAAATATAACTTTTGAACAAAATGAGAATTGGGCACATTGGTGAACAATTAGATATACAAAAGTGTACCACAAAGTCTTGTAATCTTTATGTGTAAACCGTTCATGCACAGGATTTCAATTCAATTTTATTCTGAATATCTGCACAGATATACATAAGTTTTCAAAGTAGTATTTTATTATTTATTATCTACACAAAAAAGGATCTTTTTTATATCACAAGCTCAGAATATATAATTTAAGGATTTATTATGCTTAATGGAGAGATATTTTGTAGGGACTTCGATTGGCACTCATGGTAGGAATTATACTCATGCACAGTGGGATTGTATACCAATAAAATAGTTCAAAAAATATAATTGAAGGGTCTCTAATTCTAAATGGACAGATATATTTTAGTGGGTCTTCTATTGGCACTCATTAACTTTTAGTTGTTTAAAAGTGTACTAAAACATGAATGTATATACCGTTCTTTAAAATATTAATGTAACGAATTTATTAAAAACCAATTATATTCTGAATATCTACCCTAAATTATCTTATTGAAACTAGACGATTTTTGTACATTAACATACTATTAGATATTTAAAAATGTACCACAAAACCATGAACTTTGTGTGTATACGAAAAACGCCTTAACGAAAAATGATTTCCACTGTTCTACAGCACACTTTTGAATGCAATTTAAATGAAATAAAGAGCGGCTCTTTTCAGAGCAAGTGAGAAGAGGAAAAAAGGGGTTTAAAATAAAAACATTTCCCTGCAATCTCGAGTAAAGTGGCACTTTAATGGTTTTGCATTTGACACTTTTTCTCGCACTTTATTTTGTGTGCGCAAACACTTGAAACGCTTTGCATACGGCAAAAACATGAAGATGCTAGAGTATTTATAAAAATATTATTATAAATTATATATTATTTGTTGACATTTTCCTTTAGATCGTTTCATTTTTGTTACTGTTGAGATGAAATACGAGTGACAACAAATAAAGCAGCAGCAGAAAACAAAATGTGTCTTCGGTTGCTATTAAAAAATGCTTTTTTTCTTTTTTCTTTCACATTTTCATTGTGCAGTTAATGAAAGAAGCTTGCAACATCTTAAAAGCATCATTTGAAGTGTCTACTCCTGATAACTTTGGCACAAATCCAAGAGAGAGTTTTGCATTAAGAAAACTGCATTAAATAACTGGACACTTGCAGACAGTAAATTTTTGCTTTTCACTCGGAATTATTGTGAGTAGTTAATGGAGTTTTGATTTGTGTGTTTTACAAACCCCAGATAAATTAGAGTGAACAAATTTGCGAATACAGGGTGTCTGGTGGCAAATTTTAATTTTTAAATACGATGATTTCAAAAATTGATAAACGGTGCGGAGGGAGGCTGGCGCCGTTGGAATTATCGATTGTGCGGACTTGTCGGGTCGGTCACGGTGCCCCAGTGGTTTAGGGAGCATCGCTCTACATTTTTTAAGAATAATATTTCTTTTGTAATTTCTCGTCGAAAATTTTGTTGAAAAGTTCGGTTTTCGGCGAACCAATGATAGACCGAGTGTAAATTGAATTCGTCCGTATGTGCAGAGATGCCGCACAACTGCTACGGTTATAAATGTCCCACGGCCAGGGCCCAGTCGATCCTCAAAAACTTCCGAAAGCATTGATTTGGTTGAAAGCAGTTTACATGAAAATCCGGGAAACTGCAGAATCACTGGGACTTCCAAGAGCGATGCAACTTTCTAAAAGGATCTGAAGTTTCATCCTTTTAAGCCCAAATCGTTTAGGATCTGGAAAAAAGTGACTTTGATTTACGCAAAAGTGTTTGTGAAACCATGTTGGACAGTTTTCGAACTGTAAGTCCCATTTTTTTTGGAACAACGAGGTCCACTTTTTCAAGACCCCGCAACCCTCGATTGAAAGAAAAAAACCATTCCATTACCCCGGGGTAATTGTTTGCTGTGCCACGCATGAAATCAAGGGACCATTTTTTTCTAAAAAATTTCCGAGGCCAGGCGACGACTGTCAGTGGTTACTAAATCCTTTCTGCCAAAGCTACGAACTCATCCATCGTACTTTTCACACGCGCAGTTTTAACAGGATGGGACGACTGCTTCCATAAATTTGCTGCGGGAAAATTTACCCCAAATACTGATCAGTCGGCTTGGGAACATTCTATATGGCCCTCGAGGACGCCCGATCTAACTCCCATGGATTTTTTTTTTAAGTTTATAATGACAATCTTTTCTGTTTCGATGAATTTGTTGCGTTTTGGCGACATCCCATATGGCCATTGAGTTCGCCCGATCTAACTCCCGTGGATTTTTTTATGGGGCCTATATCAAAGAAAGGGTTTATAATGACAATCCCCAATATCTGGTGGCTTTAAAAGAAAAGATTCGTCGGGATATCAGCTCAATGAAACCAGGTTTATTGCAGCGTGTGGCGCACAGCACAAGGCTCCGTTTTGAACAGTGTGGTCAACTCGACAGAAGGCATCTGGATGACACACTCTTTCAAAACTAAAATCCGGATTCCTATTCCATCGTTCACATCTACCAGACACCCTGCATTATTATTTGAAGCTAAAATTATTTTCTATATTTTATTAATTTTTTTTTATTAATATGGGAACAGTTATTTTGAAAAACAACTGTTTAAAAATGGCATTTTTTCTAAGAACTTTAATAAAAATTATATTTTTTAGGAATTTTATTTTTTATATAAAAGTAATTTTGTAAAAAATTCTTTTCCAAAATACTTTTCCAATACTTCAACTATTCCTTGTTAAAATTTTGACTCTGGTAATATTTCCAGCTGGAACGATATTGAGCGCTGGGAAACGCAACACAAGCATTCGTGTTCGTTGGGCTACGCCATCTTTTTATTGGCAATAATTTTTTCTATATTTTCTAATATTTCTTTGGCACTCAAATCAAGACAGTTGGATATTTAAGTCTCATGTCTCATATTATCATACGATAGTAATATCAGTTATTATCTTAAGCCGTTGTCTATATAATTTTTAAAAATAAAAAATATCTTATTAAATAAATTCAAATTCCCACCCAAACAAACTGTGCAAATAAATAATATTTAAGAGGAAAATAAGCAGATGCTGCAAACACAAAACAGCTCGTGTAGACAAACGTGATTAAGCATCCTCGTCAATTTGTGCGGCAGATGTTTGCCACTGGTTTTGTCTTTCATCTGATTAGCAGTAATCCGTTCCATTTATGATGCACTTGATATGCATATCGGCACTTGAGACTGGAGTATAAAAGAGATACTCAAATTCTTAATAAGTGGAAATAAAAATAAACACCGTGTAGAGGTGAAGAAATTAAGGTGACTCCATATGGAGAGACAAACTGGCACAGTAGGACTAGAAAAAAAGATTCAATAATGAAATTATAAACCACTTTTTGGATCACAAAAAAGAATCGAGTGGTATAATTATTCCACTGATGCAAATATTATATAATAAGACCAAGTTTTATTAATCCGGTTAATTGACTGTAATGAAGCGGCTTAATGAAGCCCATATAAAATCAAACGAACAGTAATCATTAATCGCTTAACCCTTCAACCGGTTAACCGCTAATAGGCTAAGCGATTAACCCAAAGTTATCTTTTTACTAGAGGAATAAAGTTAAACCCCGATTAACTAGCCGACCCACTAACCGATAAACATAAATCCCTGATTAATTGAAAACTCGATCCAGGAATTGTAACGTGATGTCAGCCATTAAGAATCTGGTGTTCAGCCATGCATTTTTAATTGAGTCAATTTTCATTTAATTGACTCAATTATTTTCCTGTTTGCATATACGCAATTAAATTCATTCAATCGATAAACATAAATCCCTGATTAATTGAAAACTCGCTCCAGGAATTGTAACGTGATGTCAGCCATTAAGAATCTGGTGTTCAGCCATGCATTTTTAATTGAGTCAATTTTCATTTAATTGACTCAATTATTTTCCTGTTTGCATATACGCAATTAAATTCATTCAATCGATAAACATAAATCCCTGATTAATTGAAAACTCGCTCCAGGAATTGTAACGTGATGTCAGCCATTAAGAATCTGGTGTTCAACCATGCATTTTTAATTGAGTCAATTTTCATTTAATTGACTCAATTATTTTCCTGTTTGCATATACGCAATTAAATTCATTCAATCGATAAACATAAATCCCTGATTAATTGAAAACTCGCTCCAGGAATTGTAACGTGATGTCAGCCATTAAGAATCTGGTGTTCAACCATGCATTTTTAATTGAGTCAATTTTCATTTAATTGACTCAATTATTTTCCTGTTTGCATATACGCAATGGAATTCATTCAATCGATAAACATAAATCCCTGATTAATTGAAAACTCGATCCAGGAATTGTAACGTGATGTCACCCATTAAGAATCTGGTGTTCAGCCATGCATTTTTAATTGAGTCAATTTTCATTTAATTGACTCAATTATTTTCCTGTTTGCATATACGCAATTAAATTCATTCAATCGATAAACATAAATCCCTGATTAATTGAAAACTCGATCCAGGAATTGTAACGTGATGTCAGCCATTAAGAATCTGGTGTTCAGCCATGCATTTTTAATTGAGTCAATTTTCACTTAATTGACTCAATTATTTTCCTGTTTGCATATACGCAATGGAATTCATTCAATCGATAAACATAAATCCCTGATTAATTGAAAACTTGATCCAGGAGTTGTAACGTGATGTCAGCCATTAAGAATCTGGTGTTCAGCCATGCATTTTTAATTGAGTCAATTTTCATTTAATTGACTCAATTATTTTCCTGTTTGCATATACGCAATGGAATTCATTCAATCGATAAACATAAATCCCTGATTAATTGAAAACTCGATCCAGGAATTGTAACGTGATGTCAGCCATTAAGAATCTGGTGTTCAGCCATGCATTTTTAATTGAGTCAATTTTCATTTAATTGACTCAATTATTTTCCTGTTTGCATATACGCAATGGAATTCATTCAATCGATAAACATAAATCCCTGATTAATTGAAAACTCGATCCAGGAATTGTAACGTGATGTCAGCCATTAAGAATCTGGTGTTCAGCCATGCATTTTTAATTGAGTCAATTTTCATTTAATTGACTCAATTATTTTCCTGTTTGCATATACGCAATGGAATTCATTCAATCGATAAACATAAATCCCTGATTAATTGAAAACTCGATCCAGGAATTGTAACGTGATGTCAGCCATTAAGAATCTGGTGTTCAGCCATGCATTTTTAATTGAGTCAATTTTCATTTAATTGACTCAATTATTTTCCAATTAAATTCATTCAATTATAAAAATTTTATGGGAATTAAAAACGATATTGAAGTATTTTATTTTCTCTTTTCAATTGTTACATTTTTTATTATGTTCTCCAGTTTATTAAACTGTTGCTATTTATTAAGATTTTTTTTATTTCGTTATTTATAATTTTTAGTTTTTTATTTTATAATTTTGGTTTTTCTATTTATTAAGATATTTTCAAATTTAAAGTTTTAAGATTTTTAATACACATATTTTTTACTTTTTAATATTTTGTTGTTTTAAACATGCAAAACAGCAGGTTTACAAAGTCAAAATGAGCTGAATACCAGTTTGAAATTTTATCCAACAGTTTTGAGTTTAATTTTGGCATTAATTGCGATTTCATGTTGTTGTTCAAGTCCAGCGAAATATTCTTTTTTTTGCGCTTTAATTAAGATAATAGAACTAAAAATTTAGAATGGGTTTTCTCTTTGTTTAAAAACAGTTTATTAAAAAAAAAAAAAAAAAAAATCTGTTTAACTCTGCGGCTTTTGTGCTTGAAATTTTCGAAAAGCCGTAGTTAGCAATTTCTATTACGGCAACTTGAAATGATTTTGGGCAACTTTGTTGTTCTGTAGAATGGATTTTTCTTTTTACAAATACTTTGTTCATGAAATTCAAATGGAAATACATCAGGAAAGTTTTTACCACAAACAAACTTTCGAATCGGCTCGAAGGAGAGTGGCTGGCTGCTGGCAATTGTTTTATCTATTTTTTTGTTTTAAATTTATTTTATTTTTTCCACAGCAAAAGTTGTGTAATTGATTTGGAAGTTAAACAAAATAAACTCATTCAATAAAACAACAGGTTGGCCGTATCTTCTGCTATTGGCTTTTCAAGCAAATTGATTTTGTAACAAAAATGTGGGCAAAATTGCTGTACAAAAAAGAAAAAAAAGGAAGAAATTTCAAAAAAGAAAAAAACGGCATCATAATGAAAAACATTTGCTACGTTGTATTATTTTTTAAGTACAATTTTTTAGCCAAATAAAACACATACAGACACGTACGTGCTGTAGAAAAAAGAAGCCACTTTCCAATAGGTTGGAAACATTTTTTCGAAGAAGGAGGAGTGGAAAAAATAAATCGGACCTTTTTGTGTGTGCAACGGTTTTCTGACAGCCCTTGAGGTTGCAACAACTGACGTCTGTGGCATTTGGCAGCAAGCCAACATTTTAGTTTAGTTACCACTTCAGACAGAGTGTATAAATTTTAATCTGAGCGAGAGAGAGAGTCTCGCACAGCAGCTGGACAACAACAAAAGGAAAAAAAACAAAAAAAATATTAGAAAAAAACCATCATAAAAGTGTTTGAAAACTCTTCTAAAACACAAAGAGCCTACAGTGCAGAGATTAAACTGTAAATAAAATAAAATGATGTGGGAAAAATGAAAAGTGTCCTTCGAAGGACTTGCGGGCAAGTTGAAGCAAATTTCCAACAGGAAAAAATTATGGGAGTCTTAAGGAAATTGTGCAGAAAAACTTAACAAGTCCTTAATAAGTACTTGGAAAAACGCAAACCAAAACGCAATAACATCGACCCTTAAAAAAACTAGGCTGCACTGTTTTTGTTCTTGTCCTTATCAATTGACTACACAGACGTGCAGTTGAAAATTTAAACAAAATAAACTCAAATAGAAATAACTTCCCTATAAAAATTTATTTTCAGTATTTTCAGCTCAAAATGCATATTAAAATGTGCGTGGCTTAAGAAAATGTTGCGGGGATAAGCCCGGGAACTTTGGGGATTTTGGCAATGTTGATTATTGCTTTTGGGAATTTATATTGCAAGGCTGTAGGTGCATTCCCTAATTAGATATGGCATTGATTCTTTTATTTCGCTGTTTCCTGGCCAATCAGTGTGAAGAAATTTATATTTTCAAAGTGGTATTTCAACGGAAGGACCCTGGATTTTGATTGCGTTTTATTTTTTGGTCCTTTTTTGTTTCGTTTGACAAAAAAAAAAGAAAACAATGAAATCGTTTTGAAACAGATTTTGTGCTAAAAATATAACTTTCCTATATAAGAAAATTACTTGGAATTTTGAAAGTTTAACAAGAGTGTGTTACCATCGGTTTGATGCAATTCTCGTATTGTTTTTCAAAATGAAATTAGCACAAATAAAAACTGTAATCACATAAAACTATGCCATCTAACGAGTGGTGAGATATATTAATGCCTAAGAGTACATGATGATGAAAGTGCAGCGGCATTCGAAAACAGCTGTTCTGCTCAGATGTGCAAATTGATGCTGGCTTTTCTTTGTGGTTTGGAATTAAGATTTTGAATTACAAACAAATGAAATAATATATTCACGAATAAAAAATATATATTTAAATATTTCATAAATAAAATTCCATATATTTTAATTATAAAGGGTGTTTTTTATAGAGTGATACAAGTTTAAATCATAATAAAACATATAAATATATTTTTGATATTAATGAAACGGTCTTTACTGGATAGAAAATTTTATGACATTAAAGTTTAGATATGATTTCGGCCCTCTGGCCGCCACGGCTGGCGCGTACAAGGCTCAATCTGCAACACCAATTTTCACAAACAGCAACATTCTGACCATCATCGTTTTTGAAGACACATGGGCCAATGGCTCCGCCAGCCCATAAAGCGCACCAAACAGTAAGTTTCTGTTTATTTACTCACCCATTCAACCAAAAATGGGCTCCATCGGCAAATAAAATTTTGAATGGACGCAGTGCACGAAAAGTTTGACGAACAGACCTATTATTTTGATTAAAAATTTCCACAATTTGCACGCGTTGCTCTGATGTAAGGCGATCCATAATAAAATGGCAAAGCAAACTAAACAAAAAGCAACTATCAGCTGTTAAATGGGTGGTCAAATAAAGCAGTGATGCCAACTCAAAGTTGTATTTCTTTATAAAAAACACCCTTTATTATTCGCTTTTAAATCCTTTCAGGTTTGAAAGATAACTTCAGCCTATAATATTAAAATGAAAATCGTTGTTATTTATTTGTTAAAAATTTTCCAAAAGATAAAATTATTTATTATGAGCCACCCTGTCTATTCAAGTTAAATTTATTTTCCATATTTTAATGGAAAAATTTTTTACAGATAAAAATATGTAAAAAACACTCGATCTTATATTTTTCTCAGACACTATTTCTTAACCCGGGATGGTTACCGTTTATTTAACTACATTAAAACTACTCTTCGTTGAATCCATAACAATTTTTTAAAAACAATTTTAGCGGAACAATTTTTAAAGTTAAAATATTTTTAGTAAATTATTTTATAAAAAAAATTTATTAAAACTATAAAAGAAACCGCATAATAAAATTTAACACAAGATTTGATACGAATTTGATCAAAAACATAAAGGAGTTATCTGATGAGGTATAAATGAGCTTCGTGGATGCTGCAAATAGTCACCATCCAGGGTTAATATTGTGGCAAAAAGAAAAATATTGATTTCTTTTTATTTTTCCATTAACGAAAATTGTATTTGTATGTTAAAAGTTAAGAACTCTTAAGTCGATTTCTGTTCTAGAAAACAATGCAACAATTTACACACTTTTTTTAACAGAAAACGGCAACATTTTGCCATTTCAAAATAAGGAATTTGTTAGAAATGAACCCAACATCTCTCATGATATAATATTTTCTGTTTTAAAAGTTTTCCGAACCGCCACTTTTTAGAAAATAAGTGAAAAAATGTTACATGTTTTCTAGAAAAGAAAACGCCATTGAATTGAGTAGAAACTTTATAAAACTAATTGAGAATTATATGAGATTAATATAAAAAATATGTTAATTAAAAAATATATTTAACAACGATTATTTTTTCCATCCAAAATATCAGAATAGCTTTTAATGGTTTCTGATTTCAAGGCCTTTTTAATTATTTCAAATGCTACATTTTGCAAAGTGAATGAGTGCCATCCTCCCTCCCACAATGGCCCAGTGCTGCATAAATTCTCTAACAATTCATTTACACTGAGAGTAACACAACTAACTACGCAATTGTTTTTTCTAGTGAGATTTTATTGTTGCTTTCATTAACATCCATTCACAACCTTCTGTTTTCTGAATTCGTTATCCTTTTCTTTTGTGAGTTGCTGCTGTTATCCCCCTTCCCCCTGTTGGTTTGTTATTTAAAGTTTGCCAAAAAAAAAAAAAATATAATATGTTTATTGTTTTCAAGCAGATAATTTTAAGTGCTTCTTAAGCAACAATTAATTGCAGAAAAGTATTTGAAGTGTTCAAAAACAAAACCACAAAATCTCCTTGAATAGATAAACTTTTAATAATTATTTTGTCAAGCCGGGTTGAACACATTATTTACATGCACTCTTGCAATTACACTTGGAGAAATTTATGCAAATACATGCGCATATATTTGTGAAATACATAAACTGGGAAATGTTATTTGTATTTTAAGGGCCATAAAAGAGTTTTATTTTACTTCAACTCATCCACCAGAAAATATAGAATATTTTTCTGATTATTTTAATAGACGGAAGGCAGCGTGTATTGAGTGAGTTTTTCCCACAAACTTGTAGTGAAATATAAAATAAATAAAAAATTTTGTGAAACATAAAATAACAACGAGTAAAAGGAAACGCAATGAAGTAGGAAAAATGAATTTATGTTCTTATGATGGAATGCATGCTTTTTTGGCCGACTGCCAAATAACTTTGGCTGCTTAACCTTTAAAAAGACAAGTCAAGCCACCACCCAACGCCTTTTTTATTGAGGAACATGTACTCATAAAATATAATATGCATGACTGTTTTTCTAAGTACCGAAATGCACTGCAGTGCAGCCAAGTCGTATGCCCTTTAGACAAAGTTTAATGGCAACACTGCTGAGTATTTGGGAATTCAGGGCATTTTAGTTGAAGCAAATTTGAGGTTAGGAAGTAAATTGTGGTTTTAATAAATTTCTTTTTCGACAAATTGAAATTTTTTTATACAAATATAAAGTAGAAATAGGGGAATTTTTAACGATATATAATTTGGGTAAATCTGTGCCTCCACACCGCCAATTTTTAACAAGATTTTAAACCAAGTTTTGCAACAAAGTTTCGCTTATTTAACAATACAGCGCAGTTGGTTTGTAGACGTAAATCTGGTGTTTAAAATGGCTCTGAGAAAATAATCCCGCGGTGTTGGATCGCAAGAAAGAGTCGGCCAATTGACGTCGCTGAATCTTTAAGTCACCTGACTGGGAAATTTCTTATGCAATAACTGAATTGTTTGGCCGGTTCTGTGGCTTCTGGGGCCGTCTTGCTAAAACCAGAGATCGCTGTTGTCAACCTAAGCGAATTAAGGCCACAAAAAATCGTTTATAAAGAACGAAAAATTCACGGTGATGTCGTTTTATTAAGCCGATGATGCTACCTGACCACAACCAAATTTCCTAGATCCAGCACAATGTACGCATGAGTCGGGGTCATCCCCTGAGTGTCGGCCCTTATAAAAAAAGCCCACCTTCTTTGGAAAGTGACCCCAAGTGTAATTATTTTTCGAGCACTTTCTTTGGAAACCCTTGTATTTTCAAGAACAGTTTGTGGATCCTGGGAACCTTAAAGGCGACGATATCTTTTATTTACCTATTAAGAATGGGCCTAATCACTAGTGGCGATTTTGTTGGAAAATGCGTTTCGTTTTTGTTCAGTTTTTGAAACAGCCACTTCACAAATGTTCGATGAAAAATTCCAGCTTTAATTCTAGGAGGAGTTGATCTTTATAAGTGCGAAGATAATGATCTTTATATAAAAAGTGGAACAAATATATTCTGGAGATGTCCCGCTGTCGCAAAGTCATTTACAACACTTTACTGTACTGCGGCGGCTACGTTTGCAATACTGCGGCCACTTGGAGCGTATTGTTTAGGTCTATTACCAGCGACAATACCGTTAGTCTCAAATTTAGCGATAAGATAATGTACAACTCTTCCAGCAGAGGCCTGATTACGATGAAAAGCTGCTCTAATTTTCTACAGTGTTGCTGTATAATTTTCATCATTTTTATAGTAAATTTTCGCCATGGAAACTCTTTGTTGAACAGTGTTGAATGGCAACTTTAAAATGTCCTGTCTTTCTACTAAACAAATATTCAAAGATGGCAGGTAAATTTTCAAAATTTTGTTATATGAAAGTCAAATTACTTCCTAACCTCAAATTTGCCCACTCAATCCGGGAACAAAATGTTCTGCATCTGGGCAAGTTGGGAGATTATTAAAGTTTTTTTCTCCTTCTCTAAAAATTTTAAAAATTTAAAGAACAAAAAAACAAACATCAAAATATTCGCAGATAAAAATAAACTATTTATTCGCCGCATAACATTATATATCGATAGAACTATGCTGTTTTCGCAGCACGCTACACGCTCATTATCAGTGTCTACACTTATCGCTACTTTTTATATTTAATAGCCTGTAACAACAGCTCAGTTTTATAACAAACATTTTTCCCAATTACTCCACTATTGATATTTAATTAAATTCGTTAACAGATTTTTAATCTGCATATTTATGGCGCATTTAATCCCCAAGAATCCTTTTCGTCCACTCACTTCGAACCATGCTACGATGTACAATAAAACTGAGATAAAATTAATGTTAATAGTGATAACGAAACAAATATAAAACCGCGCGCGAAGCCACGCACAACAGACAAAAATATTTTATAAACACAATCAATTGGAGATATTATAATGACGACTCACTCAGTGCTTTTGCAGGGCAGCGTCATGAAATGCAATTTTAATAAACGCATTTAAGCAAAGAACTGATGGCTGCCAGTCCGCCTCTCACCCCCACCACTCATTTCAAGCGTCAAGTAGAATGGGGGGAGGCAGTAATAGACAGCATTCGAGGTTCAACCAACTACGCCGACATACTGACGCAGTGGTTAAGCGTCTATGGAAATATTATTTCCTCTGCGTCCACTGAATTTATGATAATTGCTTTTCATATAAAAAAAAGGGGAAAATATATTTAAACGTTTATAAACATACGCCCCGAAGGAATGAGTGCGACCCTGTAATTCACAGATGCCGTCAAAAAGCTGCCTGATTAAAAAGTCATGCCACTATTTATTACACTAGTCCGGTATATCAGAGCCATTTAACTAATCCAAAGTAACCTTTTTGCTCGTACATGAGGGTCTTTCCTCTTTCTGGTAACAAAAATTTTATATGTCTGAAATATAATTTTCTTAGCCTCTAGAGAGATCCATGCTGATCTCCACTAACGAATATAAAACGTGCACATGCCTGCCGTTGAAGCTTCGTTTGGTTAGCATAAGCGATACCAGCGTTGCCAATATTTTGAAAAGCACTAAAACCAAGTAAAAAAGCGCGTAATTTCAACACAATATGTACTGACTTTAAATCGTTTAAATAAATTTAAAATAGCGTTGCCAGTTCAAATATCACTAAACCAAGAAAAAAACGCCTGATTTCCAAAAATATTATACTGCATTTAAATCGTTTAAATAAATTAAAAACCGTTTGAAGAAGTAAAAAATTATATAAAACTTTTACAAAGAAAAGCTCTGCGTGTTTTCTTTACACCGCCACAACTTTGAGTTGGCATCACTATTGTACTTGAGCACCCATTGAACAGCTGATCGTTGCTTTTTCTTTCATTTTCTTTTAAATTTCATTCGGAATCAACTTGCACCAGAGCAACGCGTGCAAATTGTTGAAATTTTTCAATAAAATAACTGCTCTCTTCGTCAAAACCATCTATTCAAAATTTTATTTTCCGATGACGCCCATTTCGGGTTGAATGGGTACGTAAATAAGCAGAATTGTCGCATTTAAAGCCAGGAGAACCCATAAGCTTTTGTCCAAACATCATTTCACATCCACAGAAAATTAATGTTTGGTAAGCTTTATGGCTCATTGGCCCATATCCCTTCAAAAACGATGATGGTCAGATTGGCCCATATCCCTTCTAAAACGATGAGGGTTAGAGTGTTGCTGTCATTGGGGAACGGTAGGAGAACATGTTTCGAAACTTTTTTCGTGCCCTCAATTACGTGACATTCATCTGGCTGATATTCGGTTGCAATGAACACAAATTATTGGCAATTTTGTGGCAAATTACAGTGTGTAGCGGCTTTCGAAAACAACTGTTCTGCTTTGCTGTATAAAATTTAATATTTAAAACTGTTGTTAACTTTTACTTAAGCTTTAAAATATTTGCGACCTACAAAAACATCAACCAGAAGACTTTCGAGATAATATGGTCTCTCACGAGGGTCGTTGCAGAGAATTTCGCATGCAATAAAAATATTTCCATATGAAATTCGGCTTATCCAACAATTTAAATCGACATGCAACGACATGATTGTGCAATTCATGTGCAGCGAAAATTACAAGAAAATAATTTTTTTTTGTCTTGGGCTAGCACTCAGGGAGTGATCCCCCCTGTACTATAATTAAAGATGATGAGATAGTGTTAAGAGGACAGGTGAAGAGAGATGGGAAGATAGAGAATATGTTGGTGCTATTTTTGCTTTCAATTTCGCGGGAGAAGGGATCTGGGGCATCGTCGTCACTACCTCAGCTTCCTCGTGATTTCATTCACAATTTAGTTACGAGCAACGAAGGCCCTATTTTCAATTAGGCGGGTTCAAAATTGCAGGATATGGGCTACGTAATATCCAAGAGCAGTTCAACAGCTAAAATTACAACCACTTGAGCGTGATTTTTGGAAAGCACAACCGGCCCATATAATTTTTGGAATTGTGTCCACCGGTTTTCTTTTATTTTAAATATCGAAAAATTTTGGAAAATTTTGTAGGGCCATCCGAGACAAACTAAAATATAACCGCAGAGCACACTACAGGGGACACAATGGCTCTTTTATGTGACATATTCGTTGAAAGGACAATTTGATATACGTAAGATTTGAAGTGGCGAATTCAGCCACTTCAAATCGTTTCCTTTGGAGTCGTTTGAATAGAAAATCAACAGGCAAAGTTGTTCCAAAGATTATGGAAAGTGTTTCGGAAAGAGCGCGAATACGTGGAGCAAAAATGGCCTATGAAAAAGGCTCCTGACGAGATATAATATTTTTTAAATTAAATTCCAAATATTCTCCATGATTGCAAAATATTTAAGAAAAATAAATTTAATGATTTTGTGGGAAATAAAAAAAGTTTTAATAAAATTCGCTCATTTCTGTTCACCCTGTATAAAGACTGGGAATTAAAACTTCAACATTCTTGTAAATGTCTCTTTAGTAAATTATCTCTCTCTCTCAGTGTTTTTTTAATTAATTTTTTTTTTAATTTCCATTTATTTGCTTAACTATTTGAGAACAACATTGTTAAAGCTTAACCACAGAATATGAGCACTTCGCACGGTACGAATAAAATTTCATAACTAAATAAAATATATTTCAATTTATAAAAAAAAAAAAAGAGGACCGGAATATAAATAATTTAAATAAGAATAATAATTGTTTGCCAAAAATATTAAAATATCAAGACAAATTATTTTTTTTAAAAGGCTTAAAGTGTTATTGAACACCGAATATATTTTAATAATTAATCATGCGGTTGAACAAGTTTTGAATTACTTATTCACATTAAATTGTGTTCGCCCTGTAAACTGTAAGTTAAAGAAAAAACTCAATTGTGAATTTAAGTGAGTGTTTTATAAGATCCCTGTAGGAAATATCAGAACCACTGACACATTTGATTTAGTGTTCCACTTTGAGACTTGTGTTGTCATGGGAACCAGTTATGTACCAGTTGCCTTTTTCCAGAGGGACCATGTGAGAACAAGGAAACCGCAACTTTCCTGGTACGTAATTTTCTTTATGTATCTTTTAAAAAAAAAAGTAAATTTATTTAACCCTTTCAAATTGGTGCTTTTCGGAAAAGTCTCCAGTTTTATTGTTTTCAGCCTTTTAGCTGCCAATAAAAATTTTGTCAGCTGATTTATTTAGAGTTGCATGTGTAATATTTTTCAATAAAATATATATTTAAAATGTGTAAAAACTGTATATGTTTGTTTTTTGCATGGCAGTATAAAAACTTTAAGTTAGCAACACTTTTTTAACAGTCGGCGTTTTTGCCAGCTGTAAAAATTCGATTTGGTTCGGGAAATCAACGTGAATAGACTGGCGGTTGGAAAACACTTTTAAATTGTTAAAATTTATTTTAGAAATCATGAGGGCTTTAGAGCCTGATTGGACTACGCCTGAACCAGTCGTTGCGGTCATATGCCGGAAATTATATTAATATTATAAGGCCGGAACAAAATCAATTCAATTTTCATCTTCGTCTTTTCCATATCGAAACTGTATGTCTCTCTGAAAGCATCCTTTAGGAACTACTTTTACCTTTTTCCCCCCACAATCAGCTGTTTTCTCCCATTAAGTAAAAAAAGGCGATACACAATTCCAAATAGAGTAAAAAGTATTCTTCCACCGAATAAATCCAGAGATTTTTTTTGTAAATAGGTTGTTGACATTAATGTTATATCTGTAGACAAAATGTTAACATGTCTATAGTCTATTCATCCCATACTATCTCTACCGGGATGATTTGTATTACTATCGTCTGTATATGTTCGCAGGTGTGTGATATCGTACCTGCAGTAGCACGTACGATATTAATTACATTGTTAAGGTGTTAACTTGTATTTACAATTTCATTTGGGAGTACACGATGTTGATAACATATTAAGATTTATGTTTTGTTTACATGACACAACGTTAATTTATTTGCTGCCGGTGAGTGTATTAAAATGTAAGTAAATTTGTAAAACGAAAAAAAAAACCCATGAAAACTAATTTATTCTAATAAGAATGTTCGGGCAAAAGGAATGGTTAATCATTAAGTGAAACATGCTCATGCAAGCGCATGCACATGCATGCACATGCATGCCACAAATTACTGCATTGATCTGAGATATTTGAAATTTGAAATTTGAATTCAAGCAGCATATTTTCGGATGACTGCTATACGTTTTAAGGCTGAATTAAGTCGAGTGAAAAGTGTGCGAACAACTCAATTAAAATGGCAACATAAAAAAAGTTTAGCAAACAAATTGATTTCCTGTTGCAACACCATATTAAAATAACAAAAAAATTAAATAAAAGGGGAGAAAACAATTCAGGCTCTCCCTACATCGTCCCGCTAATTTTAACCTGAAATCTGACTGATTTGTTATTCTTTTTATCTCTTCGAGCCAAAACACAGTTTTTATGTAATTTTCAAACTGCCATAAATTTTGAACAAATCCACTCCCGTCCCCAAGTGATAAGCGGTGACTCAAGCTGTTTACGATTTTGCTAAATGAATCGAGACAACCAACTGATCCAATTTTCAATCGGATTCACAAGCCGATTGATCGATTTTGTTCCGATTTTGTTCCGATTTGCGGCGACTGACGTGCTTTTTAACACCAGTGGCCTATTATATATCGATTGAAACTTTAATACAATTTATATATAAATTTTGGTGGCTATCGAGTAACGCGAATCGGCGAAAAAATTAGGAGATGCGATCAGAAAAGTCGTTTAAAAGTTATTTTGAAAAAAATTACTTTTTTTCTTCTTATTTTTCATTTCTAAAAAGCTACTGAACCGAATTGATTCCAATTCACAGTAAAACTCTTTAAAGCGTCACTACTTTCATTATAAGCGGTTCACATATTGACTCACACACACACACACACACACACATATATATATATATATATATATATATATATATATATATATACCGACATTGTCTCTCAGAGTTAGTCAGGGAAGCTTTCTAGGATTTCAAGACCCCTATATCTGACAGGAATTAGATTTTTCCCAGCAGAGGTAAAACGCATAATTCCCAATTTTTTTTAAGTTTCAGATATTTCTAGCACGAAGTGGTCCACAGTATAGGGTACCTCAAAAGGACCAAATCAGTGGACCCAATCTTATCTAACCCGGTGGCAAGTGAAAGAGAGTTTGGGCTACAGAAAAATTTTGCGGCGAATTGTTTAGCTTTGAGCATCTGACCTTTCAACACTATCCCTCCCCCTCCTCCTTCTCCACTCATAGTTCCGTCACAGTATGCTGCAAAAAGGTCAAAAGGGTCAAAAGGTGCCATGTCCACACTGATCAAATAATATATATTTAATAATTTCTCTTAACCGATTTCGAGACTCAGGAATGAAAGTTTTACGAGGAACTGCTGGGTAGAAGGTTCATTGACTGCCTTCCCAATTCTCTAGATTTAACCGCTTTAGACTATTTCTTTTGAGGAAAAAATCTAAAATAATGAGCTAGTTCTTTTCTCGAAAAATGTAAAAAATGTTCACCCTTTTTCTTTAAAAAAGCCTGTTTAGAGGAGGTAAAAAACCGTAATTATTGTAAGTTAGAGATGTTGAATTATTCTTAATGAATTCTTAATTTTCGAAACACAAAAAAGTGCAATTTTTATGAAAAAGTGTGAAAAATGTTGCATTTTTTTAACGACACCAAAAAGTAGCAATTAAAAATTAAGAAGTTATTATTCGTATTTTTTAATTGATCATATTCCCTGCCAGCTATTTTTTCAGAGCTTAAAAGACTTATTCATAAAAACTATTTGATAGTTATAAACTGCTTATAAGACAAATTTCTTACAAGAAATGTTTCTTATAAAGAGTTTATAAGTCAAAAATATTTTTTTGTAAATGAGGCCTGGGATAATTACAAGAATCGAAGCTTAACCCCTTTCGGCATTTAGGGGGCGTTTTCGTCCAGCCTAATTTCTGTTCTAATGCCTGTAATAAATAATTTATAAGTACTTGTGAGTGTTATTTTTTTACTTTATTTTTTATATTTTTTTTTGCAATAAATCGTCTTATATATTTTTATTATATTTGTTTTCAGTGGCTTTATTAAGTGTACTTTTGCTTGACTTTCGGCTCTGTGCGCTGTTTGCGCACACACAAACAGTGGCAGCTAATAACACACACTTGGCTAAACAATATGAGCGCACGTGTGAGTGTGTATGTGTGTGTGCAAAACTTTTATGTTCAATTTAGTGGGCCTCAAGGTTCAGCAAGTGCAGCCAGTGTATTGGAAAGAAGGTCAATTTATAAAGCGTTTATTGGTCTTTAAGTTTTATTTAGTTGTTTTTATTTTTGTTTTATTTGTTTTTTCTTTTATTAAACACTTTCTGTTTGTTTTTTGTTGTCAAGGTCGGTCTCTTAGGGCGTAAATACAAACAATATTTAAATCATTAATTTTTAAAGACTTGGAGTTTAAAGAGAAATATAATTTAGTGCGGGTTTTTTTATAAAGAGTTTTAGAGGCCGACTTAGTGAAGTTGTTGGTTGTCTTGCTGATATCAATTAAAGCTAATTCCCCCGGAACTTGCCCTAAGGGGTTTTCAAACCGCCATTTTGGCAAGGCTGTCAGCTGTTAAGTATCTATTATCTAAAATCGTATTTATTCACTGATATATTTGTCATTTTCGACCGAATAAATAGCAAAAATTTACACCAAAATATTTTCGCTGCCTAAATCCAACCATTCAGTTTTATTAATTTTTCTTTTTTCACAAGTCCTGCGACAATTTCAGGAATATTGTAAAAGAGTTTTGTAAGAATTGCTTCGTAAAATTTCTTAAATTCTTCAAAATATTTTGTTGCACAAAACTTTTTGGTGTCGTTTGAAAAAATATGCAAAATTTTTCGCACTTTTTCATAAAAATTACACTATTTTGTGGTTTGAAAATTAAGAGCTCATTAATAATAATCCAACATCTTTAAGGAACAATATTTACGTGTGTTAGACTCCTCTAAGCAGGTTTTTTGAAGAAAAAGGGTGAACAAGTTTTACATTTTTCGAGAAAAGAACACGCCTTAACTTAGCCGGCAGTTGAATCAAAACTTTTAAATTTATAGTTTCCATTGGTATTTTTAATTACAATAAAATTTTAAAGTCAAAGCCAAGACAATTTTTTCCTGGACTTAGTGCTTTTCGAAACTTAAAAGTTGACAACATTGTTGCTGGCCCAAGACATGGAATAGTTTTATTGCATAGTTTCGGCTGATGGAAAAGTCCGTAAATTCAGACACGCAAATGCGCTTTAAATTTGACGATGAATATACACAGCGAGAAATTCGTCGCTTATCGTGATTGTGTTTCTTAAATTCATTATATTTTTCAAATTTATTATTTTAGTTAAAAAAGAAAAATCATGTCTGAATTGACTTTTTCTTTCTCATTAAAAAGCAAATAAGACAAACAGGTAACAAACTGTAGTTTTCATTGCCATTTTCCTGTCAACTCAGCGTCATTTTATGTTGTCTATTCCTCAAACATACTTCCTGGCCTCGCCCGGCCTAAAAGATAAAATTTGCGTAAATTATTACATCCTAAGGTTTTTTAGATAATATCCTTCTAATGAAATGCGTCGCACAGTATCATGTAACTAATCAGCATTTTTGTTTTCTTTTTTTTTTATTCTTGGCAACAAGTTAGGAAAAACCATATACAAACAGATTTAGCAATCGACAATAACAACAACAACAAGCCAAGAAAAGCACTATGAAAAACGAAGAGAAAAAGTAAAATAAAAGGACGAAAACTGTAATGGGGACCATCATGATATCAGAGGCCATAATGAAATAGGAAACGATGACGGCCATAAACAAACACAACAAGTCTAACGTGGGCAGTCATCAACAGCTTTTATTTAGATGGAATTGCTGACTTCATGAAAAAGTCATAACCGCTGCTCTGCTGCAACAGCAACAGCAGTAGAAAATCCTATTAAGATAATGAGCAGTCAATGAGACTCTTTATTGTCATTATTTTACGTCTGGAAGAGGGGAAAGGGGAGGCAGACGAAATCATCAGATATTCATATACTCATTAGCATTATTTAACAATTTCATTTAGTTTCTAGTCCTCTACACATTAAATTGCCCAGCGCAAATATTTTCTTGCTTTTCAGCTTTCATCGCCAGGTTGTCGTGACTAAAGATTTTCAAATTTATCAACTCCAGTTTCAGTGGTTTATTGTCAAACACAAACAAAATAAAATAAAATAAAATAAATAAATAAAAACGCCAGCAGATAATTGTATTTTAAAATAGCTGAACTAAATGAGAAGTGCAAACGAGTCAGTACTTTCCAGCAGTTCTTGTTTAGCCTTAGAAAGCACTGGACCTTCGCCAAGAAATAGTTTTTTGCAAAAATTTCCTACACATTCCATTGAAAACCATTTAAATTTTTGAATTTTTAAGGAAAATTTTTTTTTATGTTTAAAAAAAGTCAATTGTCCAGCCCTGGAGTCGAATTTTTGATTTTTAATATCAATTCAATTTTCAAAATATATTTTTAAGTGTAAAAAATTTTTGCTCTATTAAATTACTTCAATATTAATAAACTTTATATTTATTTATATAAATTTACCAGCTCTGGAGCCGATTCTTTTTTATCTCATTTCTAGTACCAGTTAATTTCATTGAAATATATCAAATACTAAGAAAGCAAAAGAAAATGTTTTTCGTTGACTATTTTATGTTTCAAAAATTACCGATTACCCAGTCCTGGCAAAGAATGTTTTAATTTTCAATATACAAAATGAAGAGAAGTTTCAATATTAAATAAAACAAATGAGCTTTCCAGCTCTGAAACAGATTTTTTGGCTTTTTTCTTTTTAGTACCAACATATTTCATTGAAATATATTAAATACTTTTTATATATAAAGAGTGAGAAGGGGAGAGAGAGAGGGAGGAGAGAGAGAGAATTTGTTTTTTATTTTGTGCTCCAAAAAATTATCTCAGAATAGAATTTTTGATTTTTAATACCAATTTTCAGAATACAAAAAAACTTTGCGCGTTAAATATTTTTGTTTTATTAAATTAAACAATTAATTGTTCCAGCCCTGAAGCTGATTATATTTTTTTTTTTGGCTTTTCTCATTTCTAGTATTAAGAAATTTGATATATGTATATGGAATTTAATTTCGTTTACAGAGAAAGAGAAATGAATTTAACTTTTATATACAAAAATGTCAGTTGTCCGGCCCTGGAATCGAATTTTGTATATATTTTTATTTTCAATTCATATCATTATCTTTCTAAAATATTTTAGTATAAGAAATTTTACTTTTATTTAATTTTAATATATCCAAAAAACAAACCAATTTCCCAGCCCTGGCGCATTAGTTTGGCTTGCAACAATTCTATTTAGTTTCAACAAACTGTACTAAAATATATCAAATAAATTTGAATTATAAAGCAAAAGTAAGAAATTGTGTTAGTCAATTCTGTTTGTATTGAAAAACAAGTCAATTGTCCAGCCCTGGAAACGAGTTCTTGATTTTGTTTAATTTTTCGCATTAATTTTGTTGTCTTTTTTAAATACAATATATGTTTAGGTGTAAAAATATTTACACAATTTAGTTATTTTTAAAAATCAAAAATATATTAAATTTCCAGCTCTGCAACTCTTTTCTGATTTTTAGTATCAAAAACTTTTATCGAAATATATCAAATGTGTTTGAACCAAATGAACCAAATTGTTTTAGTTAATTACTTTTATGCTAAACAACAAGTCCATTGTCCAGCCCTGGAAACGAATTCTCGGTTTTGTTTGGTTTTCGGAACCAATTAAAATTTCTTTCTAAAAAAAATTGCACGTGTGGCTGTTAATGAGTTTAGTTTTATTTAGTCACTTGTATTTTCTAACCAAAGAAAATAAATTTTCCAGCTCTGAAGCATCACTTATTTTTCATGCTTTTCTAAAAGGGTCGTCTGTCTCAGCGTGTTAATACAAATCTTACTTACACCATTTCCATTTTTCTCTCTGTCTGTTTTTACTCTGAATTTGTTTTGTGTATGAATTTTTTGTTTAATTTTCCTTTTGTGACAGTTTTCTTTATGCGTGTGTGTTGGTTCATTTAAAAGTTCTTACCTGAAAATAAAAAAGTAGAATAGAAAAAAAATATGTTTTAAAAAACTTTTTAAGCTAAAAAGTAACATGTTTTTATAAGTCATTAGATAATTAAGTTACTATTTACACACACGTTAGATTCAAATGGTTGCTTTAATCAAACGCTACAAAAGAGAAGGGTGTCCCAGTACGCAAGTAGTTTATCATTTTTAAACAGAAGCAGAAGAAAAAATTTCGGTTCGGGAAACATGAAAAAAAAATTCAAAAAAATATATAAAGAAAACTAATCAAGTGTTGCAAGGTTTTTTCGGGGATGAGCCGGGGAAATTTTTGGGAAGGGTGTCCCACTACAAAAGCAGTTTGTCATTTTAAAACAGCAGCAAACATTTTGGCTCGGAAAACATGAAAGAAAAAATTGTTTTTAAATTATGAACAAAAGTAATCAAGTGTTGCAGGGTTTTTTCGGGGATTAGGCGGGGAAATTTTGGGATTTTTGGGTATTTTGCTTATAGATTTTGGGAATTTATATTGCAGAGCTGAAGATGCATTCCATAATTAGATATTGTATTGATTCTTTTGTTTCGCTGTTCCCCGACCAATTAGTGTAAAGAAATGTCTATCCTGAAAGTGGGATATTTACGAAATGACCCTGGATTTTGATCAGGTTTTATTTTTTGGTTCTTTTTTGTTTTTTTTTTTTTTTTTATTTAAATAAAACAAAGAAATCGTTTTGAAACACATTTTTAGTTAAAACTATATTTTTCCTATATAAGAATATTATTTGGAATTTCGAAAATTTAACAAAAGTGTGTTACCATCGGTGTGATACACTTCTCGTACGCTTTTTTCATAATGAAATTGCTACAGATAGAAACTGTTTTTCATATTCAACTACGAAAACTGTTGAGAAAAAAAAAATTTTTTTAACTTCGAAATTATAAAATTGATCAGTTCGTATTCTCAATTTCATTTTAGTAATCGAAAGCTACATCAAACAGGGCTGATCCCGTGGGAATCAGACGACTTATTCAAAATTTATAAGTCTGAATATCAAATAAATATACGCCCCTCATCACTAACAGAATCGGCTAACAACAGTTTAGACAATTAGCGAAGCCTACAAGTCTGTTTGTGTTTTATTTAACTTTTTGTTTTAGAAACTTCTTATTTATTTTAAGTTTATTTTGAAATTAATTCATAGTACGCAAAACATATTTGTATCTTCGAAATTGTAAACAGTTTTTATAAATAAATAATTTAAAAGTGTTTTACCACTTAGAGAAAATAGAAAAAGACTGACTGACGTCAACAGGCCACAACTTAAAACAGACTATGGGCGCAAATATTTGAGCGAGTCTTTGTCGATTCAGAACAGAACTTTAATGAGTATTGGGCAAACGAGTACCGGGTCTAAATTTGTATAAAAGAAGCTCTAGAAGTAGTTGAGCGCAGTAACAGTTGATCACTCGTTGGCAGTCATACACACTCTCGTTGAATATTTAAAATGAACTTTTTTAATTCCATCATCGTTTTCGTAGTCCTGATGGCAGTACTTGTGCTTCTACCGACGTCCTCAGAGGTAATTCAATAATATTTAGAAAATAATAGAACTTATTCGGGCTTGTGTGCGACACAGAAAATGAATAATTAAAAAAAAAATTTAGCACTCCTTGAAGACATTGTACTGCGAACATTTTGTGACATATTTTAAAACATCTTATCGGGCACAGATATTGACCAAATAGATACGGCTTGAAAGCTATTTTTGTGTAGATGTGCACAACATTAATATTTTTAAAAGTTCTTAATATAAAAGTGAGAAAAAAGCACAATCCAGTCAAGTCTCTGACCCGCTAGAAAGAAATCAACTGTTTTTTGTAATCTAATTTTGATCACCGGTTAATAATAATTAGAGTTCGAATAAATACAAAAAGGCAGTGGATTATTCCACTAGTTTTCTTCGATATTCCTTTTTGAAAAGGAATGAAATAGAAAATAAAATATAAGAAAATTATATAGAAAAAATTTCAATAAATAAAAAAGCTATTAAAAGCGGAACCGAATTTATGGAAATTATATAGTGAAAATTTCAAGTATCGATGGAAATCAAGCCCAAATAATTTCTGTCAATTATTTTTTAAATTCTTATTTACAACCCTTTTATTGAAACACAACAAGAGATTTGAATTACATATCAAGTCAATTATTTTTAAATTAATGTTTTCAGTAACTAAATATTTTCAATTTATTTATAAAATTTTTTATTTATTTTCAAGGCCTATACTGTATCCAACGGTAGATGTCCTTACGGCACTACCCCAATCGGTCGCTTTTGCGTACCTGATGAATATGATGATTATTAAAAACATGCCTGTGCATGCTTCATTATTGTGACTGCTAGTGAAATAAGAATTATTATCAATAAGTTTATTTACTTAAAAATCCAAACGTATTAAAATAAAATTATCTTGATAAGAAATTAATATTAAGAACATAAAAAACTGCTGCCAAAATCAATTATTTCAGTTTAACTTTTAGCTTTTGAAGACTTTCGCTTTTCTGTTGAAATTCTTGAATCACGTCAATTTAGACGGGTGGGGGTAAAATGATGAGAATTTTATTAGCACTCGCATTCCGATTAGCAGATGAATTGTTAAATTTGTCTCTAAAGGGTTCCAATCCGAGGATAGAAAAATATATTCCGGTAAATTTTTAGGAGGTCAAATCGCTTTCAATGGAACAATTTTAGAAGATCTGTTTGCTCTCATTCTCTTCCCAAAATCTGCGGCTACGTAGTCTATGCTTTAACTATTTACAATTTGGCACATTTAACATATTTTGTGGAGCTGTGGACTATACGGATAAGCCTCTAACTTCTCAAGCCAAGTCTCGGTGCATCGGTTTCTCGGCCCGAAATGTGCGACAAAAGAGTAGAAAACTAAACCCGACAACAGGATCGACTGAGGCAACGAATCAAGAGGGTGGCATCTTTGGAATGTGCTTCTTCAAAGACGACGAAGGCAGGAACGTTACTGTGAAGTCGGTATAATGAAATAAAAGTTTTTCTGTGCTTAATTTAAATCTAATTTGAAACCAAACAGTGGAGAACTCTGTACTGGTTTCCTATACCTCTTTTACTGGTTTTGATTTTATTTTACTAACTTGTTGCTTTTGATTACATTTTATAGCTCCTCTATTATAAAAACTTTAATAATCACGTTTGATATTCAGTACAGCAATCAAAGACTTGAGACTTGTGTTAACAACAGAAAAGTAAATAAACAAAAAATAAATTTTAAAGGCGGCGAATCTTATGATACCTTCACACTTGTCAACTATTTGCCCAAACTCATGTGAGATGAAAAACTCTTTTTAGTCACTCAAGTGTTTATTTCATTCAACAGTGGTTACGCTTTTTGACAAGGTCGACTGTACTTTTCGTCTTTATTGCCGGAAATGACGAAATAACAAAATTTGTATCGTAAGAATTCTTTAAGAGTTTTGAACTCTATAAGACGTAATAAAATTATAAATAATTCTATAAATAATAATATTATGGCCGACTAACGGCACAGTTTGTGTTTGAACAGTTTCTTTTCTTGACGGTTTTAATTAAAAGTTTCAATCAAACACAGACTGGAACTGATCAAATATTTGCATTATAATTGGAGCGATTTCGAAGAATTATGGTTCGAAAAGCGATAGAGAAAAGCAAACAAAACTGAAATAGAAAAACTTAACAGAATGTCAAAGATTGAACCCCACATTCATAAAAATATAAAACGTATTTGAAAGGGACTTTAAGAAAACTTTGAAAGATAATTTTTGAATAAAATAAATTCACAATTTATTTAAATTTGTATGAATGGAGAGGTCAAGTTTTATTAATTTTAAAAACATTAAAATGTTTGCAGACTCTCTCTCGCTGTAGCTCCGCCACAAACCACTTTTACTGCGGAGCCACACGCCCCTTTTTCAAGCAGACAAAACCAAAAATAAAACATCTCCGTACTAGCTTCTATTAACAATTGACTGGTTTTGAATTAATAAAAAATATTTGCAGGAGTTGATTTATTTTGCAGAGCGACTGCGTGTGTTGTATTTGCAACTGTCCTGAAGCACAGGGTATTGACTCCATATCACAATGGTAGCAAAATAGAAGTTGGGGTCCCAGGGTTTAAAAATGTACTGCACTTTTACTAAACACTTTAATTGTGTTAAATTTAAATATAAAAAATCTTAGAAACGACACGCCTAACGCCTCTAAATGGTGAGAACGTAACTGTCACTATCAATTACTTAAAAGAACAGAGAGTTCGAAATGTCCGCAGATCAGTTACACTCCGTAATAGTAAACTGTGGGGGAATTTTTATTATGAAGGACTCTGGGTCCTGTCGTAAGTCCTTTCCCGTCAAATAGCTGTAACTCTTACAGAATCTAGACGATTCTCATTGATTTTGGTATGGTTTTTGTTGCAAATTAACGACCTCATAAAAATATCTGAATGGGATCAAGCAAAACAGAGTTGATTTGAATGCTCGTAAGACGCAGTGTTGTATTTTTGCGATCGACGTTCGTATTATTTTGCTGCTTGATTTATTTCTATCAGTGATACAAATTTTAAGGAATCAGGGGCTCTTGATGTTTGGGGCATGAGAGCACAGTGTGATGTCAGATGGACGGATCATATCTTTCAACAAAAACTTTGTCATTTCAATAATAAAAATTATTTATTCATATAAAGAGTTAAGTTCCATAACGTGTTAACAAGTTTATAAAAACAAATCCGTTGACTTATTTTATCACTGAAAATATCTCCTCAACAAATTTCTTAATTAAGTCCTCAGGATGATAAACACCTGCGTGTGGAATTAAAGCTGTCAGTTGGCCGTGCGCTTACCCACCGTCTACTTAAGCAGCTAATCACTGGTGGTTAAATGACTACGCTGTGTCGTGTAGTTGTTTTAATTTCCTCTGGCGTGTTTTGTTTTCGCAACAGTCAGTGAGATTTTTGCTCATTCTGCAGGGCATAACGTGTCACGTATTATGTGTTAACTCGTGTGTGACAGATTCGTTGTTGTAGGCCGGCAGTTGTTTTCTTTATTCACGTCATCTCCAGTCATACTGTATTTATAACAATTTTTAATTTCTTTCTTGGGACGCTGGCGCTCATGAATCAGCCACGAGAACGGCATTAATATTAAATCGGTACACTGGATATAGAATTATTTGGCTCTCGGATGGAAACTTCACAAAGACATTTATAGTGACCTGCCCTTCGCAATACACTCGTCTCAATTCACGGGTCACAATTATTTCAACGTGACCACTTCCTGTTCTAGAGAAAATAGAGAAACTGCAAGAGCTAAAACTTGAACTGAGGGAAATGACTTCGGCAGCAGCTGATTTTTAAAAAAGTCAATTTTATTTAACACATTTGGAAACTTAAATAAATAAACTTATTGATAATTATTAATTTAAATTCTTGTTATAATAAAATAAAAAAATAATTGATAATAATTAATATTTCCCTAGCAGCCATACTAACGAGGCATGCAGCTGCATGTTTTTAATAATAATCATCGTATTCATCGGGTATACAAAAGCGACCTCTTCGGGAACTGCCGTAAGGACATGCGCCGTGCATTATTATATGTGCCTTGCAAAGAGATTATAAATAGGTTGTAAGTAGATTATTAAAAGATTACAAATAGATTCAAAATATTAAGTTAATTAAGAATAATTTTAATTAAATGACGAAAATTATTCAGACTTGACTGCGATACTTGAGATATTCGTTTTAATTATTTTTATATATTCGGTTTCCTTTTTTTTCTAAATAATTTTTCATAAATTCATATTTAAGAAAACAAGCAGAATGAAACAGGACCTGCCTACAGGTTATTTTACCAAGTCCGTGCGTTTATGTGCTCTCTGTATCAATTCGAACGAGTATTCGCCGATGATCAATAATCCACGACTGAGGAAATTACACCGGCACTTTGAAATGTTTTCATGAACGATTTCGGAAATGGCTTTTTTCTACTTCGAGAATTTATAAATAAATTTATTATTTTTAGCAAAAAAAATATTATTGCAGCTCAAGTTCAAACCCGCCAATTTTCAAATATATATTTTTTGTAACAATTAATATTTAACTCGTTTGATTTAATTAACTGTGGAATATTTAGAATATATATTATTGTAATCAGATAACAGATCCGCTCTAAATCGTAACCCAAAAATATAAGCGGAGTGTAACAAAAATTATTTAATTAAAAACAAAAAATATTTATAAAATCGCTTGTTTGAACTGCGCCTAAATGTTATTTCTTTGTAATTGTTCCCGAATTTTTAATAATAGAATACACATTCTTTTTAAAATTTCTAATATTGTGCTCATCTACGCAAAAATGCCTTTCAAGCCGTATAGATTTCATTGGTTTTCAAAGACGATGCGATGCTTAAAAGTGCGCCACAAAACAGTTTTGGCGCATGAAAGTAGCCCAAGACTGCAACTTTGAAAATTCTCAGTATCGCACTTCACTCTCAATAATTATATTAAATTAAATTTCATATATAACTTTTTTGTGATTTATAGAAAGTTCATGAAACCAATTTTTATACAAAAATTAATTTCACAAACTTCTTAACAACTCAACTTTTTTTTATAAATTCAAATAGAAAAAATTTTGTTCAAATCTATTTTAATTATTTTTAATAAAATTACCTCTGAGGACGTGGAAAAAAGTACAAGAACTGCCATCAGGACAGCACAGACGACGAGAAGATTTGAAAAGTACATTTTGAAGGTTCAACTGAATGATTGATCGACTGCTACCGTCTGATCAACTTTTTCTGGGCTTAAATACTTTTCAAGTGGCTTCCGTCTGAGGCCTAAAGACGCAGATTCAATACATTGAAATGTTCTGTTTTTAATCAACAAAGATTTAGTCAAATATTTGCGTGCTAATTCTTCTCTAAATAGTGGCCCATTTACGTCAGCCGATTCTAATTTTGTGCGAAAAGAATAGAACTTTTCAAGTGTTTGTTTATAAATAAAAATTTTGTAAATATCCGGCTTGAAAATATGTTTTGAGTAGAAGAATTTAATTGAAATACAAATAGAAAATGTTAAAAATAGAAGTTAAATAAAACGAAACCAAACAGACTCGTTGGCACTGCTGATTGCCTAAAATATTGAGCGCCGATGACGCAAGAAACAGGAGGGCATGTACACTGAGAGAATAATTTTTTGGAGGTGAAGAGATAGAAATTGATGAATAAATAAATATTTGTTAAGAACAATGAAAATTTCAGGCATTTTATATGAACTGGCTGTGGCCATTTGCAGTGCGTTCACGTTCCTGAGTATCAGCTGGCAACGGGTAACCAACAAAAAATATTTTCTTGAGATACTTGCACTCCTTCTCCTTCTTGTCCTGTGGCACAGACAGGCTCTTCCCAACTTTTGCATTATTGAAAATGCAACATCTCTTGCATTTTGCAAATCCGCTCCACATCAATCATTTTAATGACAACAAAAGCATTCACTCATTCACTCATTCATTCATTCATTCATTCATTCATTTTGTATTCATGCATTTTATATATTCACTTACATTTTGCATTTGCATGCAATTGAAACGTCCTTATCGTTGGTTATTAAGTCAGTCAGTCTACTGATTTTAAGTTCATAACCATGGCAGCGATAACTGACGTTAAGAACTTCACCAACAAACACGGACGTCATCGCATTTGTGCCATTATTGGGAGACAAGTACAACAACATGTTTTTGACAGTAAAATGCATGTTAAATTTAAATAGATTTAAATCTATTTTCCCTTCAACTTCAATGAACAGAGAGACTTGTGGCCAACAGATTTGAATACAATTTTGTTAATGAATCTTTTGTTGAGGGCTGTTTTGGCATTTTGCATTAAATTCGTTGTATTGCTGCCATATTTACAATAAGAAAATTTGCTTAAAATTTAGTCTTTAATATTTAAATATTTGAAAACAGTTCAATGGTTTTCAACTATTTTCATTATATTCCCAATACCCATAGAAAGTTTACAAATTCCCAATACGGGGATTATAAATTCCACAGTGTGGGCAAATTTGAGGTTAGAAAGTAATTTGTTAATAAAACAAATAAATGTAAATAATTTAGCTGTCATCTGTTGACGTTTGTTTAGTAAGAACTTGGGAAATTTCAACCATGAAAGTTCACATCCTTGTTCGAATAGTTTTTTTAATGAATTGGCTGTTTGAAAAGCTGAGCGAAAACAAGGCGAAATCATCTTCACTGCTAAGGTGCATTTTCATTAGTCGGCAGCTTTTATTTACTGTCGTATCCTTTGAAAAAAAAAAAACTGACGTTAATCGCTAAACAAAATTCGCACGTTGCCCATTTCGAGCAGAGCCATGACTTTCAAAATAAAATTGCACAATTTGGCAGCGTTGCTCAAAAGTCAGTCTTCTTGTTGTCGAAATGCCAAATCAAACACAACACAGATCATTTGACAGCTGTCAAAACGGCTGCCAGTTAAAACAGTGCTGCCAAATTTATATTGCATACCTTCATGTACTTCTTAGAAATCTATTTTCCCCAACTTCAAGTCTTTTTATATAAAAACTTTTATTATTTTGTAGTGAAAACATTTCGTTAACCAGGAGATTTTATATTTTTATATAAAAATTGAAGTTGAGTCCAATTTCATCAAACACTCAGCCAAAAACCTTTGGTCAAACCTACATAATTTAAATGGGTTTGAGTTGGAACCAACTCTAATCAAAATTAAAAATTATATATTAAAATTTGCCCACCATTTTTCATTGAAAATTTACTTCGAACTTCTTTTAAAACGAACATTTTGTGCCGTAGCAGCTTCTAAAATAATTTTATTTAAGCACTTCTCCAGAATAGTTTTAAATGTTTCGTCTCTTTCGAGACTACAACAAAAGCAACAATAAATTATCATTGCGATGAGCACAATTTAATTACACATTCGTCCATTGAATTATGCACACGAAGTGGAGAACAAAAGGACGCCAACTTTGTCGTTCTGAACATATTTAAGGCATGTGATGTGATGTCAAGTACCAATTGGTTGCTTGTTATACAATTTGTTTCAGCCAAAGTGCTCTTGTTTTCTCTGTACGTCGAGTTTTGAGAGCCTAAAAATGGAAACACTCGAGCTGACAACAGCAGTGACTTTAATGCAACCCGTAGTTCATGGAGTCCAATCACTTCAAAGTGATTGTGGTCAAAGATGACCGACATATTGGTCAAGATGGATTAGTGATAGCGTGCAACATTCGTCAAAAAGGCTGCTGAACGAATTTTGTTTTATTATCTAAAAAAATGCAACATTTCTTGCACTTTTTAATAGAAGAATTCGTCAAAAAGGCTGCTGAACGAATTTTGTTTTATTATCTAAAAAAATGCAACATTTCTTGCACTTTTTAATAGAAGAATTCGTCAAAAAGGCTGCTGAACGAATTTTGTTTTTTTATCTAAAAAATGCAACATTTCTTGCACTTTTTAATACAAGAATTCGTCAAAAAGGCTGCTGAACGAATATTGTTTTTTTTCTTTATTTAAGAAAATTGCAACATTTCTTGCACTTTTTAATAGAAAATGGACAAATTTTATGTGATTCGATTTATAAAGAATTTATTGGAAATTAATCCATGTTCCTTTACAAAGTTGTACTGTTTTATAACTCCTCCAAACTGCTACTTTTTAGAAAAGAAGGGACAAAATGTTGCATATTTTCCAGAAAAGAACACGCCATAAGTAAGCCCGCCCACGAAAAATTTTGATCGGTATTTCTCTCATTTTAAAAGGACATGAAAGAGGCTACTGTAACTAAAACAACCCGTGCCGAAAATAGTTGACCGCTATTTTAATGGGCCACTCCATCTTAAAGAGGACTAGGCGGTAGATGGCAGCCTTAGCTGACTGCAAGGAGATTATGAAGACAACAACGTTTGCCTGGCAGACATTTTGAAGATGATATTTTACCAAACCGTGACTGGAAAAGATTGACGGACGACGTCACTGTTACGGGGTTACTGTATGTATTTGCGCATTTCGGTTTCTGGCCCCCGACAGCTCCCAAATGGCCATCACTGCCTTAAGTGTAGCTCATAAACAATTTAATTTCGCTTTAAGAAATAAGTTCCCAAATAAATTATTTATATAGGAAATATTCAGTCATCCTGGTGAGAAGTGCATCAGAACTACAGGGTTGACAATGTCTGTCGCTTTATCACTGCGAGGGTGTTCTAACCACGTTTTTCTTCCACACATTTTGTCCTTGAAAATCTGTAAACATGTATTTTTCCTTAAAAGCTTTTTTCTTATATTTTTATTATCATAAATTTTTACAACAGTTTTTTTGCTGTTTATCGCCCTTGTTTACGTTTCCTTTTGCTGTCTTTCAGCCTGACATACAATTGGACAGACGGACGGAGAAATGGACGGAGAGACAGACGGAGAGACAGTCGTACAATGCTCCTTATGGATAAAAAATTCAGTAAAATGCTCAGTTGTTGCTGCCTTATGGGCTGTTGTAATATGTGGTGACTTTTGGCCACGAAAATCTTTGCTTATTGTCCTTTTGCCGTTTCTGTTGTGAGAAGAGAATAGAACAAAAAAACCGCATTTAAGTGCATGGGTGAGTGTTTTGTTTTCTTAGATAGATTTTTCTTTTATTTCATAGAAAGAAATAAAAGAGAAAATGGTCTATTTGTGGTTTAATAGGAACAGGAAATATCACAGTCAACTTGTCAAAGTAAGTGCTGATGAGGAGGATGATGATAAGGATGATGATGATGATGTTGAATATCATCATTTGATTCATGCCCAACAACGTTGCACAGTCTTAATGAGGTGAATCATTTTAGTTTTCTTTTTATTTTCCTCCTCAATTTTATTTATTAACAATTTCTGCAAATGCCATCATCATTAAATCGATTTTGTGTTTCTCAATTGTCTAAAAATTACAATTTTTTATATGTTTTTTGTGTGTCAAAAAATTATAATTTTTCTTGTAACAAAAAAAAATTATTCATCCATTATAAATATTCTTTCAGTGTACCTGCCACTCGTCTTAGGCATGAACTGTTAACAAGAGTTGTCTTTAGGCAACCGGCAAAGCCAACAAGTCTGTTTGATTTCATTGAACTCTTTTTTAAATAATTAATATTAAATTATTGTACTCAAAACATATTTTCAAGTCAAATATTTAAAACACTTTTATTTATAAACAAACACTTGAAAAGTTCTATTCTTTTCGCACAAAATTAGAATCGGCTGACGTAAATGGGCCACTATTTAGAGAAGAATTAGCACGCAAATATTTGACTAAATCTTTGTTGATTAAAAACAGAACATTTCAATGTATTGAATCTGCGTCTTTAGGCCTCAGACGGAAGCCACTTGAAAAGTATTTAAGCCCAGAAAAAGTTGATCAGACGGTAGCAGTCGATCAATCATTCAGTTGAACCTTCAAAATGTACTTTTCAAATCTTCTCGTCGTCTGTGCTGTCCTGATGGCTGCACTTGTGCTTCTTTCCACGTCCTCAGAGGTAATTTTATTAAAAATAATTAAAATAGATTTGAACTAAATTTTTTCTATTTGAATTTATAAAAAAAAGTTGAGTTGTTAAGAAGTTTGTGAAATTAATTTTTGTATAAAAATTGGTTTCATGAACTTTCTATAAATCACAAAAAAGTTATATATGAAATTTAATTTAATATAATTATTGAGAGTGAAGTGCGATACTGAGAATTTTCAAAGTTGCAGTCTTGGGCTACTTTCATGCGCCAAAACTGTTTTGTGGCGCACTTTTAAGCATCGCATCGTCTTTGAAAACCAATGAAATCTATACGGCTTGAAAGGCATTTTTGCGTAGATGAGCACAATATTAGAAATTTTAAAAAGAATGTGTATTCTATTATTAAAAATTCGGGAACAATTACAAAGAAATAACATTTAGGCGCAGTTCAAACAAGCGATTTTATAAATATTTTTTGTTTTTAATTAAATAATTTTTGTTACACTCCGCTTATATTTTTGGGTTACGATTTAGAGCGGATCTGTTATCTGATTACAATAATATATATTCTAAATATTCCACAGTTAATTAAATCAAACGAGTTAAATATTAATTGTTACAAAAAATATATATTTGAAAATTGGCGGGTTTGAACTTGAGCTGCAATAATATTTTTTTTGCTAAAAATAATAAATTTATTTATAAATTCTCGAAGTAGAAAAAAGCCATTTCCGAAATCGTTCATGAAAACATTTCAAAGTGCCGGTGTAATTTCCTCAGTCGTGGATTATTGATCATCGGCGAATACTCGTTCGAATTGATACAGAGAGCACATAAACGCACGGACTTGGTAAAATAACCTGTAGGCAGGTCCTGTTTCATTCTGCTTGTTTTCTTAAATATGAATTTATGAAAAATTACTTAGAAAAAAAAGAAAACCGAATATATAAAAATAATTAAAACGAATATCTCAAGTATCGCAGTCAAGTCTGTATAATTTCCGTCAATTAATTAAAATTATTCTTAATTAACTTAATATTTTGAATCTATTTGTAATCTTTTAATAATCTACTTACAACCTATTTATAATCTCTTTGCAAGGCACATATAATAATGCACGGCGCATGTCCTTACGGCAGTTCCCGAAGAGGTCGCTTTTGTATACCCGATGAATACGATGATTATTATTAAAAACATGCAGCTGCATGCCTCGTTAGTATGGCTGCTAGGGAAATATTAATTATTATCAATTATTTTTGTATTTTATTATAACAAGAATTTAAATTAATAATTATCAATAAGTTTATTTATTTAAGTTTCCAAATGTTTTAAATAAAATTGGCTTTTTTAAAAAACAGGTGCTGCTGCCGAAGTCATTTCCCTCAGTTCAAGTTTTAGCTCTTGCAGTTTCTCTATTTTCTCTAGAACAGGAAGTGGTCACGTTGAAATAATTGTGACCCGTGAATTGAGACGAGTGTATTGCGAAGGGCAGGTCACTAGAAATGTCTTTGTGAAGTTTCTATCCGAGAGCCAAATAATTCTATATCCAGTTTACCGATTTAATATTGATGCCGTTCTGAAAGATGTTTCGTAAAATAGCACCAAAACCCGATTACGACAGCGCTGCGGTAAGAATTAGCGTGAAGTTACAGGGACGGACTTTGGGGTCTACTTGTTTTTTTATATATTTTTTCAAAAATTTTTTTTTTGCAAATGGAAGAGTGGGGCTTCGTTTTGAGTTGTTTTTTTTGGTAATTTACCGCTGAATGTGACAAAATTGGCAACACTGTTCGTGGTTGGTTATCTTTCCGCTATTTTGATTTAACCTTGGAAGCCTGGCTTCTACAGTGGCGTGCTGTATGATGGGGAAGTTCCTCACACACACGCACACACATCGTTTTTCCAGTCTTAACTGCATGGTGGCAGGTGAATTCTGCTGGAGGAAGAAATCTGCATTTTCTCGTCTGTTATCCCTGCGAGATAAAATGCGCTTTCTTGTGTTTTAAAAGCAGCATGTTTAAGTATCAAAAATAATGGCATTTAAGCCGAATTTGGTGGTAATAAAATCGAATTGTTCTTCTGGCCCGCATGTACCCTTTTGAAAAAAGCACTCATCTTAAAAAAATACACCCCCCCTTTTACCAAACAGCACTTCTTTTCTGCTTTTTTTTTTTAAGAATATAAACTATTTTTTAAAAAGTTGAATATATTTTAAACGAGTAGAGTAAAAAAAGCGTTGCTTCTCAGACTATAAAAAGAAGTTTGTAATAGAATAGAAGAGAATTTAGTTTTTATAAAAAAATAATTTTAAATTCAATAAATTTCGGTGTTAAAATTAGTTTTGCTTCGCACCTCCTCCGCGACATGCTGAATCATGTTGTTTCCTTTAACCCTTTTGTGGCATTAAAGTAACATATCACTTTGTGTATTTGCCTTAATTTGTGTTTGTTTTTGTTTTCTTTTTGTTTTCTTCTTCCAAAAAAGTATGAAACATTTTATTTGTGCACTGGAGTTTGTGGAGTGTGGAGTAGAAATAAACACAACTTCCACCGTTTTTTTTTGCTATTTTGCATATTTTTTGATACACATCCGGCTTTATTTATTCAATTATTTTTTTTCTCTCTCTCTCTTGTGTCGTGGGTTCTCTTGTTTGCTTTTTTCCTGCTTATTTGCTTGCTTTTATTTGCCAACAACAGTTACAACAGCAAATTGCTTTATTTGTTTATTATGACACCTGTAGGGAATTGTTTGCGTGTCGTTTCTATTCAGAAGATGCGGGTGATGAGAGGGGGAAGAAGTCTTATTTACTATTAGATGGAGCTTTTTTTTCTTGTATTTCAAGTTAAAAGCTTTTATGGCCTTTCGATTCGTTAGCTCTGCTTTCACAATTGCTAACAACTGCCAATTCGGGCATTTGGGACTCGTAAATTTATTCGACAGCATGTGGAAAAATTAGTTTTCAAGAATGAGACAAATGCAGCATGTCACCGACTACCACCACCTGCCAGAAGGATAACACAAGAGTGTGAGAATAATTGTATTCACGACTGCAGAAGACGGGTTGTTGTCCGTGCTGATTTTGTCAGAGTGGTGAAATTGGATTGAAACGAATTGTTGGGTGATGGAAATAAGATCGATTGGCATATACAGTTGAAATAAATTTTTTTATATAACTACGAGATCTGTTCAAGGAATAAGGGGATTTTTCTTAATTTTATTTATTAATTTTTTTTACTAAATGAAACTGGCTAAAGTTCATGAGACATGATGAATAATCCATTAAATTAAACTGGAGTAAAATAGAATTGCACTGATTTCGAAAGCCGCTACACTTTCTCATCAGAATTTCCATTTAATTTGTTTTATTTTGAAATATATTTATTTATTTAGTTTTTTCTTTTCATTTTGAGTACCTCTATGCCAGCGTTTTTTCCACGTCCTAAAGCAGTTCTTAGCAAGTCCCTGAACTTTCTGTTGGTGTTTTCTTCTGTGGAAAATATGTTGCACTTTTTTTACTGTTTTCTAAAAATTGGCAGTTTCGAGGAATTTCAAAACAGAAATAATTTTTCGTTAGAGGTGCTGGATTGATTACTAATAAATTCTTTATTTTCAAATGACAACATGTTGCCATTTTCTATTTAAAAGTGTAAGAAATGTAGCATTTTCTTAGAAAAGAACACATCGCTAATGTTTCTGTTTCGATCTCCCCAATCGGAAAACTGTGTAGGGGGCAAAATCTGGCAGAGGCTTATTATTTAATTTCATTTTTTTTATCGTGGACCAGCACCCAGGGGAAGCGACCTACACAGGCAGTGTATTTTGTCAGAGCTGGAAGAGGGAGGAGATAATGCGAAGAAATCAGACGACAGGAGATAAGAAAATTGATCATTTTCGTTGCATCTTTTTTTAAATTTTTACTGCGCCTGTAAATTTTTGCTACAATACGGACGTATAAGGCTACTATTTTTAGCACGTGACAGCCTTTTTTTCTTGCGAAATATTCGCGTGCCATGAGCCAGCTAATGTGCTAGTCAACAGCCTCAGCAATTCCTTTAACAGTGATTCGCTCCCGAAGGATCAGAGTCATAAAAATGATCTTGAACTTTTTTGAAAAATTCGAACCGCCTGTAAAATGTTTTTTATATTTTTAAATTGATGTCTAAAATTTGTTTTGTTTAACATGAAAATAAATTAAGTGCTATTAAACGTTTAATGTCTTATTCATAAAATATATGTTACGCTTATAAGCTGCTTATAAGACACATTTGGTATAAGCAATGTGTTGTGTATAAACAGTTTATAAGCATTAAATATTTTTTAAGACACGGCCTTTAGACTTTTAACCGTCTTCCGGCCAAATATCACCTAAAACTCGAGAAAGGAAAAAGACCTGCTCTCGCCACAAGGCGCGCTGCAAGCGACAATGCGTTTAATTAAGTCGTACAGTCTGTGCAAATAATAGAACTACTCATAAAATATTGAGACATCACTTTCAGTTTAATTAAAAATTAACAACGTCAGCAAATACATGTGTATGAGTGTATGAGTGTGTGTGTGTGTGTGTGTGTGTGTGTGTGTGTGTGATATACACCAATTTATTTGCATTAACTGACAAAAATTAATTAACTCTTTAAACAAAATCTCTCCACATTCACTTCAATTGATAATATTTCAATTAGATTTCTTTTTAATGCTCGAATGATTATTGAGTTTTAATTAAAAACTCAATTTTCAATTCATGCACTTTCATGTACGTGTAATTTTTGGCAATAGATAACACTGTGTACTGGAATACTAGTTGCATGTGTGTGTGTGTGTGTGTGTGTACAGTTCGCCATAATCATATTGAAAATATTATTAAGCATTTTTCATTTTGTTATAGAAAATTCAATTAACTTAAGTAAATATCGACACTGAGATAAAAGTTTAATTTATAATGCAAATACGATGGATATTAAACAAGTACTCGAATGCTGCATCATTCAAAAACACACACCCATACACACACACTTTTATTGAACGTCACACATACATGGCGATGTTGCCGTGTTGCCAACTCGTTGCTTTTCTTATTGTTTTTCGTGCTTTTTCGATTCACTGACGCGAAATATTTTAAGGTTGGTGGTCGGTGATTTTTAAAATTTATTTTGGTGCTTTTGTGGCCGCCACAGTGGCACTAATGGCCGGTGAACACAAGACTACAATGTTTTAGATCCCGAGTTGGGACTCCACACTCTGACATGCATATCATCTCTGATGTAAAAAAGTGCTGCGTAGTGTGGATTGTTGCTGGTCTGTTCCAATGCAACAAAAATATTATGGGAACGGGTTTAACCCAAAGACCATCCTGTTACCTGGTTTTAATTTTCCAATCAACCGATTCCCACGTGATAAACGGTGATTGAGATAGTTTTCGGTTACTATAAAAGAACCGGGAACAGTAACTGATCAGATATGGAATTTTGGAGTTTTTAAGAAAAATCTTTTTTTTTCGAATTTTTTAGTTCACGATATCTCACGAACGGATTAATCGATTTTGAACCGATTTGCAGTGGCCGACGTAGTTTTTTGATCTTGAGAACTGGTTAGTTTTGCGAAATCGATCGATAATTTTGTTTAATGGCGTTTTCTTTCTTGAAAAAAATTCAACATTTTTTCACTTTTTTTCTAAAAAGTGGCAGTGGAAGAGTTTAAGAAACAGAAACTATTTTCGAAAGGAATGAGGAATTAATTTCTAATATATTCTCTGTTTTCAAATGACAGAATGTTGCCCTTTTCTAATAAAGAGTGTAAAAAATTTAGCTTTTTTTTTGTAGAAAAGAAAGAATCTTTCTTTGATGTTTTTAATTTCTTAAAATCAACCGGTTCCAACGGGTTCAAATTCACAGGAAATCTATGGTTTCGTAGAACCCTTTAGCACGCCATCAGTTGAGTTGAAATCGGTTAAGCTGTCCCAAAGTTAGAAGCGGGTTAAATACATACACACACACACACACATACAAACATGGTGACGGGTGGCCAGAATTAATTGGGAAAAATTTGTAAGACCTAAAAACGTCCAGATCAGATGAGAACTTGATTTTTTTTTCAAAATGGGCTAAAAACAATAACATTCCGATTTTTTTTAAATTTTAAATTTTCTTAGCGGGATGTTAAAAATTTCGTAACTCCTCTCTGTCTTCATCTATGCCTGCTTTCTAGCTGTGAAATACATTGCACGGTCCACGACAAAAAATATTTATTCGAGATGAAATGTTTTATTAAAATAATAAAAAAAAGTTTATAAACCAGAAAGTTGGTTGCAGCAAATTCGTTTCAATTTTCTTCTTAATTTATTAAATTTGTTTTTAATTTAAAAAATTTTTCTTTTTATTTTTTGTAATAACTTTTTATTCATTTATTTTTGTTTGTTTGTTTTGTTCATAAGAAACAGGCGACCAAGTCTGTAATCACCAGCGGTAACAAGTGTAATAAAACTACAGGAGTACTGATGATGGGAATGTAGAGACTTTCGAGAACTTATCAGTCTTATATTATAAAAATTTTAATTTTTTTACTGTCTTGATTCATTTTATTTGCTTATGAATATTAAGCAACAAGTCTTGGCCTGATAACCAGTTTCAATTTAAGAGCAGCAAATATTTTCCCTGTTTTATTTCTTTGTCACATCGGCAATTATTCTATTATATGTTCTGAAAGATCTCAAAATTTAAGCATATTTTGCTAAAAAGCTTTTAAAATTATAGTTTTTTATTCACGCTTTTAAAGTTTTTTGAAAAATATATCAAACAAATTAAATTCAGTTCATTTTTGCTTAAATGACTTGCTTTTTTGGTTTTAGTGCTTTTTGAAATTAAAAAAAAAAAAACTGGCAATGCTGCTTGGCTAACGTGATTAGTATTCTGCCCTGCTCTCACTCTCACTCTCATATTTACATGTGTTGTACTCGTTGTAATAACAACAGTGAGAACAGAAACAACATTAAATTGTTCATGCAGTTGTTGCATTTACATTTCATGCACCAACACTATTACGAATATTCAAATGCTTACATTCCACACACACACACACACACATATTCGCACGAAAAGGTTTGTATACAAACAACAACATTCATTCATGCATTTATTCATTAATGCCATACTGTCATATTGTACGCAGTGCAGGTGTTTATTTGCACGGATTAAATGCGGAAGCGGAATTTGTAACAATAAAATTACGGATTTAATTTGTAGATATTAATTTTGTTTGTGTGTAAATGTGCTTCCATGTGCTTTTGACAAATTATCGTTTGCAAATTTAGTGGGAGATAATTATTAATTTGTACGAGGCTACTTTCTTTTGATGTGGGAGCTCGATTTTTGCCATGAAATTGGGGGATATTGAAGACTGATTAGAAGATAGGAAATTTTGTTTAAGTATTTTTCAGTTTTGCTTCGCCGTTGTATTTTTGCTACAGTACAGTACAGGGGGCACGTCTAAAGCAATGCTGATGCAGCCACGCATGCGTTCACCTCAGTCGCTTTTATCACGCCAAAAAGCACATGGTTACAAAAAAAGAAAATAAAAAAATTGTTTGGAAAATTAAAAAAAAAATAAAAAATAAAATTGTCAACAGGACAATATGATGATGGAACTGTAGCGGCATTCGAAAACAGCTGTTTCGTTCGGATGTATTAGCTGAATATTTTTATTTATACTCCGGAATATTCTTTATGTTTTTGTGAATTTAAGAAGAAAAAAACACTGCGAATAATTAGCCCCTAAAAACTTTTATTTAAAACGGTATAAAAGATTAATAAACACTTTTTTTGTATTGAAAAGCGCAATTGAGAAACTATAAAAAAGCTTAAAAACTAAAATTTTTTTCAAGCTAGTGAAGTAAGTCTATTTTATTAACCCTGGATGGTTACTGTTTACCGAATCGGCGAAGCTCATTTACTCTTTATCCTAAAACTCTTTTATGTTTTTGCTCAAATTCGTCTCGATTTTTAAGAAAGAATACAAATTTTATGAAATAATTTTGGAAAAAAAAAATTATTTATTTATTTCATCGATAAGATGATCATAATAAAAGTTGCTGAATCGCACTGCTGAGAATAATGCCAGCATGTAGGGCTCATCCCACTGAGTGCAGTTCTAATTTGTACTACATATCGGATGTTTTTTATAGAATGATACAACTTTGAGTTGGCACCACGGCTTTACTTGACCACTCATTTAACAGCTGATTGTTGCTTTTTGTTTAGTTTGCTTTGACATTTCATTATGGATCGACTTACTTCAGAGCAACGCGTGCAAATTGTGGCAATTTTTAATCAAAATAATGGTTCTATTCGTCAAACTTAGCATCCATTTTATGGCGTACATAATCGTCCTTCAAAGCTGCTAGTTCGAAGAAAAATGGAACGTTTTCGGACCACATTTACTGTTACTGATAACCTGCATCCCGCGAGACGCCGAATAGTGTGCACTGAAGAATCTATAGCCGCTGTACTTAGAGATGATCCAATCAATCAATTCGTCGCCGTTCTCAGCAACTGGCGTTGTATCCTTTTGCTTTATGCAAGCTTTTATGCAAAGATCTTGGCTTAAAAGCTTTCAAGATTAAATTTTTGCAGGAATGAAAGCCAAACGACCATCGTATGAGTCGCCTATTCGGCGAATGGGCTGAAGCACAAATTGATAAATTGATATTGATTTTGAATTTCCATCCAAAATTTTATTTTCCGATGAAGCCCATTTTTGGTTGAATGGTAACGTAAATAAACAGAATTGTCGCATTTGGAGTGCGATGAGAGTCCACAAACTTTTATCGAAACACCATTTCACATCCACGGAAAATTACTGTTCGGTGCGCTTTAAGGACTGGCGGAGACATTGGCCCCAAATGTCTTCAAAAACGATGATGGTCCGAATGTTACTGTCAATAGTGAACGGTGTAGCGACATAATTCGCAGTTTTTTCGTACCTCAATTAGCTGGCATTAATCTTGTTGATATATGGTTCCAGCAGGACTGAGCCACATGCCATACATCGGCCGCTACAATTGATTTACTCGAGGATACTTTTGACGAAAAAATAATATCACGAAATGGCCCAATTATTTGGCCCCCAAGATCGTGTTATTTAACCCCATTTGGATTATTGTCTTTGGAGCTATGGAAAGTCACTTGTGTACGTTGATATACCACAAACAATTGAACACCTGTAAATCAACATTCGAAGAGTTATCGGCGAGATACGGCCGCAAATGCTGGGAAAAGTTTTTGAAAATTGGTGTTCCAGATTACGCCTTGTACATGCCAGCCATGGTGGCCACATGGCCAAAATCGTATTTAAACATTAATGTCATAAAGTTTTCTATTCAATAAAGGCCGTTTCATTGACATCAAAAATATATTACCATGTTTTATTATGATTTAAACTTGTATCACTCTATAAAAAACACCCGACATATAAAAAAAAATTATATGACATCAGTGAAAAGGCTTGATTCAGGGTTTAGTTTAGGGATTAGAAGTGAGAATATTTCACATGCGGTTCTACGCGCCACTGACTATCAGTTTTTTATGAAACGGTTTCATTAAAAAAAAAACGTCTGTCTCGTGGTTACGCTTTTTTAAGTGAATGTTTGACAAGTCTAAACGTGGCAGTGCTTCCGCGCGTATAATTATTGTTCATAATAATGTTACTCATACGCCACATTGTACCCGTAGAAGTTTATTAGGGCCGTTCATGTTCTTCTCTTCTGGAGAACATTTTTACGCGCTTTTAAAACACTCTAAATTAATATATAAAAATAAATACAATTTAAAGTTAATAAAAAAATATATATTTTTTTAAAAATCGAGCTAAAATGTTAATAATAAATTTTAAAATAAAATTTAAAAAATATTGTACAAAAGAAAAGTAGTCATTTAAATTACGGACCATCGCTCAGTGGTATGCCAATCCAGCTGTGGCGGGTTTTTGGCGGATATTTTGTTTCTCACATAATTCTCAGAGATGCTTTTTTCATCATTAAATATATTAAAATAATTTATGAAACAATTTTGGTTGGAGCCCCCTTAACTTTTTTCGGCGTAAAATTTCCATCTTTTGCATGTGTGTTTTCATTAAGCAGAATACATTAACATTTTGTTGTTGTTCTAACTTTTATGACGCCTTAAAATATGTTAGATTTTTAATATATGAAAACCATTCATCATCCATTGAAACAAAAAATAACAACAACAATTGAGTACAATCGCACACAATTCCTAACGTGAGAGCAGAGAGCGTAACCAACAGTACCAACTTCTTTCTGCCGGCGTTGTAGGGAAAACAAAATAAATAAATTTTTATTTTCCAAAATGTTTTTTTATTTTTACAAATTCAGTCCAGTTATGATTAGGGTCTGACTTCTTGTCATAGATATTATTGTTGTTGTTGCTGATGTTGCTGTTAAGGTTTCATATACACTCGCCTTCAAATGAGTAGAAGAACTTAATTTTTTTTCGATTTCAATGGGAAAAATTAACTTAATTCTTTTTTTTTTTTTTTTGCCCTAAAAAGAGAGTGAATTTTCTTAAAACTTTAGCGCAGTTTTACTTGAACTTTCCTTTTCCCAAAGGGGCCAAAGACACTGGCCTTCAGATGAGTAGAACTTTTATACATTTTTTTTTGCCACATTTTTTTATCTCTTCCTTTTCTAAAGGAGCCAATTAAACACTTACGATTTACCAAGCACTTCTCCATCTGCATTTAAAATTTCTTAGCCTTTTTCCAATCCCTAAGATATTATTGTTCGAGCTATGCCTACGAGGTCTGTTCAAACACAATATAAACTTTAATTTCTTCATACAACTCGATGTACGACTTTTTTTAATAGCTGATACGCTCCTTTCGAACATGTTGGCAAAAACACGTCACGCATTTAATAGGCAATAAAAAAGTGTCACGTCTTACAGAAGAAAGCGGATATCATATATAAATTAATTATTTTAAATACATAAACTTTCTCTCTTCACCTCTTTTTCTCTCTCTCTCTCTTCCTTTTCCTCTCTCCTTATCGCTCTGTCTCTTTTTCTCTTTTTCTTCTTCACTATCTTCCTCTTTCTCTATCTCTGTTTCTTTCCCTTCCTCTCTCATCCTCTCTCTCTTTCTCTCTCCTGCTTGCCAGCGAGAATACAATTAATTCAAGAAGCGCCATTTTGCTGAAGCAAAGATTCTTAACAAGTGACAATAAAATTCACTCCGAGCAGGTTTTTAAGCGAATCACAAATTTTTCAGAGAATATGAATTTAAAAAAAATTGTTTTGATTACGATATCTTACGAACGGATTAAACGATTTCAACCCAATTTATGATTTAAAAAAAAAACGTGGTTTGTAACTCTGATTAACTCGTGAAATGGAACGGTGAAGCCGTTTAAAAATTATTTTACATTTTTGTAAGTTTGTTTTCTGACCTCTTAAAGTCTATCGGTTCGAATCGGTTCAAGATTACAGAAAATTTAAGTTCAGCTCTTTGACTTGATGTGGTTCAGGTGTTCCAAATTTATAAGCGGGTCACATAATTAAACACACACAAACACACAGCCATAGTGGCAGGTTCTGAGACTTAGCAGGGGAAGCTTCCTCCGACCCGAAACCGTGAAGATCTAATAACGCGGTAAAACCAAAAACTTTCAATTTTACAATATCTTTAATTTTCCTAGCAGGAAGTTGGAACCAGCCCTAATGTAAAGCAAGATATATTCCTTATATTTCGAACAGACCTCGCATATCGCAGGCCATTAAAACCAAGTTGGTGTTAAACTATTTGCTGCAGGTAACACTTTAAGCGATTTAATACCTCATAAGCAAACTAAACCGGATAAACTTGTATGAACGTGTGCGCGTGTGTGCGCGCGTGTGTGTGTTTGTTTGTGTGAGTACGAAATCTTAAGTTTATATGTATCCGCTAGTTTCCATTCAAAATTCACTATCAATGAATGCGTGTGTTTCTACAGATTCCAATACGCACGCAAGTACAGGATGTCCCAAAATTAACGCAAAATTTGAATATGTTGCCACTTCTGCTGCAAACTGGTGGCAACCTTAACAAAATAATTAAACAGCTGACTGGTTTGGGGTGAGTAAAAGTGCAGTGTTACACATGAAAACATTTTGTCTTTTTAAAAAATGACAGCTCAGCAGCTGCAGTTTTCTCTTTAATTGAAGTTTTGCACTCATTTTTTGCGCCACCCTTTACAAAAACATATGTGTTGTCTGCCACACATTTGCAATCCCATTCGGATATGGTTTATTATTGACTTCAGGGAATTAAACGAATAGTTTTGTTTAATTTGTCAGGGTGTTTGCATTGAGCTTCACTGTCTACTCGTACAATATTTGCAATATATGATGGCTGCGAGAAATGTAATTAAGCGTCGACATTGAGCGCAATTACACAACAACTTTAACAAAACATTTGCCAAATAATTGCGTCAGAAATTGCATTTAAACAGCAACAACTGTAATCGCATGCCGTGTTTTTAAAACTTTCTCTCGTAGATAAACATGCAGCCGCTAATCAAAACTGCGAGTACACAGAAAAAAAATTATGAAGAAAATCAAACTAAAAAGTTTAAAATAATATTGAAATCATCTCAAAACCAAAATGGAGCGAGATTCAAATCAAATAGTGAAAACAGAGGCGGTCATCTTGTGCCCTATTTTTTGTACATCAAACGCCCGACACACTTTTTTAATAACACTGGGATTTTACTTTATTATGGCTTTTGAATTTATTTTTAATTTTTTGGTTCGATTTTTCGAAAAAATTCTTTTAGTTTTGAAAATAGTTTTCAGTTTCTTTAAAAGGTATTTATTTTTTAAAAAAGGCCACTTAAGTAATTTTATCTAAAACTCAGATAAAACGCATGCCCACTTTACGCTCTATACTTTTAATTAAGCTGAAGTTGTTGTACTGGCCTTTAATATTTGACAGCAAGACTGGTGCAAAATAAATAATTGATCTGAAATTTATTTGTTGGGTGGTTAAGCAATGTCTATATGCATTTCATTGGCGCTTCTTACCAAATCGTCAGTAGACTTCAACCACAGTTTTGCAAAGTTTCAAACCTCTCAACTTATTAAAAGACTTCCAAAAAAACCATCTGAGAATTATGTTAAATAAATTAACTATAAAAATTCACAAACAATTTAAAAAAAATCACATTATAATAAGTGTAGCAGGCTATGAAACTTATACAAACCAAATGAAGTCTACTGACGATTTGGTAAGAAGCGCCAATGAAATGCATATAGACATTGCTTAACCACCCAACAAATAAATTTCATATTATAATAGTACAATGACAATATGTCAAAAAATTAGTTTATTATAAATAATTGATCTTTAAAAATTAACTGTCATAATAAAAACCAGCGTTGTGGCTGCGAACACAATGCCAATTGCAGTTGTATCGCTTGTCGCAGGTTGTGTGTTTATTCAGTCACAACAGACGTTACGAAAATGTTGTGGCTCCTTTAACAAAAATTAATTTTAAGAATTTTTCATTTATTCATATATAATTTCTTTTTTCTTAACCCAAACAACTCCTTTTAGAATAAATTTCCTTTAATTTAAATGCGTTTGAAAGGATACTCAAGGATGAATTTTACAAAAAGGCATGTGAAAAAAGTTGGTATTGCAAAACTATTCAATTCTATTTGGTTTCAATTCAAGCATAAAATATTTAAGCATTAATTGTTTCCTAAATAGACACAAGAAAAGGGAAGGATATTTCGGCTTTAGTAAGCAGGATTGTTGTAGTTGTTGTTGTATGGATTAAAAGGGTTGGATGAATTATTCATGAGCAGAAGGTGCTGTTGGCATGCGTTAGCCAAATGTTATCAATGCAAAATATTAGAAAGTTTTATAAGTCTTGGAGATGTTATTGTTAAAAAAGGATGGAGATAAATTTATTTAAAAAAAGTCAAAACAGATTTACTTTTTATTTTTCTATATTGACCCGGAACAAAAGATCCTGCATATCGTTTATAACTTGAATTTTTTCAAAGTGTGCAAAAGACAGCAGCATATGCAACAGCTAAACACTATTGCCATTAACCCTGGATGGTTACTGGGGGAGGAATTCCAGAAGTTTGCTTACTCTCTTAAGTTTGCTCAAATTCGCATGGAAATTTAAGAGAGAAATCAAGTTTTATGCCGTTTTTTTAATAAAATTTTTAACTAAAAATATTTTCGCTTATTTTCAAAATTGTTCCGCCAGAATTATTTTAAAAAATTTGTTGAATCGACAATTCAACGAAAAGTAATTTTAATATATAACATCAAAAGTAACCATGCAGGGTTAAAGAAGCCATTTAAATCCATCACTAAACTCATTTCACTGCATGTGTTTTCAAGGCTCTTCATTTTATTGTTGCAATTGTGTCATCATACAAATGAAATTAATTTGTAGCATCAACGAAAGTATTTCGTTTATTTGACGAAGTTTTCATTACGTTAATTTTAACGAAGCTTGTTTCATTATTCCAAAGCAACCTGATGTTGGTTGAATTTTTAGGAAATATTGCGTTCATAAAGAAATTCGTAGTCTATGAAAAAAATTTTGTTAATGGAAAAACTTTGTCGCAAATATTAAATATTTTTGGAAAATGCCCTAAAAATTTACCAAATTTTTTCAACGTGCCTCGTATACATACCTAATTTAAAAGAGACAAAAGAAAAATCGATGAAAGTATATAGTTTTTTTAAGAATGCAATAAAAAGTATTTTTGGAAAATGCCCTAAAAATTTACCACATTTTTTGAACGGGCCTCGTATACATAGCTAATTTATAAGAGACAAAAGAAAAATCGATGAAAACATATAGTTTTTTTGAGAATGCAATAGAATATTACCTAATTTTTGGAACAGACCTCGTATGCCTAACTAATTCATCGTATAGCTGACTAACTTAAAAGCGGCACAATAAACATTAATGAATAAATAAAACATGTTTAAAGAATAAAATAATATTGTCTTAATTTTTTTGAACAGGCCTCGTTCACTATTTTGCAGGAGACAAAATAGAAACTGTTGGAAAATTATGATTCATATCCAATAAAAAAAGGATTAAATAGGAATTAATAAAAATTTTATATATTTTTTAAAGAGGGTAAAGTGCTGCCTCATTTTTTGAACTGGCCTCGCAAACCTAATGAATTTTATTTTCCAAGGGGACAGAATAGAATTAAATGAAATACATAAATGATATATAAATAAAATATTTTTCCAGAATAATATAAAAATTTGCCTAATTTTTCAACAGACCTCGTATGCCTGACTCATTAAAAGCGGATAAAATAGAAATCGATGAATAAAATAGTTCTGCAGAATACCATATAACTTTAACTCATTTTTAAGACAGGCCTCGTATACCTAACTAATTTCAAGGGAACACGATACATATTGATAAAAAATAAAATATTCTAGAGGATACAATTAAACTTTACCAAATTATTTAAACCGGCCTCGTATACCTAACTAATTTGGATAGGACGGAATAGAAAATTATGAATTAATAAAACGTATTATTTAAAGACAATATAAATTTACTTAGTTGCAAGAACAGACCTCGTACACTTGACTAATTTGAAGGGGAACAGAGTAGAAATTGAAGGCTAAATAAAATGTTTTTAAATACAAGAAAAATTTATTTAAATGCTAGAACAGGCCTCGTATACCTAATTCATTTAAACGACGTCAATTTGTTTTCTGTACTTTAAAAATGAGTTAGGTACACAGGGTTGTTCTAGCATTTAAATGTATTATTATTGTATTTAAAAACATTTTATTTAGTCTTCATGAAGAATAAATAAATGTCAATATTTTTAAAAGTACAATTAAAATTTACCTAATTGGTAGAACAGACCTCGCACACTTGACTAATTTTAAAACGAACAGAATAGAATTTAATTAATAAAATATATATTTCTTATGAATAAAATAAAAATTTCCTTAATTTTAAAACAGGCCTCGCATGACTGAATTGTTTATAGGTTTTTGCTGAATACCACAAAAGTTTACCTAATTGCTAAACAGACTTCGTATACCTGACTAATATAAAGAGAGAGCAGAAGAGAAATGGATGCTAGGATAGACCTCGTATACTTGATTAGTTTGAAGGAAAAAGAGTAAACAAAATATTTTTTAGATCACAAGAAAAATTTATTTAATTTCTAGAACAGACCTCGTATATCTGACTAATTTTAAAACGAACAGAAAAGAATTTAGTGAATAAAATATCTATTTCTTAAGAATAAAATAAAAATTTCCCAAATTTTAAAACAGGCCTCGCATGGCTGAATTATTTAAAGGTTGAAGAAGAGAAATTAAAGAACAATTGAAATATTTTTTACTGAATACCATAAAAGTTTACCTAATTTCTAAACAGACCTCGTATTGTTCAGGTCAATATCAAGAGGGCAAAAGAGAAATGCATGCTAGAATAGACCTCGTACACTTGACTAATTTGAAGGAAACAGATTTAATAAAATATTTTTTAGAACACAACAAAAGTTTATTTAATTCCTAGAACAGACCTCGTATACCCAACTAATATGTAGAGAGCAGAATGGAAACGGATAAATATATTTTTGTGAGGTTTACCAAATTCTTACAACAGACTTCGCATTTTCATATTACAGCACACTCTATTAGCTTCGCCGTATCGGATTTAAAATTTTAAATGTTGCAGTATCTAACGGTTGTACACTTACCTGCTACAAACTGCTGCCAGCATCTGCTTGTTTTCGCCTACAGATACGCTGATGTTTTCTGAAAAAAAAGAGAAGAAAAAATTGTCCATGTTATTTTATTTTGTTTTTGTTTATTTTTAAATATTTAAGTTTATTATGCATAAATAAAATTTAATACGAGCTATTTAGCAGAGAATCCCTTCATCATAAATTTATTGGCTTTTAAAGGATTTGTTGACTTTTTACATTTCGATTATGTGGATATCGAATGGATTCTCTTCGATTGCCCGCTTCTTTTAAGGGTCAATGTTGGAAAGCGTTGTGGGTGTTGAATTTGCTGCAGAACAAGTTGTACAGAACATGTTGGTGCTGTTAACACAACAGCTGCTGTTACAGCGCTGCTGCTGCATTAACATTTAAATGTATTTCCTTGAATGTGTTTTTCAACGTTTTCATTATTCGTTTTAAAGTTTAACATTTTTTTTTATCTTTTGCAGTGGCAGCAAAAAACCAACGATATTTCACGCTGTAAATGGCAGCAGTTTGCATGTGTTTTTTTCTTTTAGGGAAAAATTATAAATGCAAAATAAAAGAATATATTCAGACGGCATTAGTTGGATGCTGAAATAATATGGAAAAATTTTATATGTTAATTTTACTATTTCAAAACACATGCATGTAATTGGATGGGAATTTCTTTGCACTCACATCCCAGCAAACATTTTATCGCAAATACATATCTAACCGATAAAATTCAAAATTAATTAAAAGTCAGAGAATTTTTACAAGATTTTAAATCCTTTTAAAAACAAAAAAATTATTTCTACTGTTATTATTAAATCTATTCATTGAATGTTTGTTGGGTTAACGAAAAAGTTATAAATTCTTTTGGGATTTTGCCTAAATTCACTTTAAAAAAATTAAATAATAATATTGTTGTAAATTTCCAGTCAAGTGATTAAGAAGTCCAGGACAACAACTCTATTTAATAGCTGTCTTTTTATTTAAACACTTTTTTATCAATAAATTTAAAAAAAAAACTCTACAATGAAATTAGAATTTTAAGTTCTATAAATACAAACATAATGGTCCTTTCATTGCAAATTTCGAATGATAGAAATTCCAGGGACCGTAATTTTCCCCCTAGGATATGTTTAATCACTTGTTGGCAGATTTATTTTCATATAAATTTACTCATTTTGATTCAACTGACCCCGTGGACTTAAAAGCTCAATATCTTGTTATTTTCATTAACAATGAAATAACTGTCCCAAAAAATATTTTTTCCAATAAGTACTTTTTCCAAAAAATACCCCTTCCACAAAACATTTTCCAAATAAACTTCTTTAAGACCATGTTTGAGCACAGAATTTATGTCAATAAACTATCTTGTCGAAAAAGTACTTTTTCCTGACAAGTACTATTTGCATATATTAAAAAATATTTGAATAATTATCTCAACAAAATCTTTTTTAAATAGTAGCTTCAAAATAAAATATTTTTTCCAAAAAGTACCTTTTGCGAAAACCTATTGTACCAAAAAGTACCTTTTCAAAAACCACTTTTCATACAACCTGTTTTTATAACACATATTTTTATATTTCATTTAAATACTTTTGATAACAAAGTACCTTTTCCAAAAGTACCTTTCCTTAAAATAGCCTATTCCAAAAAGTACCTTTTTTAAAAACTACTTTTTTTACTTTGTATTACACTAAAAAAAAAAGAATGTTTGAAGACAGAATTTTTTTATTTAATTGTTTAGTCGAAAGAGTACTTTTTTGAAAAGTACTACTTACAAAATTTAAAAAAAATATATATATTTGTACAGTTATATCCAAATACGACCTTTAATATAAATCATATTTTCAAAAAGTACCTTTTTCAAAAACTGCTTTTTACACAACGTTTTTATAATAAACTTTTTAAATTTTATCAAAGTACTTTCAATAAATAAAAGTACCTTTCCGAAACAATGCCTTTTCCAAAATGTACCTGTTTCACAAATCACTTCTTAAATACGCTTTATTAAATCAAAATACACTTCAAAAAATCATGATCTAGGACAAATTGTTCTGTTTAGCGAACTATCCTGTCGAAAGAGTACTTTTTGTACCGCCCACCTCCCCTAAATTTCCAATGAAATTTTTTTATCAAAAGTGTTCCTTTTAAGATTTGTTATTAAAATTTTATAAATAAACTTCTTTGAATAAACAATAAGTGCACGCCAAGTTTCGTCAATATTAGCCACGCCTATCGCCCACCCCCATAGAATTCCACTAAATTTTTTTTCTTTAAATTGTCCCTATTATGAACAACTGATTCAAATTCTTTAGATGAACTTTCTGAAGAAAATAAAAGATGTACACCGATTTTCATCAGTACCAACCACGCCTACCGCCTACCTAATCAATTCCAATCAATTTTTTCGCTTAGAATTGTTCCTATCAAGAGAAAATTATCCAAATTAAACAGATAAACTTTTTTAGATAAACAAGAAATGCACTCCGAATTTCATCAGTTTCAGCCACGCCTACCGCCCACCTCCCCTAGAATTGCAATAAAGTATTTTGATTAAAATTGCTTCTATTAAAAAAACCGATCCAAAATTATTAGATAAACTTTCTAAAATATATAACAGATATATATCGAGTTTCATCAGTATCAGCCACGCCTACTGCACACCTCCTCAAGAATTCCAATTAATTTTTTTTTAATTAAAATTGTTCCTATTTAAAAATAACTAATTAAAATTCTATAGATGAACTTTGTGAAATACAGAAGAGATGCACTTATGCTTTTTTTCAGTATTGGCCCCGCCTACCGCCCACTTCCCCTTGAAATTCAATATTTTTTTATTTAAATTGTTCATTAAAAAAAAACTGATCCATTTTTATTACATGAACCTTTTTAAATAAATAAGAGATGCACTCCGAGTTTCATCGGTATCAGCCACGCCTATCGCCCACCTTCAAATCCAATTTTCTAGCTTAAAATTGTTTCTATCGAAAGAAAATTATTCAAATTTCACAGATAAGCTTTCTGAAATAAAAACGAGATGCACGTTGAATGTTACCAGTATCAGCCACGCCTACCGCCCACCTCCTCAAGAACTCCAATTATTTTTTTTTAACTAAAATTGTTCATATTTAAAAATACTGATTCAAATTCTATAGATGAACTTTCTGAAATAAAGAAGAGATGCACTTATGCTTTTTTTCAGTATTAGCCACGCCTACCGCCCACTTCCCCTTGAAATTCAATATTTTTTATTTAAATTGTTCATTAAAAAAAAAACTGATCCATTTTTATTACATGAACCTTTTTAAATAAATAAGAGATGCACTCCGAGTTTCATCGGTATCAGCCACGCCTACCGCCCACCTCCTATTGAACTCAAATAAATTTATTTGCTTTAAATCATACCTCTTATTGCGAATTTTCAAAATATGAATAAATTAATTTAAAAAAAAGAACAAAAAAATACTGCAGCGCTCTAATTTTATTTTCAATAAGAAAGCGAAAGTTCTACTGCTGTATGATACACACGAAATTTTTTAGCTGCTGTTAGTTGAAATCGCAGCAAAATGATTGTGAAACTTTATTTGAAAAAGTACTTGAAAACTTTTAAAATAAAACCTTTTATTTTAATTACGAAAGCTTAACAGGAACTAAAAGCGTTAATTTTTTTATTTGTTTTCTTTGTTTTTTTTGAAGCTGCGCTACTTACAAACCGTAGATAAATAATTAAACTTTCAAACCGCAAACGTTGCAACGGCGGCAGCAACACGACGAACACAAAAACCAACAACAATAACCCTCATCACAACAATGAGAGGAGCCAACAGTTTTCAAAAGTAATTATAATTTCCAAACATTTAGGAATGTCATTATTAAGTAACAAAAACTACGGGGGAAGAAAATGCCACGTAAATTATTAAATATTTTATAAACTTTCACAGAAAACAAACACACACACACACACACACACACACGAACCACCAGCAGACATTTCTTCTGCTATTATTTCAATTTTTTTTTTTTTGGCTGGCAAAAGTGTCGTCTTTGTCGCTGTTGGCAGATAGTGAACAGAAAAGGTGTCTGCTTTGCCGCTTATCGTGTTCCAAAGAGCAGAATACCGCGCTCTCTCGATCGCCGCTATCGAAGCGAAAATTCGCGGGCGGAACTAAAAAGTAAAACATCTCCATCTCTATTCATTTTTCATCATCTCTCCTCTCACCTTTAACGCCTTCTTCCAGTTCCCTCACAAGATCCTACTGAAGGAAAAAAGACTGCGATTTCTTTTCTAGAAAATAATGCAACATTTTTCGCACTTTTTAAAAGAAAATAGCAACATTTTGCCTTTTAAAAATGGAGTTTGTTAGAAATGAATCCAACATTCCTCACGAAAAATAATTTCCGTTTTAAAACTTTTCCAAACCGCCACTTTTTGGAAAATAATTGAAAAACTGTTACATTTTTTCTAGAAAAGAAGACCAGAATAACCATCAATTTCCATTTCGTCTCCATACCCGCTCTAATCTAATACGAGTGCCGTTGTGCCAGCATTTTGAACTTCCCCCGCTGGGATGCGCCCTGTGAGAAGAGTGTGCAGCTGGTAAAAACAAATCCAATAGTCCGGCAAACGTTTCCTAACCTCCATGGAGCACATACCGTTGAGGTAACGGTTGCCGTTTTTAACATTTTTTTTTTCTTCTTCTGTGACAATATTTTATTTTCTTTTTTTGTCCTCTTTCATTTCCATTAACAATATAAAATGTTAACGGGTAAGGCAGACGCCTATTTGCTGCCACTTGACTCATTAAATCAATGGGGGGAGAACTGAAAGCGAGCAAATAACGCCACCAACTGGATACAACAGCCAACAGACACGCCATTTTAGTTGGCAAAAGTTTGCCACAATTTAATTGCATTTTATGTAAAATGAGTTGACAAAACAAAAATTATCTCATGATAATAAAACTAAAAACAAAAAATTGATAAAAAAAATATCTGAAGAATGTCACGATGCTTTCGCACGCACTTGACACAAACATCAAGTGAAGTGTTGCTCGCACATGGCCAAGATAAATTTTGTTATTAAAAGTGATTTTATGGACGCTTTTATGCCAATAAAATGACACTGGAGTTAACAAAAATTAACTGCTGTTTGGCAACAACAATCTGCTCGACTTCAGTTTATTAAACTTTTTGCAAGAGAATAAAAAAAAGTTTTTTACGACATTCTTCAGTTCATTCAACGATATGAAAACTTTTCCAACTATTCCTGCGGAGATGGATGAGTTTCAAATTAAGAAAGTATTTCTTTTTAGCATCAACAACAATTTTCAAAGCACTCACACACTCACAGCAGCGAGGCAGGCGAGTACGTAACTGCGAACAGCAGCAGCAGCAGCAGCAGCAACAACAACCACAATACCATTAACGGAGCAGCATCGTGTCTTTAATTCAAACATCCCAAATTATGAAGTGTAAAGTTGAGTTAAAGTTGAGTTCCAACTGGAACAGGGTACTCTCCCCTCATGCGATTCACAGGATTCAATTTTAAAAATCTGTTTCACAGTGTTGGCGGCCCTTAAAATGAATTATCACCGCTTAGGAATTATCGTTTTTAGCTCTTCCATTTTAAATTTAATCCTGCCGGTTTTTATTTTTTTTTATTTTTATAAAAAATTAAAAAGGGATCATTAAGAGATTTTAGTTAGAGGGTGGCGCAACCAAAATTAATGCCGATTTCTTTTCTACAAAATAATGCAACATTTTTCACACTTTTTAACATAAAATGGCAACATTTGGCCACATCAAAATAAAGAATTTATTTGAAATGAGTTCAACATCGCTCACGAAAAATAACTTCTGTTCTAAAACTTTTCCGAGCCGCCACTTTTTAGAAAATAAGTGAAAAAATGTTACATGTTTTCTAGAAAAGAAAACGCCATAAAATTAAAAAAAAAACAAAAAAACTTTCCGGAGGACTATTGCAATTTTTATTACACTTTAAGGATCCATTGAAAATCTTGCGTGAGAGAAAATATCGGCCAATACTCGCCACGGCTTCGATGGCATAACTCTGGCCGATGCTTCAAATTTTCTATGATTCTGGGAATTATTTGAAGTTCCATTGCGACGAATTATCTCAAACTCTTTTAAATATCCTCCCCCAAAGAAAAAAGTCCAACGGTGTCAAATCACATGATCGTGGCGGCGGCCAATTAAAATCGCCACGGCGTCGGACCACACTGTCATCGAATTGCTCGCTCATGTTAAGCGGGATGTGTGGCAAAAAAAAATAAAAATAATTCTATTGGATGCACGTATCCAGGTCCAGGTTCATATCTTCAATTTTTCGCCGCAAAAGGCCCATTGCAACCGCGCAGTAGCGAACATCATTCACGTTCGTTCGAAAAGTACAGGGCGGCAATACCGTCAGCCTCTTAGAAAGTCACTCTTTGGACAGGCATCGGCTTCACAATAATCACTCCCATAGTCGTATTTGCGTTGTCGCAGTCGTTATGAAATTAATAACATATGGCAACGCTTTCCAAAAGTATAACATCGGAGTCATTTTAATTCGTCTACGGATGCGGCAACCGTAATAAAATCTGTTGATTTTCATTTACCCAAACCCAGCAATTCGAATAGTTAACGAACCTGCTGAGCTGAAACTTTCTTTGTTAAGACACCCTACACTTTGGCCTGTCTTCGAGCAACCAACTTCAGCTCTTGAGTCAATTGAACGTTGCGAGTGTGCGAAATTCTCATCAATTATGCTCGTGAAATTTTTAACGCAGAGTTGAGGTTGACGACTCTTCTGTCGCCCTTCAGCGAACAACAGAACGAACTGGTCGAGCATGCGCAGCTGTTTTCACGTTTCCAACAGAACCGGTTTGGTAAGATTTGCGTACAATTCTCGCAATTGTGGACACATTTGGTCGGCTACGCTGAAAAAAAACACGAAGTGCACGAAAGGCATTTTGATTTGAACATGCTGTTGCATGCAGCAGTGAAGGCAAGGGTCTTCAGCTGTCCCCTTTAGACTATCCCCTACTTTTGGGTTTTGACGCAGCACACTGCATGTGCAGAGGTCCTCCCTTGATTGCTGCTCCAAGATAAAAAAAACCGACTTAAAGGCTCTTATTTGAACATGATAAAGATTTAACAATTTTTTAACCCTGCTCCTTTTGCACTGAGCGAGAAAATTGGTGTGACTCAGCGCCGTTCAGTTTGATATAAAAAAAAAATTTTTTTTTAATTAAAATTGGAAAAAATATGACCACAATAACGTTGGTTTTTCTGTGTTATTTCTGTACCAAAAAAAATATATTTTTTTTTTGAGTGCCACAACTTTGAGTTGGCATCACTGACTATCTATTGAACAGCTGTTTAATTAGCTTTGAAACTCTATTATGAATCGTCTTACACCAGAGCGAAGCGTGCAAATTGTTGAGAATTTTAATAAAAATAATTGTTTTCTACGTCAAACTCTTCCATTCAAAACTTTATTTTCCGCTGAATCCCGTTTCGGGTTGAATGCTTTGTCGAAACATCATTTCACATGCACAGAAAATTACTGTGTTCGGTGCGCTTTATGGCCTGGCGTAGTCATTGGCCCCAAAAGTCTTCAAAAACGATGATAACCAGAATGATAAAATTTTTTCGTACCCTCCCCTAAAAGGCATTAATCTGGCTGATATGTAGCTCCAACAGTGGGCGCTAAAATTTCTTTACTCAAATAAACTTTTGATGAAGAAACAATTTCACGTATTGGCCCAATTAATTAGCCACCAAGATGGTGTGATTTGACCCATAATCAATTATTTAATTTAAGGTTATGTTAAGTCACAAAAAATTGAAGACCTGCAAGTCAAAATTCGAAGTGTTCGAATGCTGCGAAGTCATTGAAAGTTTCTATTCCAGATGGCGTCTTCTACGTGAGAGGCGTGGCGGCCACATGCCCGAAATCATATTTAATTATTAATTTCATAAAATTTTCTTAAAAATAAAAAATATATTTCCTTGTTTTATTGTGACTTAAAAAAAAACACAAATTTTTCGCTGTCAGTGTTCCACTTTAAACAAACAACAACAATAACGAAAAGTAACATGTTTATGTCAACAACTGTCAGGATTAGGGAGAAAATTATAAATAAATCATTTATATTCGTTGCCATGCGAGAGAAGGAGAGCAAAAAATAAATCCACAAAACCAACAGAGAAATAGCGAGCAGAATGTGTGAAAAGCATATGAAAAAAACATTTTGTGGAAAATTAATAAGAAGTTTTTTTTTGAAAAATAAAATTTAAAAAAAGATATATGATTTAGAAATTCGAATTCATATAAAAAAAGGAACTCCTTTAAGGAGTTCAGACGGGCTTGAGTGACTCTCAGCATTCCAAATTTTATATTTTTTATATTTTTAATTATGTTTTCTTAAACTATTTTCTGCTTTAAACCGATCCTTGAGCATGCGTGTGCATGTAAGCTGTCACCGTTGGTGGTTTTTTCAAGTCTTTTTTGCTCGACACTGTACGAAGTGCAAAAAGGATTATATAAAAACAAAGATGACTTATTTTTTTTTTTTTGCTGGAAATATTGCGGACGTGCAATACCGCAAAATATTATTTAATTTATGCAACAGCGTTTTTATGTCTTCTTTGGGACATAAATATTGTCCCATTGTTTAGGACAAGAGTTACACTGAACAACAACAAAATTTTGTGAATAAAAACAATTAAACTGCCAGAAATTTTACGAAAAAATTTACTGCCCATGAAATTTTTTGTTGAGCAGCCTTTAAAAAAATTTTAACAAATAAAAATGACTGACTAAAAATTTAATTTTTTTTTGTAGGAGTACGACCCCTGCCCATAGGCGGTGCATTGCCATGGAACTGGAAAAGCAGGGATAGTGCTAAGACAACAGATGAAGACAGATCAGAGGACTGCTAGAGTGATATGGGTGATTCCATAACAAGGCGATTAAAAGTTTGATAGGAAAACTTTCGATTTCGAATGAAATTCGGTCAGAGGCTCTCCTCATTCGTTTTATTTTTCATTCATAACGATGGAAAATATATTTGAAAAAATTTCGCTAGCTCTGAGGCCTGTCACAGGAACCGTTGGGAATGGTTGTGAATCCGAAATATAAATTTGATAAATTGTATTTAACCTTTTTGGGAGTTCAATAGATTTTCTCAATCTCTAAAAATTTTAACCTTTTAATTTTTATGGTTCATGAAAATGGAACAACTTTCGAACGAAATTATTTTCGATCTTTCGAGAAAATTAATCAAAATAAATTTGTCGAAATTATTTAGTTCTTTTTTTCTGAATCTGAAATATTATTTCAGCCGATTTCGTTTTAACTTCTCCGGAGTTCGAGAAATTTTCTTGATCCCTAAAAATTTAAATTTTGTTATTTTTAAGATTCATGGAATTGGAACAACTTTCGAACGAAAATATTAATCAGAATTTCAGAATGATTTTGTCGAATATTTTTAGTTTCAATATCTCAAAAACCATTTCATACGAAATAGCGATTTTTATGCCATTTCAAAGGAAGTGAATGTTTAGAAATAAGACTTAAAAAAAAATTATTTTGTGCAAAAATGTAATATCTGCAAAGTTATGAAAATTGAATTAATCAAGGAATATTTTTTTAACACAAGAAACATTTGACTGAGTTGACATGTTTCTCATTAATATTTAGTGGTTACGTTGTTTTTCTTTCAAAAAGGTACTTTTTTTATGCCCATAAAAGTTTTGTAAAAATTTTCTTTTAAGAAAACGTATTCATTGTGAAAACACAATTTAAGAAAATTACTTTTTAGTAGAGTATGTTTTTTTTAATTAAACTTTTCTTGTATATGAGCGTTAAAAATGGTACTTTTCATAATATAAATTTTCAAAAAAGTACTTTTCAATAATATACTGTCAAAAAAGTACTTTTTTAAACTTATTTTAAAAAATAAGTTTTTTATATATAAAAATTTTCAAATAGATAATTTTCTATAAGATATATTATCGAAGAGGTACTTTTTAGGATGTAGATACTAAAAAAGGCGCTTTTTATAATATAAAGCTTATCTATAATAAAAATGATCAAAAAAGTACTTTTATAATATATAAGATTTTAAAAGGTACTTTTCTATTATATAAATTATCAAAAAGGTTCTTAAAAAATATTCAAAAAGGTACTTTTCTATAATATAAATTATCAAAAAGGTACTTTAAAAAAATTCAAAAAGGTACTTTTTATAATAAAAAATTTTCAAAAGGTAGTTTTCTATAATATATATTATCAAAAAGGTACTTTTTTATAATATAAATTTTTAAAAAGGTGTTTTTTATAACACAATTTTTTCAAAAAGTACTTTCTTATAATATAAGTTGTTTAAAAATACTTTCTCTATAATATAAATTATCAATAAGGTACTTCTTAAAATTAATTTTCAAAAGGTACTTTTTATAATATAAATTTTCAAAAGATACTTTTCAATAATATAAATTATCAAAAAGGTACTTTTTTAACACATAAATTTTCAAAAAGTAATTTTTTTATAATATAAATTTTAAAAAAGGTGCCTTCTTATAATACAATTTTCTAAAAAGTATTTTCTTATAATATAAATTTAAAAAAAAATTCTTTCTCTATAATATAAATTATCAACAAGGTACTTTTTAAGATTATAAATTTTCAAAAGGTACTACTATTTTACAATCAAAATTATCAAAAAGGTACTTTCTTAACATATAAATTTTCATAAATTACTTTCTTATAATATAAATTTTTTAAATGTCCTTTTTCTGTAATATAAATTATCAACAAAGTGCTTTTTTTAAATATGAATTTTCAAAAAGGTACTTTTTTATCATATAAGTTTTTAAAAGGTACTTTTTTAACTACCAAAAAGGTACTTTTGTAACACAAGTTTTGAAAAAGTTACTTTTTATTACTTAAATTATCAAAAAGTAACTTTTTATTATTTTAATTATCAAGAAGGTACTTTTTTTATAATATAAATTTTAAAAAAGGTGCTTTTTTATAACAAAGTTTTTAAAAAAAGTAGTTTTTCATAATATTAATATTTAAAAAATTACTTTTCTATAATATAAATAATCAAAAAGGTACTTTTTTAAAACGTAAACTTTCAAGAAGGTACTTTTTTTATTAAAAAGGTACTTTTCTACAATATAAATTATCAAAAAGGCACTTTTTTACTATATATATAAATTTTCAAAGAGTTACCTTTCTATAATATAATTTTTAGAAAAGGTCCTTTTCTATAATATAAAGTTTTGAAAAGTAACTTTTTAGAAGATACATTTTCAAAGAGGTGTTTTTTTGCTTGATTTCTTTTTTTTCAAACAAAAAATTTTTAAACAAGAAAAATTGTTGTATTTAAATACGCGTATAACAGAAAAAAGGTTAATTCGCTCGTCAATTAAATTAAATAAATAGCCGCCAATTAGTCAAGTTGTTAAAAATTTCGTAAATATTTTGTCACAAAATTGCTGTTAATATTTTTGCTTTCAATTCCCTTAAGCAAATAATTTTTTTATAATTCTTATTAAAAACGACATTTTTGCAAATCAAATCTGAATCCCAATTAATTCAATTAAATTTGACTGGTTGGTTTTTGTTTATAAATTTTTCCTTTTTTTCAATATTAATTCGATTTCAAGCTGTCGCCAGTAAATTTCATTTATGGTTTTGGCCGCTGGCGTCAAAAGGCAATAATTAATAAATACGTGTGTGAACATTTACGTGAGTGTAGTTGTGAGACTATAAAAGGCCAACCCAAATCCATGTGGCCGCAACAAAATTTTTAATTTAAATTGCCATCTTATCATATCCAGGCTGTCTGGTACAACGTTGCCAGATCATTGAACTGTAAATTGTATTAAGGAAATTTATTAACACATTGAAAGCAGCAAATTGCCCTGGGTTAAAAGGTACCCAGAAGTTAAAGATTTTCAAAAATCTACTTTTCTGTATTATAAGTTTTCAAAAAGGTACTTTTTTAGAATAAAATTTTTCAAAAAAGTACTCTTCTATATCATAAATATTCAAAAAGGTACTTTTTATTAAATAAATTTTCAAAAAGGTACTTTTTTATAATACAAATATTCAAAAAGCTGACTTTTTATACTATATGTTTTTAAAAGTGAAACTTTTTTAATAAAAATATTCAAAATAACTCTTTTATAATATAAATTTGAACAAAGGTACTTTTTTATAATATAAATATTCAAAAAGTACTTTTTTATATAATACATTTTCAATAAACTTCTTTCGTGTAATACATAAATTATCAAAAAGGTACGTTTTTAAAATAATATTTTTCAAAAAGGTACTTTTTTATATAAATGTTCAAAAAGGTACTTTTCTATAAGATAAATATTTAAAAAGCTCATTTTTATAATATAAAATTTCAAAAAGCTGTTTTTTTAATAATATAAAATTCAAGGTACTTTGATGGAAAATTGCTTATAAAAAGGTACTTTTGTAAAAAACGATTTGTTGAAAAGACAATTGTGGAAAATAGTTATTTTCTAAAATGCTACATTGTAAAATAAGTACCTTCCTTAAAGGATACATATATAATGTATACAGTTTCAAAACAGTACTTTCAAGGAGGAGTACTTTTAAGAAAGGGTACCTTTCAGAAAAAGTACTTTAAAGGAGAGGTTTTTTTATAAAAAGTACTTTATTGAAAGAGATAGCTTTTAATAGAATTTTATTTTGTAGAAAGTACTTTTTTATCCAGTTATTTTTAAGAAAAAGTACTTTTAAGGAAGGGTACTTTTACGATAAATATTTTATGGAAAATGTATATTTTCGAAAACTCTTTGCAAAAAGGTATTATAAAAATTCTACTTTTATGGATTTTTTTCAAAATTACAAATTTAATTTAACAGCAACTACAACTGCAGCAGCCTTTGGGCCAAACGTAATTGAATATGTACTTTCAATTATCGAAATTGTAAAATAATTTATTTCCAGCATTAAGTTCTATGGGAATAGTTGCTTTGAACAGGTTTCAGGTTTTTGTTTAAATCCAAGTTTCTCAAATCCAGGATGTTCATAATTTAATTTCTATAAATATATTTTGGGTCATATCAAGTGGAAAAACATCCTGAAGCCATACAAACACACACACACACACAGATACAGTCAGAGTCAGTCATCTGTTCCATTTGCAGAATATGAAAAACGTCTGCTGGTTGTTGTTGGTTGCATTTGAAATTGTTAAGCCAAGAAAGACATGAATATTCAACTAAGTTGTCTCTCTCCTTTTTCCACTGGCAATGAATGTCACAAAAGGACTATTTTTGTTATAAAATATTTGTATTTTTCTCTTGTATGCAGAGTCAAAACTTTTCTAATTTGTTTTCACAAAAACTTAATCGAAACATCCACATGGGGTTTCTAATTCAAATTAACAAAAGAACGCACCAACACATGCACGAAATGTGACAGCTTGCACAGTGTTTTTGGTTGTCACAAAAAGTTGGGCCAAAAATTAATTGAGATATCAGAGGGGGATATTTCCTGCCTCATTAATTTGGGGTTTCTAATTCAAATTAACAAGAGTACGCACCACCACATACACGAAATGCGACAGCATTGCACAGTGTTTTTGGTTGTCACAAAAAGTTGGCCCAAAAATTTAGACATTAGAGGAGGATAATTTCTGCCTCATTTCTATGGAGTTCTTTTCGATAGAAAATATTTTTTTAATTACTTTCTGCAAAGAATCAGCTGTTCCCAATTCTAAACGGTGCTCACAATGAAAAAAAAGAGCATTAAAATTAACAGTTTGCAGCGTGTGGCTGGCGTTGTCATCAATCAATGCGGAAAAGCAACACTTTTCCAACCTGCAAATACAATTTGGAAAATAGAACTCAACATGCCTGGCGTGTATATTCTGTAAGAAATTTTATTGCCACGGTGCGGCGTGGCCCCAAGATGTGTGCAAGATTTTGAAAGGCCCCTCTCCCAAGAAAGAGAAAGAAACTGTACAAATCGTTTCTCCTGTGTGACACTCATTAAAAAGTTGTGAAAGTGATGAAAATTGTTATGGAAAATCGTCGGATCTCTGTTTGATAAGTTTGACTTCTGATGCAGTTTAAAAAAAAACACCCGTTACTCTACACTATCAAGTTGATATAAGAATCCAACGCCAATAATTTTGTGCAACTGACGAAAGTAATTTTTTTCTTCTTTATTTCTGTCCAGGATGCAACACACTGTGCCGGGTAACAAACCAAACAAATGCGGGCACATAAACATTTTGTGTGTCACATACGAGACAATTCATGCATGTTTGAACGTGCTTCACAAGTTCTCTTTTGCTAATTTTTATTTTGAAATTTATTGGGGAAAGCAGGAGTCTTATTAATTCCAATAAACATGAATGTAATTTATCAAAATACCAGAATTATTTTCATGCGTCCGAAAACTTTTGATTCAATTTGTAATAAAAGAGGTGTTGTTATCATTTGCTGTCATTAGGGACGACCTTGATTTAAAAAAAAATTTATATATTTTTACTTTAAAATATTCGCAAATGCTGCTTATAAATAATATTGGCGATTATAAAATTATATTTTTTTTTTGCTTTTATGGCTTTTGAATTAAATTTTGGACTGGAATTTTGAATACGTTTCTCGTGAAGATGAATTTTTTTAAAGAAAAAATCTGCAAAATAATTATGATTTTTTTTTTTTTGCTTAAAATGAGAACATCAGGAACTTTCTTTAAATGGCTCTTATTCTTATGAAAAGTTCCAAATGCCGCAAAATTTCACTACGCAAATAAACACACTTTTGAGCAGTGTTGCTAACTTGGTGCTTTTACCACCAATTTAGTGCTTTTTTGAATCATTAACGTGAACTATTTTCAAGTTGCTTCTGAGTGCTTTTTAAATTTACCGCCTGGCCCAAGATGTCACTCGGTATCGTTGTGAAGACAAAATAATTTTGATTAAAATTTTAGAATTTTTGTTTTATATTAACAATTTTTTCCAAGTATTTTTGGTCCGGAGAGTCATTCGTTATCGTTCTGTTGACAAAATAAATTTTAGAACTAGTGTCACTCTTTAGAAAAAACACCCATTAGGCTCTTCAATATCTACAAATTTAATCATTTAAGAAAAAAATATATATTTTTTAATAATATAAAACCAGTGCTTTTTGAAATTTAAAAGTTGACAACGCTGATTTCAAACCAACATCATCCTAAAATTATGCTGCAAATTGGCGGCTACACCCTGTAACACGCTACAGTGTTGCCAAGTAGTCACTGTTTTCCTGAACAGAATTCGAAATTAAAAGTTCAGCTAAACTCGTGTGGTCCGTATTGAATTGTGCCCTGGACTTTATTTATACTTCTCCTCAATCAGTGGCAATAAATTATATATAGAAACATCTCAGCCCTGGTTCACACTATGAAACTTTTAACCAGCAATTTTTAAATTGTAAGAGAGTGGTGATATGGAAATATACACCATTTCTATACCTCTTCTGCTGCTTCTCACTGCAAATTAAAGATTGTCCAGCAACTGAACGATTAAAAAGGTAAAAAAAAGTCCAAACCCTGGACGTCAGGAAGAGAAGGCACGATATTAGCGTTCCCGTAAAATAATCTTCCAGAGTCGGAGCGATTAAAAAAGAAAAGCGTGAAACTCTCGCGTCCACAAGTCTTCTAGCGTCTGGGCTATTAAGAAAATGACCTGTGCCTGAATGATGGATGATTACGGAAGACGTAAAATGATCGGTCCCGTCAAATAATCTTCCAACGCATGGACTATTAAAAAAAAAAAAGCCGCGACATGATCGTAAACATAAAAAAAGCCTCAAAGTGATTGGGACCGTCACATAATCCTCCTGGGTCTGGCCGATTGAAATAAGTTGCAAAATATGGCGCCCTTAAAACAGTCTTCCGGTACCGGGACAATTAAAAAAATCTGCAAAATGATCGGGCTTATCAAACACCGAAAGAATTCAAAAGTCGCAAAATATTGCGCCCTTAGAAAGACTCTTGCACAGTCTGGACTATTGAAAAGGAAGCCGCAAAATGATCGAGCACGTGAAATAATCTCTCAGCTCCTAGAAGATTGAAAAACGTCAGATTGCCGCTCCCATAAAATAGTCTTACGGCGTTTGAACGATTAAAAAAGAAAGCGCCGTTCGTGTAAAAATTTCGTCAACGGTTTGTATGTCGTCAGTATGACTTTAAGGACTTGGTCAATTGGGTTCTGTAGAGAAATTCTCATGTTGTTCATGAAACCATGAGACAATGATTTTCAAAAGTTATTTAAATATCTCAGTAAATGGGCACATTTGTGTGTGTGTGTGTGCGTGTGTGTAAATGACAAAATCATGAGTCTATATGAATGTGCATGTGTGTGTGTGTGTGTGTGTGTGTGTGTGAAACTCACTTAAAATTTCAACATGTGAGATGATAAAGTGCTTGTTTTAATGGCATTAAGTGATGTCGTGCTGTGCTGACACAAATTGCAGACGGATGACAGAAAAAGTGCAAAAGAAAAAGAACAGGAAATCTGAATTAAATTGAAAGCAGCGTTTTTAGGTTGTCATTTCTATTATTTTTATTTAATTTTTTTTCCTGAGTTAGAGATAAAGTTGGAATTAAATGTGGCAAAAATGGCTTCCATGGACGAATGAAATGCAGGAAATTTTTTCAGACGATTTTGCAGTCATCAACTTTGATTTCATTTCTAAAAAAATATGCAACATTTTTTGCCCCTTTTTAAAGAAAATGCCAGCATTCTGTCATTCAAATTAAGCAATTTCTTAGAAATTAATCCCAAATATTTTACGAAAAATAATTTATATTTTTAAAAACTCCTTCAAACTGCCACTTTTTACAAAAAGAATTAAAATAATGTTACATATTTTCCAGACAGGAACACTTCGTTAGAGGAAACGGTCAATATATTCATAAAAACTGACAGTTTTATTGGGTCCGCAGTTCTTTAAAAACGACGCTGACTAAAACGTAGACCTCTGGTTTTCATGACGAGCCTTTGTCGCTACCCTGCGGCAATTCTTTTAAACCCGGGTTTAGCACTAAAACCATAAACGTGATTTTGCATTCACTCTGCAGATTTAATAAAATCGAGTTTGAACGCACAGACTGACAAATAAATTTAATCACAATAAAATGTTGATGTCTTTTCCTGCACATTTTGTAATACTTAATTTACATACTGTCCCACAGCTGTTTTTTTTATAAGAAAATTTAGTTGCAGGAATTCTTTTATGTTTTGCAAATTGAGATTTCAATCTTATTGAAATTATTTTGTTTAAAAAACATGAAAATTTTAAAGGAAAAAAGCCGGGTGTGTTTTGTATTTTTCTCTGTACTCTTCAAACATTATCAGCTGTTTTCAATACAAAACTTGGCTGCATTGAACTTAGCACAGACAAAAGCAGGCGAAAACAAGGCTGCACTTCATAAAATCCATTCAAAAATGGTTTTAAGTGGGTCTTAATAATAATTTTTTATGGTCAAATCAGGGACCGAATTGTGCGTCCGATATCGATCGAAGTTTTTATATAAATTGTATTCATGCTTCTATCGATATCATGCGGTTATTTGGTCCCAGTTTTAGCAGTTGGTTTAACGTTAAAATCAGAATATATTGAAGCCATGGCAGAGTGACAACACCACAAAAGGCACATTCACACTTGTCAAATATTTGCCTAAGAGAACGTAACCACTAAATATTTTATCCGGGTAAAAGTTTTTATGTTAAACAGTGTCACACATAAGTAATCGTCAAAAATCGAATATCGTCGGAAACAGTTTGACACAACAAACACTCGTGTGATTAAAAAGGGCTTTCAATGGTTTATAGTGGTTGCGTTTGTTTGGCCAAATAGTTGACAAGTGTGAAGGTCCCTCAAGATCCGCTTCTATTCAAATTTATTTTTTGTTTATTTACTTTTCAGTTGTGGACGCAGGTCTCAAGGCTCTGATTGCTGAATTGAATATTAAAAGTGGTTATTTAGGGCCAATAACAGACGAGATATAAAATAAAATAAAATTTAAAAAAAAATATAGAAAATCTGTAAAAACTTTTATTTCATTATAAAAACTCATGTTGCGAATGCAACTGAGACAAGTCGCGAATTTCGAACAACGAAAATACAGGAAATGTTGTGTCTTCTAAATTTATTTTCTTAATTTTTTTATTAAATAAAAAATTTGAACTCGGGCCAAATCTCACAATTTTTGTGTGAGAAAATCTTGAAAATATATTTTCTAATCGAGAAAATAAAACCGTTTCATTTTAAAATTAAAACGTTTACCGGGATAGTGAAATATGCGTTGCGTGTCGGCCCAACTAAAAGCAATAAATTTATTGCATACATCCCGACGTATGACGAATATAGTTATCGCCATGATTGTGTGCAATTTCATAAACGTAAGAGTTTTATATTTGACGACATTTATTTGCCTTCAAAAATTCGTCGTTCGCCCCAATTGTGTTTTGGGCATAAATCAACTGATTTGTTAACAGCTTTCGAGTTCGATTTATGAAAAGCACAAACAAGTTTTCTATCTATTTTAAGGCGAACAAAAAGATCAGCACTTCGAATTATATCTCTTTATACCGAAATCGCTCCAATTAGAATGCAAATATTTGTTGAGTTCCGTCCGTGTTTGATTAAAACGTTTAATTTAAAAATTTTGTTATTTCGTCGATCAGAACTTCGCAAGAATTCTTTTCCTCCTTCGCACTCTACATCCAAGCGGACGTGCGAGTATTCGATTATTAATCGCAACACGAATAAAATTCTAATCGCTGTACTCGAACGTACCCGTCGCAATTTCCCTGCTGAAAGCGAAGAGAAGACCGAAAGTTTAACTGATAAAAAAGGTTGAGGCAGCAGCTTTTTATGCTTTCAATCTGCGCTTTTCCAAAAAGGCAACTTTATTTATTGTTTCGATTTTTTTTAAATAAAGTTATTGGCGATACAAATTTTTAATATATTATTTTAATTTTCTTTATTCTCTTTCTGCTTCATAATCATCATCCAACAAAATATTGTTGGGTACACACAGTCTACCTGCTCTGGTATATCCCTCAGGACAAGCCTCTGGAGAGTTAGAAGCCTAAAAAAAGTATTTAATATTTTATATTTAAATTGTCAAAGTACGAAGAGAAGATTATTTTGCCTTTAAAAGGAGGCGGCTTAATATTTTTACTTATTTAATTTGAATTGTTTTTGAAAAGAGAAATTCATTTAAATCAGTAGAAATTGAAAGGACGTCGTGAATAATTTAATTGAAATCGAAATTATATTCAATATGTTTTCAAAATCAAAATTACCTGGGAGGATGCAGGAAGTAGCACAAGCAGTGCCATCAGGACAGCAGCGACGACGGAGAGATTGAAGAAATTCATTTTGACGATTCAACTAGATGAAATTGTATACGACTGCTAACGATCAGACAGCGGCTTTTATATAAATCGAGACGCATAGAAGAGAACAGAACTTCTGAATGTGTGTATGTGTGTGTGTTTATGTGAGTATTTAACAAACAGTTTCACTTCTGTTCAAATAATATAAAACTTTTGCGTATTTATTTGTTCAATTGCACTGTGGAACAAATTCAGTTTAGCAAAAGCAAAATGCAGTGGTTGAAAGCAAAAAAGTTCTTTTGTTGGTATAAAAAATGTCTATTAAGCGACGAGTTGTAGCCAAAAAACCATATAAACAAAATATGCTGATCGATTGAAAAAATTCTAGGCAACATAAACAAACGCCGCGATACGGGTCTTCTAATTTAGCCTAACTTTGCTAACCTGAATTTGTTCCACAGTGTTGTTTTGATATTCTGGAATTTATGAATTTTATTCAAATACGTCTTGGGGTTTTCAGTTGAAAAAAATAACCGAAAAATAGAAAAACAAACAAAAATATGAGCAAAAATTCGAAGAAATAACATTTATTTTACTTCTACTCAAGATAATAAAAGATATGACAAGATATATGTATATATTTATATACATATATCTTGTCATATCTTATCTTGTATACAGACAAAATCTCAATATCAACTGTTTTTCGTTGATACTCAAAGTTTTACTACAAATAATTCTGAGAGCATTAAGCTTTGAAATATTTAAGTGAATTTAAGAGGGAACTCGTGGTAGACTTCAGGGCCAAATATTTTTTGAATATCGCAGTTTAAGGTCGGTCTTTCTTCTCATTCCCGTAGACAAAGAAAACTTCAGGTGGCTTTAGGCAGTTGTTAGCCCTTCCACTACGCATTAATTTGAGAGTACATAAAATATTTTATTATTAATCCCTGAACTTATTTCATTACCTTGATTTCGTTTAGTCGATGGAATGATAAATATTTAATTAGACACATTTGCCGAATACGTTCTTTGAAAATATATAAATAAATTATATTTATCTTCTCCTGGATATGGGAAAATAAAGTTATTTAACAGAATGCAAAATAATTTCTAATGAAATAGTACTTTTATTTGTGTTATAAAATGAATCAGATGAAACTATATAGAAGAAGAAGAAGTGCCTTTCTAAAAAGTACTCTTCCAAAGAGTACTTATTCAAAGAGTACTTTCTAAAAAATATTTTTTAAAACATCAGTTTTTCAAAATAGTATTTGTTCAGAAAGTACTTGTGCCAAATAGTACTTTTTTATAAGCAATTTTCCAAAATTATAATTTTTCAAAAAAGCTCTTGTTCAAAAAAGTACGTTACAATAGAGTACTTTCCCTAAAGCAAATTTTATAAATAGTAATTTTTAAAAAAAGCTCTTAACCAAAAAGCGTTTATCAAAAATATACCTGTTCAGAAAAGTACATAACCAAAAAGTACTTATTCAAAAAGTACTATTTCAGAAAGATATTTTCCAAAAAGTGTTTATTCAGAACGTAATTTTCACACATAGTATTTCGCCATACAATTCATTTGCAAAACAGTAGCTTTTAAAAAACAAAACTGTTTCCTTAATAGTGCATTTCAAAACGTACTTTTTCTCCCGCAAAATTGCGAAAAAAAAACATTTTTTCAACCCGAACATTTTCATTTTAAGTAGTTGTTTGACGAATAGTGCTTTTTACGAAAAGTACTTTTTTCAAAAAGTACGTTCTCAAAAAATACCTTTTCAAACTAACGTTTTGTTTAAGTGTATATAAATAAAGCGAGATTTTAAAAAGTGCCTTGTAAATAAGTTACTTTAAAAAGAAGTACCCTTTTACAAGAAAGTACCCCTTTAAAAAAGTACGTCGTTAAAAACGTACTTTTAAAAAAAGCTAAATAAAATAGAATGAAAATTAAATAATAATTTTATGTCCGTTTGAACAAAAAACTCATTTTCGATGAATTAAGAACAATTTTATACACATTCTGAATGTCTGCATGGGAATACCTGAAAAATTATGTCTATTCCAAAAATATTGTTGAACGCCAACACGCTTAAAGGTGTACCACAAAATAAATAATTAACACGCTTATCACGCTTGTTAATTTGGGTTAGTTGAGAGCGGCACGTGTATTCTGTTTCTAATTCCAAGAAAAAGCTGCGAAAAGTGTGAAATACGGCGCCACGTGTGTTTTATCGTAGGTGCTGTCTTGCGCGTTCTTAGCAACGATCGCCGAATAGTTTCATTAACATTTTTTTGTTTTTTAACAGCAAAACCAAAGAATTATTTGAATAAAATTCATAAATACAGAATATGAAAACAATTGAACAAATAAATACGTCAAAAGTTTTATGTTATTTGAACAGAAGTGAAACTGTTAAACACTCACATAAACACACACACACACACACATTCAGAAGTTCTGTTCTCGTCTATGCGGCTCGATTTATATAAAAGCCGCTGTCTGATCGTTAGCAGTCGTATACAACTTCATCTTGTTGAATCGTCAAAATGAATTTCTTCAATCTTTCCGTCGTCGCTGCTGTCCTGATGGCACTGCTTGTGCTACTTCCTGCATCCTCCCAGGTAATTTTGCTTTTGAAAACTAAATCGGTCACGATATCCTTTTCTTAAAATTTCTACTGATTTAATTGAATTTCTCTTTTCAAAAACAATTCAAATTAAATAAGTAAAAATTGTAAGTCACCTCCTTTTAAAGGCAAATTAATATTCTCTTCGTACTTTGACAATTTAAATATAAAATATTAAATACTTTTTTTAGGCTTCTAACTCTCCAGAGGTTTGTCCTGAGGGATATACCAGAGCAGGTAGACTGTGTGTACCCAACAATATTTTCGAAGGTGATGATTATGAAGCAGGAAGAGAATAAAGAAAATTAAAATAATATATTCAAAACTTGTATCGCCAATAACTTTATTTAAAACAAATCGAATCAATAAATAGAATTGCCTTTTTGGAAAAGCGCAGATTGAAAGCATAAAAAGCTGCTGCCTCAACCTTTTTTATCAGTTAAACTTTCGGTCTTCTCTTCGCTTTGAGCAGGGAAATTGCGACGGGTACGTTCGAGTGCAGCGATTAGAATTTTATTCGTGTTGCGATTAATAATCGAATACTCGCACGTCCGCTTGGATGTAGAGTGCGAAGTAAGAAAAGAATTCTTGCGCAGTTCTGAATGACGAAATAACAAAATTTGTATCACCAGAATTCTTTTTGAGTGTCGAACTCTAAATACAAGAGACAATAAGAATATAAATAATTCTGTAAATAACAATATTGTGGCCGAGTAACAGCACAGTTTGTGTATAAATAGTTGCTATTGTTTTTATTAAAATGGTTTTAATCAAACACGGACTGGAACTCAACAAATATTTGCATTCTAATTGGAGCGATTTCGGTATAAAGAGTTATAATTCGAAGTGCTGATCTTTTTGTTCGTTATCGATCGAAATTTGCATGCAAATTGCATTCATATTTCGATCGATATCGAATGCGGTGATTTGGCCCGAGTTTCTTTAAATTTAGAAAATGGATTTAGAAAAAACACATTTTCTGTATTTTCGTTGTTCGAAATTCGCCACTTGTTCTAGTTGTATTCGCAGCTTCAGTCGATATAATGAAATAGAAGTTTTTATGTGTGTATTATTTCACTCTAATTTGAAACTCAACAGTGGAGAACCCTGCACAGGTTTTTTATGTACATTTTTTACTTGTTTTGATTTCATTTTATATCTTGTCTGTTAATGACCCTAAATAATCACGTTTGATATTCAATTCGGCAATCAGAGCCTTGAGACCTGCGTCCACAACTGAAAAGTAAATAAACAAAAAATAAATTTGAATAGAGGCGGATCTTGAGGGACCTTCACACTTGTCAACTATTTGGCCAAACAAACGCAACCACTATAAACCATTGAAAGCCCTTTTTAATCACACGAGTTTTTGTTGTGTCAAACTGTTTCGGACGATATTCGATTTTTGACGATTCTGATTTTAATGTTAAACTAACTACTAAAACTGGGATATCGATCGAAGCATGAGTACAATTTATATAAAAACTTCGATCGATATCGGACGCGCAATTCGGTCCTTGATTTGACCATAAAAAATTATTATTAAGACCCACTTAAAACCATTTTTGAATGGATTTTATGAAGTGCAGCCTTGTTTTCGCCTGCTTTTGTCTGTGCTAAGTTCAATGCTGCCAAGTTTTGTATTGAAAACAGCTGATAATGTTTGAAGAGTACAGAGAAAAATACAAAACACACGCGGCTTTTTTCCTTTAAAATTTTCATGTTTTTTAAACAAAATAATTTCAATAAGATTGAAATTTCAATTTGCAAAACATAAAAGAATTCCTGCAACTAAATTTGCTTATAAAAAAAAAAGCAGCTGTGGGACAGTGTGTAAATTAAGTATTACAAAATGTACAGGAGAAGACATCAAAATTTTATTGTGATTAAATTTATTTGACAGTCTGCATCCTTGACACAGTCTGTATCCTGCAGGAATCATTAGCCGGCATATTTAAGCCGAGAAAATTCACTTCGTTCTATGGTCAATCCACATCAAATATTTGTGTTTCACTTAAAATGAACAAATTGACATAAAATAATCTATTTTGAATTTATGAATATGCGAATGAGTGAGTGATTAACTCCGTTTATTAATAAACTGGAGCGAAAGATGGTCACACGGTTATGACAAAACACGGTGAAAATACAATTATGTTGCGTAGCTTGCGGCGATGATAAATTTTAGCCATGATTGTGTGTATTTTCATATGCACCTGACGCTCGGTTTGCGGCCAACCGTCATGCGTCGCATTTTTTAATTTTCAACAAAGCGGTTCAATTCGCTGTGATCTCAATTGGCGTCTATTCGACTTGCGGCATTTTGACTTCGATGCGCGTTGACTCAAACTACGTTGCGTCGATTCGCGTTGCCATACATTTCAATTTTGAATGTAAAAGAAAGAATTCTTACGAAATCATATGACGTCCTGATGAAGTTAGAATTTGCTCTTGATTGGAAAATTATTCAAGTAAAAATAGTAGAAAATTTATGAATTTATTTTTTTGTAAAAGAAATTCATTAATATGAAATAAACGAAATTCTTAGTTTTTTTCAATAAATTCGAAATCACTGCATTTATATAGAAATAATCGATTCGATTTGCGATATTTCGACTTGCATCTCTAACATCCCGCAAATAGTGGTTTTGGTGTAGTTGAAAGTGGCTTCGGTTTGAGCACAAATATTCGCCCCAAAAGATTCGCTGTTCATCTTGAGACTCTTTTTACAACTTAACGATAAAGTTGCGAGTACTTCACCTGATAAAAAAAATTAAAAATTTATATACTCTGGCAACATTGTGGTTTAATACGACCGTCTACTTTTAGGCGCCACTCAACGTGCAGTTTCACTACACAATTGCACAGAGTTCAAATTTATTTCTTCTCAAAAAACTGCCGTGTTTTCTGTTCTAACATAATGTTATAACAATGACCCCCAGATTACGATCATCATCGGGGGAAATATTTGGCCATAATGACGTAACCGCTAAATAAAAACATTTTGCTTCAGAAGTTTTTATTGGCCCCAACAGTTCTCAAAAATAACAGTGGATTCGATGTATTTTTTTTTTCTTGTAAAAACGTCGCTAAATCAAAATAGGAGTTTATTAGCGTTTAGTGGTCATGCTATTTTGGGCAAATATTTGCCAAGTGTGACCGTGCTTTTAGTTATATTCTCCACAATATTCAGTTGCAAAATAATGAAAAGAAAATATGGCGGCTGCCCTAATAATTATTCGGAAAAAGAATATTTAGACTACGTGACGAAGTGCACGTTCAGTCAAGTTGAAGTTGTCGCTTTTTTTTTTATTTCCTGACTCCGTTATGCCCATGACTCTTTCAATCCACATGTTCGATGTATTCCTCTGCTGCTGTTGTTTTTTTTTTTTTTTGCTATTTTATTCTCGTTTAAGCAGTTGAATAATTTCAACCGAAACTTTAAACGATTCAGAGTTGACCGTTGTGTGTGGGTGAGTGAGTGAGGTTCTCACATGTGGTTATAACTGAATATTATTTGATTTGACCTCGTTGAAGCACCTGGCTAAGGCAGTAGAAAAAAATTGAAAGAATCGCTGAAATGCTCGTGAGTCTTCCTGCCGTTAACGACTGTTGAGCGTTGAAAATACAAAAACGTTAGGAGTTAGTAGCGTGTATGCGTGAGCCTACAGCTATGCAGCAGCGTCTTTACTTTAATTGTTTCGAATGCCGACGGTGTTGTCAACTTGTTGCATTCCACGGGGAAATTATTGCTCAAATGAAGTGGGTAAAACAGTTGAAATATTTGGAGGAATTTCCAAGTAAAATGTTGCTGCGGCTTTCAAAAACTGTACGTTGTCGTTGTCTTGTTTCGCTGTATTCAGGGAATAATTAACTTGTGCTTTGAATCTTAAAGAACCAAAACTGCAATCAACTACGAATTGTTATTTCGTAAAAAACAAATCAATTATGCAGAGCTGTAACTGATTGCAATCGTTCAAATTGTAAACACATGACGCCTAAAACACCGGGTTCGACTGCGCACGCATCGAACTTTCCCTGATCTTTATTAGCGCCTGGTTGTGTCGACAAGTTTCAATGATGAAGGCATAGAAAATTAACGACAGCGGTTGACTTCGTCATGTACCAGAAGTCTGTAATTCTGTAAATGCCGTGAGGCCGAGATTTCTGCAGCATTGAGGACCAGGGACTTAAACAGGACGCACAAAATGACATTTTGAATATTAATTGGAGTGGAGTGTTTTAAATCAGCTCTGCTGCAGACCAACTATTTGTATCGTTCAATTTTAGAATCGGGAAAAATCAATGATGCCACTTGTTTTCGAGGAATTTGTAATTTCAGGAATCTTTTCTCCAGAAAAGCATTTTCAAAGGCCAAGAGATTTCCATTGAGCACACGAAATGGCATTTTTAATTTACTCAAAATAAATATATTTTTTTTTGCTTCAAATTGCTGCCTAACAAAACAGCTGCCAGCATTTTATTTCGTCCCCAACAATTTGCCTCAAAGAAGGAAAATATCTTCCGAAGGCATGTCTTAAATAAACTCCGTATTAAATTAATTTAAATTTATTTCTTCACAAATGCTGTCTTAAGAGAATTCATTCCTACACGTTTTGTTCGTTTCGCAAATCAGAAGGCATCGTTGCACTCAATTTGATGCCGCCACAAAGAAAACTTTTTTTTAATTTAAAACCTCCTGCAAATTATGGCTGCAGCGGACAATATAAAACGTAAGCGCTGCTTAACTGTCTCTGCTGAACAAAAATCTACTGCGGAGAGTAACAACACTCTCCTTAATTTTTTATTTGTTTTCTTTTTATACGAAAAACCCAAGAGGTATTTAAATAAAATTCATAAAATTTTCCCAGAATATCACAACAATCGAACAAATAAAGTCGTTAATAGTTTTATATTATTTGAACAGAAGTGGAACGGGCTTGGTAAATACCCACTCACACACACAGACACACACACACACACAGAAGTTCTGTTATCGTCTATGCGGCTCGATTTATATAAAAGCCACTGTCTGATCGTTATCAACTTCATCAGTCGTATCCAACTTCATCTTGTTGAATCGTCAAAATGAATTTCTTCAATCTCTCCGTCGTCGCTGCTGTCCTGATGGCACTGCTTGTGCTGCTTCCTGCTTCCTCCCAGGTAACTTTGCTTTTGAAAACATATTGAAAATAATTTCGATTTCAACTAAAATGTTCACGATATCCTTTCAATTTCTACTGATTTAGTTGAATTAACTTATTTTATAAAAGGAATGTTGGGCCACTGCAAGTTAATCTTTTCTTCGCAGTTAAACTTATTAATTATTTATACTGTTTTTATAATATATTTTAATTCTTTTTAAAGGGAGCTCGAAAGGTCTGTCCTCCTGGCTATATCATAGTAAATAAGCAGTGTGTATCCATAAATGCATTGAAAGGATAACAATGTGTGTCCTGTTGTACCCGCATCTTCGTAGTTTCTCATTGTAAATGATAAATAGAAAAAAATTAAATAAATAAAAATAAATATTAAAAATTTGTATTGCCAACAACTTTATTTCTTCAAAATTCCAAACAATAAATAAAATTGAGAACATTAAAAGCTGCTGCCTCAATCTTTTTATTTTAACTTTTTTCTCTTGAAAACGAAAGGCATGTGGACCTTGACACGCGGCAGTTGGTCACGTTATCCCATCTTAATTGAGCGAGTTCATATGATTCACAATGAACCTAAAACTTGCAGTGCGATAGGGGAGTGCCTGTAAAGTGACAGATCATAGAGTTGTCCAGCTCTGTCCCTTCCCTGGCAGTGCCATCAGCAATGAGGTTGCCAGGACAGTCGGAATGTCGCGGTAATCGGTAGAATAGGGGATTTTGTAAGAAAAATCCACGACAATTACATGAACAAAACTGCGCAAATTCCTCTTATCAGTTGATTAGAAAACGCAATCTTTTACTTATCAAATAGAAAGTGATTTATTCATAAAAGTTATTGTCTTTTTTAAAAATTTTCTACAAATATTCGTTGTTTTCTACATCTATTTGATGACTCTTTAAATTCGTAAAAGGTTTTCCCCGTTTCACCTCAAACAAGTCAAAATAATAATCGTAAACTTAGAACATCTCTGTGGCACTTAATCAGTTGTTGTCGGCTAGATATCGGTGAGATCGCAAAATCTGCATTCAATTCTAAATAAAAAAATAATAATCAAAGATGATTATAAAAATTGAATTGAATGGGAGCCACTCTTTTTTTTATTTAAACAGAGATTTGCCGCCAATTGGAACCAATTGGAACCCTAATAATTCGGGAAATCTCGAAGAACCCAAGAAGAAAAAAGTTTCTTCGAAATACTATTCAAACAACTTTTTCAATCGATTCCGAAAATTAAACAATTTTTGATATGAAAAAACCATGTCAACCGCCGCTTTAAAATGGGTCAATAGTTTGGCCCCGACAAACTTCCCGAAATTACGTTTCTTCCTTCGCACTTGACATTCATTCGGACGAGTGAGTATTCGACTATTAATCGCAACTCCAATAAAATTCTCATCACTAAACTCGCTCTTACCCATCAAAATTTCCCCGCTGAAAATCGTTTTCAAGAGAAAATAGAGCAGCAGCGAAGACCGAAAATTTAACTGATAAAAAGATTGAGGCAGCAGCTTTTCATGTTCTCAATTTTATTTATTGTTTGGAATTTTGAAGAAATAAAGTTGTTGGCAATACAAATTTTTAATATTTATTTTTATTTATTTAATTTTTTTCTATTTATCATTTACAATGAGAAACTACGAAGATGCGGGTACAACAGGACACACATTGTTATCCTTTCAATGCATTTATGGATACACACTGCTTATTTACTATGATATAGCCAGGAGGACAGACCTTTCGAGCTCCCTTTAAAAAGAATTAAAATATATTATAAAAACAGTATAAATAATTAATAAGTTTAACTGCGAAGAAAAGATTAACTTGCAGTGGTCCAACATTCCTTTTATAAAACAAGTTAATTCAACTAAATCAGTAGAAATTGAAAGGATATCATGAACATTTTAGTTGAAATCGAAATTATTTTCAATATGTTTTCAAAAGCAAAGTTACCTGGGAGGAAGCAGGAAGCAGCACAAGCAGTGCCATCAGGACAGCAGCGACGACGGAGAGATTGAAGAAATTCATTTTGACGATTCAACAAGATGAAGTTTTATACAACTGATGAAGTTGATAACGATCAGACAGTGGCTTTTATATAAATCGAGACGCATAGACGAGAACAGAACTTCTGTGTGTGTGTGTGTGTCTGTGTGTGTGAGTGGGTATTTACCAAGAAAGTTTCACTTCTGTTCAAATAATATAAAACTATTAACGACTTTATTTGCTCGATTGTTGTGATATTCTGGGAAAATTTTATGAATTTTATTTAAATACTTCTGGGGTTTTTCATTTGTTTTCATTTGATTCTTGTTCCGATATTAATATTTAATAAAACTAACCGTGGTTAACCAGTAGTCGTTCTCAAGCCCCCGATTACTCTTGACATCGATGTGAATTAGTTTTGCCTAGGCCGAGGGCTCTCGAATACTACTCACAATCGTACTAATCGTATTTATACCGTAGCCGATCTCAAGCCCCCGATTACTCGGGCACTAAAAAATTATGGGACTTGAAGTCAAAATTTGCTAGGAAATGAAATAGAGAAATAATAATTTTCTCTTCACCTTGAAGTTTAAGTTAATAGAAACTAACGTGTTTCTCAACTTCCCGCTACGAAAAATTTACAATTTAAAAAAAACCGGGGAGTTATTGCGTTTAGCACGTTTTAAAGAAATTGAGTTTTGAGGTCAAAGAGGCTTCTCTGACTAATTCTGAGAGCCCGTCACTGTGTTTGTATGTATGTGTATGTGCGTGCACGCATGTGTGTGAGACGCTTATAATTCTGGAATGGCTTGACCGATCCTAAAGGCTTCCGCTGAACTTGAATTTCCTGTGAATTTGAACCAATTCGAACCAAGTACATTTCAAGCAATTATAGAGAAACACGGCCTCAACGATCGATTTCAGGAACGAAGTAGCTTTCAAGACTAAGAAGCCATGAAGGCAACTGCAAATCGGTTCAAAATCGGTTAATCCGTCTGTTAGATATCGTGAACGAACAAATTCGAAAAAGTGACTTCTTTGACTCCAACATTATAAATCTGATCGATAAGTGTTTTCGATTCTTTTATTCTAATTCAACTTTCAACTAAATTAATCACGATATCTTTTCAATTTCTACTGATTTAATTGAACGTGTGCGATATACGAATTTATTTATTTTATAAAAAGAAAGTTGGGACTAAATATGAGCCACTGACCCAATCGGCAACATTCCTCTTGTCAAAAATAGTTGAAATTAAATGAGTAAAAATTGTAAATTCCCTCCTCTTAAAGGCAAATTAATATTCGCTGCGTACTTTGACAATTTAAATATAAAAGATAAAATACTTTTTTTAGGCTACACAATCTCCAGAGGTTTGTCCTGAGGGATATACCAGATTAGATGGCCAGTGTGTACCCAACAATATTTTCGAAGGTGATGATTATGAAGCAGGAAGAGAATAAAGAAAATTAAAATAATATATTAAAAATTTGTATCGCCAATAACTTTATTTAAAAAAAATCGAAACAATAAATAAAGTTGCCTTTTTGGAAAAGCGCAGATTGAAAACATAAAAAGCTGCTGCCTCAACCTTTTTTATCAGTTAAACTTTCGGTCTTCTCTTCGCTTTCAGCAGGGAAATTGCGACGGGTACGTTCGAGTACAGCGATTAGAATTTTATTCGTGTTGCGATTAATAATCGAATACTCGCACGTCCGCTTGGATGTAGAGTGCGAAGGAAGAAAAGAATTCTTGGGAAGTTCTGAATGACGAAATAACAAAATTTGTATCACCAGAATTCTTTTTGAGTGTCGAACTCTAAATACAAGAGACAATAAGAATATAAGTAATTCTGTAAATAACAATATTGTGGCCGAGTAACAGCACAGTTTGTGTATAAACAGTTGCTATTGTTTTTATTAAAATGCTTTTAATTAAAAGTTTAATCAAACACGGACTGGAACTCGACAAATATTTGCATTCTAATTGGAGCGATTTCGGTATGAAGCGCTATTGTTCGAAGTGTTGATTTTTATCTCCACCGGATTTCACATATTTCTTTAAATTCTATGAGTATTTACCAAGTCAGTTTCCATTTCTTTTCAATTAATATAAAACTTTTAACGTCTTTATTTCTTCAATTGTTTCGATATTCTGGGAAAGTTTTATTAAGTTTATTCAAACACTTCTTGGGTTTTTCAGTTGAAAACAAGAAAAAAAGTTAATAAGAGTGTTGTTTTTAATTGTACGCAGTACAATTAAATTTTTGCAGAGTCGGTTGTAGGTCAGCGTAGAAATAATTTCGATTACCCACTTTGGGAAATTGTTGTGGTTTCTGTTGAAAGTTACTTTCGATCCGATCAGGATCATTTAAAAGCATATGTAAACATCAGGAAGGAGGTTTAGAAAAGGACATCATAATTTTTGTATGTCAACTGACGTGCGTACATTCGCAGCTTCAGATGGGTTAATCGTCTTAATACTTAGCTCAGACATGTATTTTTAATTAAGTCCATTTAATGTTAATTGAGCAATTAAATCTAGTGTTCACACATACTCAATTAGCATTTGACAGCTGAAAAAAACTATTGTTCTTATTTCTTTCGTGAATATTCGTGCTTGTAAATTTAAAAAACTGAATGCATATTTTGGCTTAAAGGAAACTTGACTGGCTCTTGGAGTCATTGCGATCGATTTTGTATTCAAAATTATCGGTGCTTAAAAAAAAGAAAAAGTAAAATCTTGAGAAATTTACAAACTTTGAGAAAGCAGCAGCTATTGCTCCTCGATATTTATGTTTGTATGCGTGTATATTTTTTGACATTTGACTCGCTATTATAGAAAATTTTTCTGCTCACTGAACACAGTTCGTAATAAAGGTACTTATGACCAGGGTTGCAATTCGAGTGTTACGCAATTAGTGATACAATTAACTACTGATTGCTCAATTTGTTAATTGATTTATTGTATGATGAATTGTGGTCAATTAAGGCATTAATTGCGCAATTAAGAGGTATGTTTGAACACGATATAATATAAATTTCTTATACTAACAAATCGAAATAATTTTACAAGTTTTAATTATTTTGAAGAAAGAATTCTTTCGATATCGTAAAATAGGAGCTAAACGCTTATTTCGATGACTCATATACGATATTTTCCCCACGATCGTTTAGCTTCTTCAGCAAATTATTTGAAATATTTAATTACGCCAGTCATGGTTTGATAGAACACTTTTGGATGTTCTACTGTTTATTATTATGGCTAAAACACAGACTTTTCAACAGTTTTCTTTACAAAATATTAATATTTTTTATAAACTCTGGGCATAAAAGTTGCAAAAGCGTTTCAAATTTGCTTCTAAAGCAACACTAAAATTTTTTTTGTGCGTTCAAAACTGTCTGTATAATATTTTTTTTTAGGTTTACTGCCGCATTTCTAATATGGGGATTAGAACAGTGGAACCCTTTAGAACGCCTTAAGTTTGGTTGAAATCGATCGAGCCGTTCCAAAGTTATAAGCGTCACACACATACACACACAGCACATACACATGCATACAAACATATTCAGAGACAGTCAGGAAGGTTTCTATGATCTCAAAACGTCGAGATCTGATGAGAACTCGATTTCTTCAAAACGAACCAACGCCAATAACTTCCCAGATTTCCTTTGTCGGCATCCACACAAACGAACAGAATTGAGGGATTTTGGAAAAGAAGTTGCGTTCGAGCATGTATGAACGCAGAGACAGAGAAGAAAAACAAATTATGACAGCAAATTAACCCCTTTTAATTTCAAGTTCTATATTTAATGTTCTTGTTGCTGTTTGTAACTGGATAAGTATTTAAATATTTTAAATGTACAACAAAACGGACTTTTGGGTTACAGTGTAATTCGCTTATAACATTTGAAAAGGGTTCCATTTTCAGTTGCAGGAAGTATTTTCTATATCACCAACATTAAACTGTTCGGCGACTGTTACTAGGAACGCGTAAGACAGCGCCCACAATAAAATTGTTGATATCAAAAATGGTCATGTTTGTAGTAGTTGAATTTTGGCCAACAAGGATTTTCACTTAATAAAATTACTTGTGAAATTTTATAAAGAAAATGAGTTTTTTGCTCAAACGGACTTGAAATTATTATTTAAATTACGCTGTGAACGTGTTTTCATTCTATTTTATTTGACTTTTTTGTCTAATTTAATTTTTTCTCAAGGGTACCTTTTTTAAAAGTACTTTCTTGTAAAGAGGTACCTATTTAAAGGCACTTATTTTTAAAGCATCTCTTTTACAACTCCCTTTTCAAAATCTCGATTTATTAATATACACTTAAACAAAACGTTAGTTGGAAAAGGTATTTTACGACACGGTACTTTTTGGAAAAAGTACTTTTCGTAGAAAGCACTATTCGGTAAACAACTACTTTAAATAAAAATGTTCTACTTGAAAAAAAAATTTTTTACAAGACCGTATTGGAAAAACGTTTTGAAATGCACTATTAAGAAAACAGTTTCGTTTTCAAAAGGTACTATTTTGAAAATGTATTTTATGGCGAATTAATATTTGCGAAAATTACGTTTTGAATAAAAACTTTTTGGAAAATATCTTTCTGAAAAAGTACTTTTTGAATAAGTACTTTTTGAATAAGTACTTTTGGTTATGTACTTTTCTGAACAGGCATATTTTTGATAAACGCTTTTTGGATAAGAGCTCTTTTTAAAAATTACTATTTTCAAAAATTATTATTTAGGAAAAGTACTCTTTTGTAACGTACTTTTTTGAACAAGAACTTTTTTAAATTATAATTTTGGAAAATTACTTATAAAAAAAAGTACTATTTGGAACTACTTTTTGGAAAAGTATTCTTTAGAAAGTACTCTTTGGATAAGTACTTTTTGAATAAGTACTTTTTGAAAAGGCACGTCTATTTCTCTATATGAATGTTGAAAACTGCAACTTTCTTTTTTTTCGATTGTGATTCATTTGATAACACAAAAAAGTACTATTTAATTGATATTTAAAAATATGCGAAATAAAGGCCTGAATTCTACTGTGAGTTCCTCTTTTTTCGTTAAATATTTCGAAATTTAATGCTTTCAACAGACCGGCTGCTTTGAAGTGACTAGAAAATATATTTCATCAATTCAATGTTTAACTTTTTAGATAAAAGAACTCCTTGAAAAATAGCTGATATTAAGATTTTTCTGTATATAAAATATCATTCAATTCAAATATTTTCAGTCTTGTGGAGGGAGCAAAATAAAAAGTATTTCTTCAAATTGCTGCGTTACAAAACAACTTCCAGCATTTTATTTCGTCCCCAACAATTTGCCTCAAAGAAGGAAAATATCTTCCGAAGGCATGTCTGAAATAAACTCCGTATTTAATTAATTTAAATTTATTTCTTCACAAATGCTGTCTTAAGAGAATTCATTCCTACACGTTTCGTTCGTTACGCAAATCAGAAGGCATCGTTGCACTCAATTTGATGCCGCCACTAAGAAAACTTTTTTCTTTTTAAAGCCTCCTCCAACTGATGGCTGCAGCGGACAATATAAAACGTAAGCGCTGCTTAACCGTCTCTGCTGAACAAAAATCTACTGCGGAGAGTAACAACACTCTCCTTAATTTTTTATTTGTTTTCTTTTTATACGAAAAACCCAAGAGGTATTTAAATAAAATTCATAAAATTTTCCCAGAATATCAAAACAATCGAACAAATAAAGACGTTAATAGTTTTATATTAATTGAACAGAAGTGGAACTTTCTTGGTAAATACCCACTCACACACACAGACACACACACACACACAGAAGTTCTGTTCTCGTCTATGCGGCTCGATTTATATAAAAGCCACTGTCTGATCGTTATCAACTTCATCAGTCGCATCAAACTTCATCTTGTTGAATCGTCAAAATGAATTTCTTCATCCTTTCCGTCGTCGCTGCTGTCCTGATGGCACTGCTTGTGATATATCCTGCATCCTCCCAGGTAGTTTTGCTTTTAAAAACATATTGAAAATAATTTCGATTTCAACTAAAATGTTCACGATATCCTTTCAATTTCTACTGATTTAATTGAATTTCTTTTTTCAAAAATAATGCAAATTAAATAAGTAAAAATTGTAAATCCCCTTCTTTTAAAAGGGGAATTAATCTTTGCTTCGTACTTTCACTAATTAGTTATTTATAATGTTTTTGTAAAAAATTCAATTCATTTTTTAGGGACTTCGATTCGGTTGTCCTTATCCCTTTAAAGTACTAGGTCCGAGTTGTGTAGTCTCACAATCACCTCCAACAAATCCTCCTACTTCTTGGTAGTTTCTCATTGTGAATGTTAAACGGAAGCAAAAAAGAAAACAATTACAAAATATATTTTAAAAATTTGTATTGCCACGAACTTTATTTCTTCAAAATTCCAAACAATAAATAAAATTTAGAACATGAAAAGCTGCTGCCTCAATCTTTTTATCAGTTAAATTTTCGGTCTTCGCTGCTGCTCTATTTTCTCTTGAAAACGATTTTCAGCGGGGAAATTTTTAGGGGTACGAGCGAGTTTAGTGATGAGAATTTTATTCGAGTTGCGATTATTAGTCGAATACTTATTCGTCCGAATGGATGTCAAGTGCGAAGAAAGGAAAGTAATTTCGGGAAGTTTGTCGGGGCCAAATGATTGACCCATTTTAAAGCGGGGTTGACATGGTTTTTTAACATCAAGAATTGATTAATTTTCGGAATCGATTGAAAAAGTCGTTTAAATAGTATTTCAAAAAATGAGTTTTGAAAAAATTTTTAGTTTTGAAAAAATTCTTCCAGATTTCCCGAATTGGTTCCACTTGGCGCGAATCTCTGTTAAAAAAACATCGTAAAGTGGCGCTTATTAAGGAACGCTTATGCAAGTAAAAAAAATTAAATAGAAAATATTTTTTTGTGGAGTGCAAATCATACTGAACATTTTAAAATTTTTGGGAATTGATCGTACCTGAAATGAAAAGCAAATAACTCTGCTCTGCAGCAGAATCCTCCTTTCAATCAGAAATCCTTTTCGTCGCCTGAACACAATTTTACGATGGATTTTGATAATAAAATTGAAATACCCGCAAGCGTCGTTATTCGTTCCAAATTGGTTTTTATTTGAATTAGAAACCAAACTAAACACGCTTAACAGCAGTGTTGCCAGAAAGGAGAGTTGCCATATTTACAAATAAATTATTTTGTTATCGAACAGTTCTTTTGCATCACAAGATATTATTCGCTCGTATGGAAAAGAATAAAACAGATGCCGAAAGAATGAGTGAATGAGAGCCAGAATGCAAAATAAAACTGTTTACGAGAAAACAAATTCTATGAGGAACCATAGAAATAAAATTGCAGTCGTGGGCAGAGATGTTCCCTGCTCTGATGGCACTCGTCTCTTGGCGTTTGGCCGCAATTGATCATCTTGTTTTTTATTTGTTTTTATTTTAGCAGGAGCATAAGTTTCAACTATTCAGTCAGTACTTTGTGTTTGTTTGGCGATTTTTCGCCGACGAAAAAAACAGATCAAAGAGTTGTCATAAGATTTTGAGTAAATTAAAAATGCCATTTCGTGTGCTCAATGGAAATTTCTTGGCCACTGAAAATGCTCTTCTGGAGAAAAGATTCCTGAAATTATAAATTCCTCGAAAACAAGTGGCATCATTGATTTTTCCCGATTCTAAAATTGAACGATACAAATAGTTGGTCTGCAGCAGAGCTGATTTAAAACACTCCACTCCAATTAATATTCAAAATGTCATTTTGTGCGTCCTGTTTAAGTCCCTGGTCCTCAATGCTGCAGAAATCTCGACCTCACGGCATTTACAGAATTACAGACTTCTGGTACATGACGAAGTCAACCGCTGTCGTTAATTTTCTATGCCTTCATCATTGAAACTGGTCGACACAACCAGGCGCTAATAAAGATCAGAGAAAGTCGATGGATGATTTTCATGACTGCGTGCGCAGTCGAACCCGGGGTCTTAGGCGTCATGTGTTTACAATTTGAACGATTGCAATTAGTTACAGCTCTGCATAATTGATTTGTTTTTTACGAAATAACAATTCGTAGTTGATTGCAGTTTTGGTTCTTTAAGATTCAAAGCACAAGTTAATTATTCCCTGAATACAGCGAAACAAGACAACGACAACGTACAGTTTTTGAAAGCCGCAGCAACATTTTACTTGGAAATTCCTCCAAATATTTCAACTGTTTTACCCACTTCATTTGAGCAATAATTTCCCCGTGGAATGCAACAAGTTGACAACACCGTCGGCATTCGAAACAATTAAAGTAAAGACGCTGCTGCATAGCTGTAGGCTCACGCATACACGCTACTAACTCCTAACGTTTTTGTATTTTCAACGCTCAACAGTCGTTAACGGCAGGAAGACTCACGAGCATTTCAGCGATTCTTTCAATTTTTTTCTACTGCCTTAGCCAGGTGCTTCAACGAGGTCAAATCAAATAATATTCAGTTATAACCACATGTGAGAACCTCACTCACTCACCCACACACAACGGTCAACTCTGAATCGTTTAAAAAAGTTTCGGTTGAAATTATTCAACTGCTTAAACGAGAATAAAATAGCAAAAAAAAAAAAAACAACAGCAGCAGAGGCCTGCATCGAACAGGTGGATTGAAAGAGTCATGGGAATAACCGAGTCAGGAAATAAAAAAAAGCGACAACTTCAACTTGACTGAACGTGCACTTCGTCAGTTAGTCTAAATATTCTTTGTCCGAATAATTATTAGGGCAGCCGCCATATTTTCTTTTCATTATTTTCAACTGAATATTGTGGAGAATATAACTAAAGGCACGGTCACACTTGGCAAATATTTGCCCAAAATAGAGTGACCACTAAACGCTAATAAACTCCTATTTTGATTTAGCGACGTTTTTACAAGAAAAAAAATATACATCGAATCCACTGTTATTTATGAGAACTTTTGGGGCCAATAAAAACTTGTCTGAAGCAAAATGTTTTTATTTAGTATTTACGTTATTATGGCCAAATATTTCCCCCAATGATGATCGCATCCTGGGGGTCATTGTTATAACATTATGTTAGAACAGAAAACGCGGCACTTTATAGGAGAAGAAATAAATTTGAACTCTGTGCAATTGTGTAGTGAAACTGCACGTTGGGTGGCGCCTAAAAGTAGACGGTCGTATTAAACCACAATGTTGCGTCAATGGTTTATAGTGGTTACGTTTGTTGTGCCAAACAGTTGACAAGTGTGAAGGTCCCTCAAGATTCGTCTCTATTCAAATTTATTTTTTCTCTATTTACTTTTCAATTGTGGACGCAGGTCTCAAGCCTCTGATTGCTGAATTGAATATCAAACGTGATTATTTAGGGTCATTAACAGACAAGATATAAAATGAAATCAAAACAAGTAAAAAATGTACATAAAAAACCTGTGCAGGGTTCTCCACTGTTGAGTTTCAAATTAGAGTGAAATAATACACACATAAAAACTTCTATTTCATTATATCGACTGATGCTGCGAATACAACTAGAACAAGTGGCGAATTTCGAACAAGGAAAATACAGAAGATGTTGTGTTTTCTAAAACCGTTTTCTAAATTTATTTATTAAATAAAAAATTTAAACTCGGGCCAAATCTCACAATTTTTGTGTGAGAAAATCTTGAAAATATATTTTCTAATCGAGAAAATAAAACCGTTTCATTCTAAAATTAAAACGTTTACCGGGATAGTGAAATATGCGTTGCGTGTCGGCCCAACTAAAAGCAATAAATCTATTGCATACATCCCGACGTATGACGAATATAGTTATCGCCATGATTGTGTGCAATTTCATAAACGTAAGAGTTTTATATTTGACGACATTTATTTGCCTTCAAAAATTCGTCGTTCGCCCCAATTGTGTTTTGGGCATAAATCAACTGATTTGTTAACAGCTTTCGAGTTCGATTTATGAAAAGCACAAACAAGTTTTCTATCTATTTTAAGGCGAACAAAAAGATCAGCACTTCGAATTATATCTCTTTATACCGAAATCGCTCCAATTAGAATGCAAATATTTGTTGAGTTCCGTCCGTGTTTGATTAAGACGTTTAATTTAAAAATTTTGTTATTTCGTCGATCAGAACTTCGCAAGAATTCTTTTCCTCCTTCGCACTCTACATCCAAGCGGACGTGCGAGTATTCGATTATTAATCGCAACACGAATAAAATTCTAATCGCTGTACTCGAACGTACCCGTCGCAATTTCCCTGCTGAAAGCGAAGAGAAGACCGAAAGTTTAACTGATAAAAAAGGTTGAGGCAGCAGCTTTTTATGCTTTCAATCTGCGCTTTTCCAAAAAGGCAACTTTATTTATTGTTTCGATTTTTTTTAAATAAAGTTATTGGCGATACAAATTTTTAATATATTATTTTAATTTTCTTTATTCTCTTTCTGCTTCATAATCATCATCCAACAAAATATTGTTGGGTACACACAGTCTACCTGCTCTGGTATATCCCTCAGGACAAGCCTCTGGAGAGTTAGAAGCCTAAAAAAAGTATTTAATATTTTATATTTAAATTGTCAAAGTACGAAGAGAAGATTATTTTGCCTTTAAAAGGAGGCGGCTTAATATTTTTACTTATTTAATTTGAATTGTTTTTGAAAAGAGAAATTCATTTAAATCAGTAGAAATTGAAAGGACGTCGTGAATAATTTAATTGAAATCGAAATTATATTCAATATGTTTTCAAAATCAAAATTACCTGGGAGGATGCAGGAAGTAGCACAAGCAGTGCCATCAGGACAGCAGCGACGACGGAAAGATTGAAGAAATTCATTTTGACGATTCAACTAGATGAAATTGTATACGACTGCTAACGATCAGACAGCGGCTTTTATATAAATCGAGACGCATAGAAGAGAACAGAACTTCTGAATGTGTGTGTGTGTGTGTGTTTATGTGAGTATTTAACAAACAGTTTCACTTCTGTTCAAATAATATAAAACTTTTGCGTATTTATTTGTTGAATTGCACTGTGGAACAAATTCAGGTTAGCAAAAGCAAAATGCGGTGGTTGAAAGCAAAAAAGTTCTTTTGTTGGTATAAAAAATGTCTATTAAGCGACGAGTTGTAGCCAAAAAACCATATAAACAAAATATGCTGATCGATTGAAAAAATTCTAGGCAACATAAACAAACGCCGCGATACGGGTCTTCTAATTTAGCCTAACTTTGCTAACCTGAATTTGTTCCACAGTGTTGTTTTGATATTCTGGAATTTATGAATTTTATTCAAATACGTCTTGGGGTTTTCAGTTGAA